>CM053406.1:67446537-67468011 GCA_028644305.1 Xerus rutilus | reverse complement strand
TAATATGAAGAATGTAATCTGCTTATAATTTTGTGCAAAGTTAGAAAAATTATGATTGTAACAATTTTTTTTCTATTTGCCTCAACAAATGTTTTCAGTGAATAGTGTGTACAGCTTCTGAAAATTTGTTTTTTTTCTGTTATGTTTGATAACATGTATTAAAATGCAACTTTTGAGGAAAAAAAATAAAGTATAAAAATAAAAAAATAAAATAAAAAAAAATTTACCTATCTAATTGAGTATATAACACATGGAAATATAGTAAGGTTTATAAAAAGCTGGGGAGTAAGAAAATATGCTCATTACATTATTCCCTAACTCTTCTGTAAATTCCAAACAGTTCATAACAAAAGTTAATTAATTGCATTATAAACTTGGTTGGAATTCTTAAGAAATGAGCCAAAGTACTCCAAGAGACTGACTCCCTCCCTCAATAGAGTATAAAATGTGAGAAAACAAATATTCTTTCACTAACATAACCAGCAATGAAGACAGAGCTCTTAAACAATGAGCCACAAGTTAGTATAGATGCAAGATGTTGGCCCTGCTCCTCCCTGCTGAGGACATTAGCTAGTGCTCACATGACATACATATTGGGAGGTTTGTGGAGCACCTGGGCAGTCATTTGCAGTCAGAAAAAAACACCACAGAAGACTGGAAAACACTGACATCATCCACTGTGTGCTGTTTCCTCTCCAGTCTTTTTCTAAACAGTTGTCATTAAAGTTTGAGAAATGTCCTAAATATCAAAGGATAAATGGTTAGCACAGTAGAACCTAAAGTACAAAACACAACCACCTGTTACCAGGAGCTTAACTGAAGGAAAAAAAAAGAAGAAGAATCAGGCCTGAAATTCCAGAATTAAACCCAATATTACTAAAGTGATTCTGACTTAATCTATAAGAATCAAACAGTAACTCTTCCTAATACAATACAAAGATGCAATTAGAAAGAGAATATCCTAGAATCCAGCCCTCAAGCATCTTATTTCAAAATAATGTATGTATTATACATAGATCAGCTTTATCAGATTTTCCAGGCAGGAAAGAAAAAATGCAAGTGAAGATAAATACAGGGGAAGCAAGAGTTCTGTTACAGTAGCAAACACCAGCAGGCCTCTCCTTCTTCATGTCCCTTATGGCTGAAGAACCGCTGTTAGCAGTTCAAGGCCCCTGGTTGTCCACCTCTGATCCAGCATCATTAACCCCTGCCCTCTGCTCCATAAATCTCATTTCTCCAGGAGGCTGTCCATATAGCCATTCCCTTCAACCAGGACTGCAATTATTCCTCTGGGACTTAGGGAGTAAATGTTAATCCATTACTTAGCTGTAAGACAGTATACTACATGGCATGAAGTGCATCCAACCATCAGTTAGAAAGATGCATTTTAGCTACTGCTTTTATGCCACAGAATGCCAATCTCATCTCAATATTCAGAGGTAAAGGTCAGTGAACTTTTTCATAAAAAGTCTGACAGTAAATTTTACTGCTTGTAGGACATCTGTCACAGTTGTATGGTAAACGCAACCAAAGACAGTATGTATACAGATGGATGTGATTGTGTTTTAATAAATGACAAAAGCAGGAGGAGGTCCTGGATTGGTCAGGCTGGCTATACTTTGCCCACTCTGATCTAAAGCAATCACACACACTTTGAAAGGAATCTGTCTCCTGTGTCTATGCACATTCTTTTCATGTAGCTCGTTAGTTCTGGTCTTCATCAACAAACACGTATCAACTATTTATATGTAGGAGATATCCCCCTCAATGAAACATTTCTACCTAATTCTATCTCAATCACTGCCCTGTTTCTTCTAAATAAAATATATAATGCAGGATTTGCAACTTTTCAGAGATTAAGCACTCCTTTTAGAAAATGTTAAGAACTATGACTACTTGCCAAGAAAAATGTATATGCATAATTTTTATCCAATTTTATAGAGTTCACTGCTACTCTAAAATGTGCTGGAGGTGAGGTGTCCAAAGATTCCAGGTTTTTGTCCTATCTTTTGAACTAGTTATCTACAGTGTATAAAAACTATACCAAAAGTTGGCTTAAAATAAAGCACTTCTAACAGTTTCTGTGGGTCAGGAATTCAGAACCAACTTAGTCTTAGCAAATTCTACCATAGAGCTGGGGGTTCTGGATCAGAGTCTCTCACAAGATTATAGTCAAAAATCAAAACATCATAGGGGCTGGGCACAGTGGCACATGCCTAGAATCCCAAGGCTTGGGAGGCTGAGGCAAGATGACTTCAAGTTCAAAGCCAGCCTCAGCGACTTAGTGAGGCCCTAAGCAACTTAGTGAGACCTCATTTCAAAATAAAAAAATTCAAAGAGTTGGGGATGTGGTTCAGTGGTTAAGCACCCCTGGGTTCAATGCCAGTACCAAAAAACAAAAAACATTATGGGAGTTAATGGCATCCAAAGGCTGGACAGGAACTAAGGGGCCTGCTTCCAAGATAACGTACTCACATGGCTACTGGCAGGGGCCTCAGTTGCTCACCACAGGGCTCTTCATGGCCAGTTTCTTCATGGTGGCAGCTGGATTTTTATAGAACAAGTGATCCAAGACAGAACAAGGGAATCCACTGTGCATTTATGACCTATTCTCACAATTTGCTCTGTCACTTGGCTTTGGTCTATTTGTGTGAAGTAGTCATTAAGTCCATCTCACACTCAAAAGAGAATGGAAGGAAGCTCTACCTCTAAAAGGCAGGAATATCAGAGAAAATATGAACATATTTTAAAACCATCACACATCTCCAAGTAATCTAAAGATACCAAAAGGTGGGATTATGTTTAATTTGCCTGGAATTCCTCACTGTTTCTAGTGTCATGCCTATTAAGTAAATATCTGGCACTGACTCATTAATATACTCAGATAGGTAAAGAACACATAGTTTTTCATAATAATACCACAAATTGGGCAGCAAATAACTTTAGAAGTATCTAAGTAGAATCTTTAGTTACTTAACTTTCACAAATGAATAATACTATAAAATGAAGACTAGATAATGATTACTGAGCTATGCTCTCACAGATAAAGAGTAGATTCTCCCCTCCAAATTTTTGGTTAAGCAAGATCTTAAATTAGTAGGTAAAAAAACATAAATTTTGTTGATAAGAGATTTATCATTTTGAAACTTAAAAAAGAACAAAGCAAGCATAGGAATCCTTAACCAGTTAAGATTTGCCTTCCAAACAGACTAAAAAAAACTGTCTTCCTCTGAATATTTCTTGAATTCCCAACTTTTGGAGTTTTCCCTTAAGGTTTTGTATTTGGGCTCTGAATATCTATAAATTTGCCAAGTATATAGCCTCAGGAGGTAGGGCTGCCAGGCATAATCAATATGACTACAGAGAATTAGATGTACAAGTCACATTAGAATTAGTGTCACCTTTAAAAGTATGTATTGCATCAATAAAAAATTAAGATCTTCATGCAAAAAAACCCAGTCATGCTTAGGTTTTTATTGTCTTTTGTTTCAATAGAGTTTGGTGCCAACGTGCACAGAAAATTAATGTAAGCATTCCAAGACGTCCAACATGTATAGATCATATCTCCAAGGTAAAGAAGCAGGACATGTGGTTATTCTGTATCTGTAATGACATCTGTGTTCTACAGGGAAGAGAGGATAAAGCAGGAGAAACTGAATTTTCCAATGGAAGTGTGAGCAAGAAGCAGATGATGGCTTTGGAATGGGTGGTTACCTCTCCATCCTTTTTTGCCACAACCAGCGCGCCTGCGAGGGGCGATGGGGGATTAGAAAAATAACCAGCATGGCCAAACTAGTAGGTTCCAGTGAGGGGCGATGAGGAATTAGAAAAATAAAGACTCACAGATTTAGATTGTGAAGATATCAGCTGGGGTGAGGTGAAGCACTGCTCTCTCATGGAGAAGCAGGTCGAAAGAATTGTATCAGCAATCTTTATATGTCTCATTAATCATTATTCTTTGTATTCATGAAAGCTACAGAGTTAGCAACATTATGCAGCTTATTCCCCAGTTACATTCTATAGCTGCAATATGCAATGTTAGGAGCTTTGTGTAGCTCTCAAGAAATTGTTAAAAGTTAACAATTGTTAAAAGTTACTTTTATGAAGGCAGGTTCAGGAGCAGCAGAGCTGGTGAAACATTGTGGTTGTCTAGCAAGAGAGTTCCTTTATTCCCAGGCTAGGTGCCTGAGATCAAGGTTGAGGCTGATAAGCCTCTAGCACAGAGCCTCGTCATGGAGGGCATTACCACAGCAACTACGCATCCCGCACCTTTGCACAGAAAGGTTCCCAGGCACCAAGCATGCCACAGCCATGAAGTCATCAGAGACCCCAATCTCAGACACTGCTCTACCATTCTCTGTCACTGCTCACTACACTTTTCCCTCCTCTTTGGGACATGGGCACTGTGTTGAGCAACACTTGGCAATAAGTATGCTCTTTGATAATAGATCCAGTGGTTGTAATTCCTCACAGTCTAGTTTATTTCTATTTGTAATCCTGGAAACTGAGCATACTTGACAGTTTAACATGAGAAGCTGGTATACATAGTGATGTTGTTTACCATATTTAGTATTGTAAACCATTCTAGAGCTCACTTTTATTTGAATCCTTTACAAACAACTGACTTGGCAATTTGGTTGTTTCTCATGTGGTTTACAAGGAAACTGGTGATTGTCTGTATAATAGATAATACTAGATACATATTTGTCCCATTATTAGATTGTCTATTCTATAAGAGCAAATTAAACAAATAAACAAACTTGCACCTCATCTGTTTCCAGTAGGATGAGCTTCTTGTGAGAGAATATATTAGCAAAATACAACTCATTATTTAGTGTTTTAAAACATTAATCTTAAATTTATGAATAAATAAAAATTATCTTACAAGTTTACTTCCTTTGATGTACAAACACTCTTAGAAATAGCTAACATGTAACTGGACATGGTAGCACATGCCTGTAAACCCAGGTACTGGGGAGGCTGAAGCAAGAGGATTGTAAGATCAAGGCCAATCTTAGTGAGATCCTCTCTCAAAAGTGAAAAAAATAAATAAAAACAAAAAGGGGTGGGAATTTAACTCAGTGGTAAAGTGCTCCTGTGTTAAATCCCAATTACCAAAAATGAAATATTGAAAAATTAAAACAAAGAAGTGACTAACATGTGACTGCCCTCTGCCAGTTCATTCTCTTTGCTGAACTATAACCAAGCTATCCTTGGCAAACACTGACACCTATCAGCTGAATAGAAAGCATTTCCTTTGAGAATACATGTTCTCCAATTTCCTTCTTCCTTGCACTCCACTTTAAAACTTTGATTCAATTAATGTCAGGGGAATATCTTAC
Organism: Xerus rutilus; assembly: GCA_028644305.1. Lineage (NCBI taxonomy): Eukaryota > Metazoa > Chordata > Mammalia > Rodentia > Sciuridae > Xerus > Xerus rutilus. The sequence goes on along the minus strand of CM053406.1, from coordinate 67,462,669 downwards.
TCTGATCCATAGATATAACATGCTATTCTTATGCAATTTCTCAAAAGTGCATTGTTTGAACTTAGTGTTCCCATGAAAGAGGGTACCATGATCATATAAAATTCATAAGTGCTATACACTATATGTTATTCTTAGCAATTCACATTTAATTTTAAAGTATTAAGATACTGGACTCATGATTTGCTTAATAACAAAAATGATAAGAGGTAGCAATTATAGTACCTTAACAATAATGTTATACAAAGAGAATATTATTGAAAATAGCATCCCCGCCTGCCACACAAAGCTATTAATGTCCTTTGAAATGTATTTTGGGAAACACATTCTGAAATATCTTTGCACCTTTGCTCAAGCTGTCTTCTCTTCAACCTCCTGGCCCATTATCTTTCTATCCCTTAGTTCTCTTCTCAGATCAAGTGCTACCTTCGCCATGAAGCTTTCTTTAATTAGAATGAATCCAAAACCCCCTTGCTTAGGATGCACATCATATAGAGCTTTTATGTAAGTTGTCAGTTTCCATGATAAAAAGCTAGACTTTAGAAATACGAATTCTGTATTATTTATGCTTTTATCTTCCATATTTCTAACTAGAAAAATCTAAGTGAATTTTCTGTTGAACTGAATCTGAGGCTAAGTACTGCATTCATTAAATACAGCAAGAGAAAACTAAACCTTCAGTTTATAAGACAAATTAAACACAACAAAAAACATGAGATGACATTCTTCAAAATGTCTGTAAGTGTCCCAAAGTCATAGAATTGCAGAATGTTAATTATATCTATCTCAAAAGATGAGAAAATTAAGGCCCAGAGAAGGGGCAATAACTTGGCTTGGCCACAGCTACAGTCAATGGAAAATCTGGGACTACATTCCATGTTTGTTTCTAGTCTCATACACTTCCCATTGCAAAATTACAAATGCCCTTCTATAATATGTAAATGCCCCAAATGTTTCAGGTCATCTCAACATCAAATACCCTAGCAATCACTTCTAACTACAAATAAGGGAATTTTTCCTATGACAGTTACTTCAGAGTGCCAAAGTCTCCGCACCAGATAAGATTACTAACTTAAAGTACATTTCTAGGTCATGAGGGCAATCTGGCGGCAACATTTGTCACCCTATTGATCACCATGTCTGATCCAACTGATCTGGTTGACTAGTCTGGTGGGTGTCCCCTTCCTCCCTCACTGTTCCAAGTGCCTCCTGGCTTGAGCTGAGGGCACTAGGTGGAAGAAGATGACCTTCTAGGGAGGAGAACCATTCTTCAGGGCTGTTCGAGTAGCTGTACTGCCCTCTAGAACTTCCAAACTCTCAAGAAATACATTTCCACAACTACATTATGAGCCCCATGGCAATCTTTTTCAATAAGAAGACAGGCTCATTCTACCTTTCTAGAACACATTTGCTGAGCTATATGTAAAGTGAACTAATCATGTGAACATATTGATAATCATTTATAGCTGTTGGGTCAAGAATTTTGTTGAGAACAAGGTATTTCTTGTTTCAGTAGATTTAACACAGATCAAATGATTTCATCAAAGAAGTTAAAGGTGGCTGATAAGCCAAGGTGAGTCTTTAGATTATACAAGGACTGAAAATGATTGGGAAGAGGTTGAGGTGGGTATAGAAGTAATCATTGGAATTTGGTCCAAAGGAGCTCAGAGAAAGCAAATCAAGCAGGAGACATAAATGAGAGCTCAATACACAGTATGTTGAAAAAATTATTTGCCAGAAAGCTTAACGGGTGAGTTAAATTTGGAAAAGACAGGGAAAGGTTCAGCTCAAAAAGGATCGAGATGAATTGAAGCTGTCCGTGGGTGCATGTAAATAAATATGGTAATAAACTAAGATGCACTTGGGGGCAGCCAATCAAGGTATGTTTCCAACTAAGCTGGTGCGGGTTAAAGAATCAATAAAATTCAGTTCAGAAGCACTGACCAAGTTTTAGGTTTCATTAGATAGCTAAAAAGAGTGGGGGCATACAAGAGTCTTGATAGTATAAATCTGAGGAGTCCAAAAGCAGCTTTAAGTAAATAAACCCATTTCCATCACAATTTCTGCTTCATAGGTAGTGGCTGCAGATGATAGTCTATAAACACTGACATGATAAGGACATGTGGCCACTAGAACCAAGGAATTTTTTTTTTTTTTTTTTGTACTGGGGATTGAACTCAGGGATACTCGACCACTGAGCCACATCCCCAGCCCTATTTTGTGTTTTATGTAGAGACAGGGTCTCACTGAGTTGCTTAGTACCTCGCCATTGCTGAGGCTGGCTTTGAACTCACGATCCTCCTGTCTCAGCCTCCCTAAGTGCTAGGATTACAGGCTTGAGCCACCTTGCCTAGCTAGAACCAAAGAATTTGAAGACAGACCTATTCTTGAATTCAAAGCGCACTACAGCCTAGCTGTGCCTCAGTGAGCAAGAAACTTTATACAGTACTTTTCTCACAGAGATCTTTTGGGGATTTGATGATACAATGTAGCTTAGCACAGGTCTAAGGCAAAAAAGCTCTAAAGTTAATATTAAATTATTAACACCATAATATTTATCCTTAAAGACTTTAAAGGAGAAAGAGCTTATAACAAGTTTATTAAAAAAAAAAAAAAAAGATCCATAGAAAACACAAGAATATTATCCCCCCCCCCAAAAAAAAGAGTGGGAATGGCTGTCTGCACTATCTATATAACCCTTACTTGAACCCAAAGACATTTCTATTCAGGAAACACAGCAGTGAGTAACTTTTCATTGTTACCCTGCTAACCTGAATAACCCAGGATATAAATTGTCAGCTGTGCTTCCCTGTCTCTCCCTTTCAATCTCATTGGTTTAGAAACAGACTCTGTGATAAAATTAGCAAGATTATGTCACTTTATCAGTAAAGGTATCCTTATTTTATGTTGCTAACAGGAGAAAAATGGTGGAAATTACCAATGCTAAGGAAATACAACTTAAAAAAATTTCATAGTGGTTTTCAATACAGGTGTATGCACCTGGAAGCCTCTTCCAGCTGTCTGGATTTAAAAATCCTAGTGCTAATGAAAGAAACTGACTTCTTCTCTCCACTTTAGCTGACCTTAGAATTCAAAGTTCATTTTTCACCTCAATGTCTGTAATAAAAAACAGAACCAATCAGGAACATTATAGTTGCTTTACATGATAAATGCCAAAGTCAAATTCTGGCAGACACTAAAGATGACATACCTTTTTCTTTATACTCATTATTCCATGAGGCTAATATGTTTCTTTACAGAATGAGATCACAAAAATCATATGGAAAATCTTAAAGAAAATTAACGTGAGGTATACAGTTGACTAGCTGCTAAAACTCCATTAAGGTGCTTGAGTTTTCCTTAATATATCTTAAAGAGATCATTTCCCATCAATAATATTTGGTATTTTTAAAAATAACATTTTGAGAAGCCTCAGATATAAAATTAAAAGCTTTCTCCTCTGCCACAGCTAAGTTTCAGTAAGTGATTAGAAACTACAGTCCCTTTCCAACACTTAATATTCATTAAAATAGCCACATAGTTTCTGCATTCCATCATTTTAATAACACAAGAGTAACACAATACTCTTTGCAAGGAGACAACAAAAATTTAACCCTGATGAACCCAGCTATCTCTGTGTTTGCACCAGGTAGATGGTAGACAGCCACAGTGTAAGAAAGCTTAACATCACTATAAATCATGACACAAGCCTCAGATGGACAATGTCTACCAATCCCACACATCCTTGGTCTTCTCACTCACTGCTCTCCAAATGATCATTAAAATTTTTCATTCTTCTCAAACTTCTGTCCATTACCCCCACCCCTTTTCCTCTTGTGTCTTTTCCCCCTTGGCTCCTATTTTACAGATAAAATAGAAAAGCCATCAGGGGATAAGTCTTTCATCTTCCCAAAACCTAATATGCAAACCTACTGCATCCTCTCTAATTCTGATCTCCTTACCTTGTTCCAAAAGGGAAGCCATTGCTGCTCCACAAGAGCTTGAGAGAGAGAGTCCCTCATAACTCATCAGAGAATTCTGCCTCATCAGTCATCAGTCATCTCTTCTTTCTCTTGTGTAGTCAACCTCTTCTCAACAGGAGACTCCCTACTGGTCCTTTAATTGACTCAATAGTGCCTAACTGCACTGACCTTCAATCAGTTCCTTCCCCTTTTCTCCCTTTCCTGCCCTTCACAGTCAATCATCTTCTTCTTCCTCCTCCTCCTCTCCTCCTCCTTCTCCTCCTCTTCCTCTTCTTCTTCTTTTTTCTTTTTTTGGTACCAGGGATTGAACCCAAGGGCACTTAACTACTGAGCCACAACTCTATTTCTTTTTTTTAAAAAGTATTTTATTTAGAGATAGGGTCTTGCTGAGTTGCTTAGTGCCTGGCTAAGTTGCTGAGACTGGCTTTGAACTCACTGTCCTCCTGCCTCAGCTTCCCCAGCTGCTGGGATTACAGGTGTGGCCACCACACCCAGCACATGTACTTCTTGTCCTCTCTGTCACATTACTTCTCACTTAACTGCTCAACATTCTAATCCAGCTCCCAACCCAGTCACCTACAAGACAATACCTGCTTAAGTCACTAATGACTTTCAAAATCTAAACCCAATGCACATTTTAAATTCAATGTCTTGCCTGAACCACTTTTTCCTACAAGCATTTTCTTCCCTTAGTTTATGTGAAACAATATTCTGTTGCTTTCTTCCTATCTCTGGCCATTCCTCCATCTCCTTTCCAGACTCATTCTCCTTTATCTGGCCTGTAAATGTGAGAGTTCTTTATCATTCAGTCTTTTGTTCTCTCTTACCCATGGCTTGAACTGTGACTTTGCTTTCAATTATGACCAAAGATGTTGATGGTCACGGGTGCACAAATTCAGCCCAAAATTTTCATCCAAATCGTAGGTCTATATATTATCTTTCAATTTGCTATTTCTTCTTGAATGACTCAAATGTACCTCAGACTCAACGTATATAAAACTGAATTTCATGATCTTCAAGAAAACTTGATCTTCTAGCAATGTTATATATCTCATAAATAGTGGTTATTCCCGAGGTCCAATCAATCACCAAACACTGCAATTTTACTTACTAAGTACATCTTACATCTATCTCTGCTACTATCACCCAAGTCCAGACTCTATTCATTTCTCTTGGGCTACTGTAGTAGCTTCCTATCTGATATACTACATCCAGCTGTTTCTAGATGGCTGCCAGAATAATCTTTCTGAAGTGTAAATTAAACTATCTTACCCTTTCTCTGGATAAAATGTTCAGTAAGTTCTTATTGTTCCTGGGATAAACACAGACAAAATTCTTTCAAGTGTCCTTTGGGACTGAGTTGTTCTGGCTCCTCCCAGCACTATCCACTCCCTCCATTTTGGCCTCTTTGGCCTTCCTCTCATCCTTGTACTCACTGTACTCTTTCCCATCCTAGATCCCTTTAAATTGTGTTTCCCCTTAGGTATTCCTAACACACTCCTCGTCCTTCAGATAGCAATGAAGCATTAATTCTGCATGGAATCTCATCCTTATATGGTTGGTCTCCCTATAATTTGTTCTCATAAGATTATGTAACTCTGCATAGCAGTGATCAGGTTACAAACTATGCATTTATTTGTCTTTTCCACTAGACTGTAATAAGGGCTATGATGTAAAGAATCAGGTCTGTCTCTTCAGGCTCAATATTATATTCTCAATACCTAGCACACTAGTATGCATTTAATAAGTATTCACTGAATTAATAAATGAATGAATGGCCCTCTCTAATACCTGAAGTTAAAACTTTTCTGTTTAATGTCCATATTCTATGGATTCTTGAAATCCAGCTTTTCCTGTTTAGTTCCACCAAAAACACTCTCTTTCCTTTACATCTAATTTACCTACAACAACCTTGTAGAATGTATCCCTAGCTCTAGCATCTTTCCTATCCATACCTGCCCCACATATATGCAAAGCTGACAAGATGTGAGACAACATCTTCTTATAGAAATCAAGACGGAAACAAAATGTGAGTCAAGAGGAAAGAGGCTGTGCAAGGAAAGGGAAGCCTGAAACCATTCATTTGAGGATGTCTGGCCTGGAGACAAGACCCTAGGAGAACATGTCAGGGTATCTGAATATTTAAAGAGCTGTCATATTGAAGACTCAACAGATTAATTTTTGGTAGCTCTGAGAGTTTCTGGGAGGTAGATTTCAGTCCAAAAAGGGAAAGATCATTCTAACATTAGCTATTCTAACAATAACACAATCTGGTTGTGTTAGTAAATTGCAACTTTGCCTTACCCAATGAATTCAAGCATAATCTGGTAAAATGAACAGTGGTTCTCATATTTTTCTTTCTGGCTGTGGAACCGTCTCTTCAACCAAACCTTTTGAGGAGCCTAATATTCTAAACAGATAAAAGGGGGCATCTCTATAGGTAGTTGACTACCCCTTGCCCCTCAACCTCTGTAGGGGACACATAGCCCTCTGTCAGTTGGAGCTTACTGAGGGCCCCTTTATGTGATCACAGGTATACTTTCTCTGCCTAGCCCTTTTATGCTTTCATAAGAGAGAGGGTGGGATGGAAGGGAGTAAAAGAGAGTACTTTCTACATTTTGTTCTATTTTCTTTACTTTAGCCAATGAATATATTATTCATTATTCATATATATTCATTTGCGGTTTCATGGAACACCTGTGAAAATCTCTTCCTTGGCTGCCATGGCTTGAATGTTTATGTTCCCTCCACAATTCATGTTGAGACTTAATCTCCAATGCAGAAGTATTAAGAGGTGAGGCCTTTAGTAGGTGCCGGGGTCCTAAGGTCTCTGCCCTCATGGATAGGACTAGTAGTGTCTCATAAAAGGCTGGAAGCTACAGCTAGGCGCTTGTTGTCCTTCCTTCCTTTCCATCATGTGAGGACACTGTATGCATTATGCCACATAGGACGCAGCAAAAGGAGCAACCTCGGAAGCAAAGATTAGGTCCTCATCAGACACTGAACTTGCTGGTACCTTGTTCTTGGGACTTCCAGCCTCTAAAACTGTGAGAAGCTTCTATTGTTTTTAAATTACCCAATCTCAGGTATTTTGTTATAGCACCACTAGGAGACTAATATATTAGCATTATATGCACTCTGATCTTTTGAAAGAATTATTTATTTAGGTTTTTTTTTATTTAGGTTTTTTTTTTTTTTTTTTTTTTAATGTTGGCTTAACTTTACTATGAAGCTCCTGTCTGTCAGAAATCTTTTCCTATTTTGGAATCACACATAATACCAAGTACAGTAGAAATTGGACTTTTTTCTTTTTCAGTGTTGGGAATTATACTAGAGCCTCACTCATGTTAAGCAAGCACTCTATCACTGAGCTACACCCCCAGACCCTAAAAACAAAGCCTTTCTAAAGATGTGAAACATTAACTGAAATGTGAAACAATACTTCAGGTCTGAATCAGAAATATCTCACAGATGATTAGAGAACAAAGAAGAGTAAAGAAACAATTTCATGCACACATTCCCTTTCCTTCTGCTAGTTCCCTCTCCTCTTTACCCTCACAGGTCATGACAATATTTGTCTTGCATTTTACCATTAGAAGAGGAAACCAGATTCTCCTCAAGGAAGCAATCCCAAGAGATGAACTGCTTTTCATAGGAAAGCTGGAATCTCCAGAGGAAAAGCTCATTTTTATTATATGTCATGGTTTTATTTCCTGTCTCTTCTTTAATGATTACAAATGGACTCATGAATAGTGTAGGAATTCCACAGTCCAAAGGAAGAATTTTTCCAGTTATAAATGAAGATGTGTGCTGGACTTCCTTAATAATAAAGAATGGTCTCTCCATGAGTATGTTTTGGTGATAATATTGTACTAGCAGACAAGTATGTGAAAGTGATTTCAAAAGAAGCCTTTATATTTTCCAATAGGTATTAATGACTTTGTTATATTTTTAGATTAATTTCCATTCAAAGCATTCCTGTTCTAAGAAGATAAGGCCTAGGACTTCTGGGGGAAAAAAACAATACTTGTATCCTAAAATTCCAATTTATAACATCAGATATGAACATCCTATAAATCTGAAGTTTCTGCTACTGATGTTACATAACTAAAGAGACAAATATTCACTGAATATAGTATAGTAAGCAGTATATTTCAGGGTAGTAACATAGTGCTGACACCTTGTTAACTACCAGAGAAATTTTTCTTGTAGAAAACATAAATTAAAGTGGCATTTTCAGATCTCCTAAAATTTTATGGTAAAAGACTACATGATATAATCAAAAAGCACTGAATTTGGAACTCTAATTATAGCTCTCTCACTGACAAATTGACTAATTGAAGTTAAATGTCCTTTTAGTCTTCAGGTTGCTCATAAGTAAAACATGACTTGGATATTCCTATCTGAAGTTTAAGTCCAATCTACTCTGCAAAGTCAGTGTATCTAATTAGAATGCATCAACAACAGTCACCTTCTGATTCCTATGTGGGAAACAGAAGAGACGCTTCCTTGGGATGGCTTGATAAAGTGCTCTTTAGGGTTTGGTGACACATATTAGTTCAGTCAGTTACTCATGGATTCATTCATTCACTTATTTTAGCACTATATTCACAATTTAAATAAATTAGCAGTGGTTTAGTGGATTACACAATTATTAAATAGTTTTTAGATATTCTGGATGTAGAATTATCATAAACTAACATTTAGTTTGTTTTATGATTTTATCAACCAAAAGAACAAATTTCCCTAGATATGATCAAAACCACTTAATTTTATCTCCAAAGTTTTTCAGGCAATGATAGTCTTTGCTACATTACTGCATAGTACCAAAAGTAAGCAGAATTTGATAATGATTTCTTTTGGTATGACACTAAAAGGCAAAGCAACAAAAAACAAAATAGATAAATGAAACTACACTAAACTTAAAAACTTTTGTGAATCAAAAGATATAATCAACAGAGTAAAAAGGCAAACTACAGAATGGAAGAAAAAAGTTATAAATCATATATCTGATAAGGGATTAATAACCAGGATATATAAAGTATTTTTTATAACTCTACAACCAAAAACCTAATAACCTAAATTTAAGATGGACAAAGGACTTAAACAGCTATTTCTCTGAATATAATATAGAAATGACCAACAATCATATAAGAAGATACTTGATATCACTAACCATCAGAGAAATGCAAATCAAAACCATAACGAGATACCACATCACATCTACTAGAATGGCTACTATCAACAAAAAGAACAGAAGATAACAAGCATTAGCAAGGATATGGATAAATTGAAATGTGTGTGCACTGTTGGTTAAAATTGCAAAATGCTGCAACTATTATGGAAATATAGAGAGATTCCAACTATTATGGAAATATATAGAAATTATAGAGATTCCTCAAGAAATTAAAAATAGACTTACCATATGATCTGGCAATCCCGCTTCTGGGTGTATAACTAAAAGAGTTGTTTCCCTTACATAAAAAAGATAAGTGTTATAATAAACATTTACATTATATTTCACCATTTATTCTGTTTATTCTAACAAAGTTAACATGTGAGGTTATAGAAATTTTGATTCATGCCATAATAGAATTTCTCTTATTTTCAGGTCTAAATATATTTCAAGAAAATTATGAGCTATAACACACAGAAGAAGGCAAAAACAGCTTGATTTCAAGAGGCAGTACAAGGCAAGGTTTCTCAACTTTGATACTATTTTAGCATTTTGGGCCAGAAAATTCTTTTCTGTGGGAGTTCTCCTATGTGTTGTACAATATTAAGAGCAATCTTATCTATTTACTAGATGCCAGTCCTCCTAGTAATGATAATTGAAAATGTCTCCAGACATTGCCAGATATTCCCTAAGGGACAAAATTATCCTGTCTAGAGAATTTGAGGCCATTGGTGAATTGACAAAATGGCAGAAGTAAACTTCAGAAGTAAATTTAGAGTCCAAAACTAGAAAGTTAATACATAGAATATCATATTCAAACTAAAGAATGTGAGATGTAAGATACATTATTTTGCCAATACAAAACATGAAACAGTAAACCATTGGTGCTCACTAAGATGTGAAACACTGGTTAAAGCAAGAAGGGAAGGGATAAAAAAACAACATACTTCAAAATGTTGAGCAAGATTGCTAGAAAGAACATTCTAAAAATATTATATGCCACATTTTTGTGAGTGCTCAAGGAAATAAAACCATAGTTACATTTGCTATTTTCCTTATTTAGACTACCATCTGGCAATCTACACTTCCACTAGAAAAAAGTTCTAGCCAACCAGACTAAAATAGTTAATGTACCACCCCATGTGTCAAAAATATACCAAGAGTCTAAAGTTTGCTCAGTCATGCCCCAAAAAGGAAGACATTAATATCTTTAAAAGACAAAAGTAAATAACTCACAGCATGTTTATCCAACTGGAAAAATTTTCTTCCTACCTTGGAAGACACAGAGCCAAAAAGTAGCAGGAGGAAAAGCACAATAAAAGTAATTTTATAAATAGGTATACCCATTCATTAGGCACTAACTTGTTTCCAAGACACCTGGAGTTGAAAAAAAAAGTCTCCTAATCAAATACAGAACACAACTGACTAAAGTCACTATATTTCCAGTGTCACAGGAATTTGTTAAGAATGAGTAAATATGGTGCAAGTTCATCAAGTTCTTCTAATACTCCTTAAGAAAGGCAGTGTAAAGATTCCACATACAATTAGTACAAGATTTATCACGATAACTGAATCTATAACTGCCTCCTTTTTCTTAATATCCAAAAGCTGCCAAAAGATAAATCCAGACAAATCCTGACATATCCAGACCAGCAAATCCTTTGAGTTATCTTTCACTAATCCATAAACACAGGCTATACTACCAAGAACTCACAGTGATCAACAGCTCAATTATAATTATCAAATACAAAAATAAGTAGAACATCAAGTACCACTGTATAAACATAATGTATGTTTTGAACTCTTTAACAAATATTCATGGTGAGCAGGACAGACATGGTCCTCACTGGCATGGAACTCAAACCCTTGTGCAAGAATTCCACTCGACCCATTAAACATTTGGGAAGAGCAATGCCATGAAAAATGAAGCACTAAATTCATCATCTGATATAAAAAAAGAAGAGCTAATACCCAAGGGGAAAAAGTTAATAGAGAAAACAGGGGAATTTAAGTATAATTACTGTTCTTAGAGATTGAAAGCCATAGAAATATTCAGATATTCAAGGACTGACTATAGTCCAAGTTTAAAAGAACTGTTGAAGAATATACTTGATCAAATTAAAAAAGGAAACATAGAATATTGAATGAAAAAACAAATTGCAGAAAGATGGAGTTCAGTATTATTTATAAATCATGTTAAAATACATAAAATAACATTACGTACTTTCATAGAAATATGGTGCAGGACTTTGGCATAGGAAAGAGGAAGGAAGAAATGCAGTCACCCTCTAGAATCACAGGTGATCTCAACATAGGGAAGGGAGTAGGTGAGGGAGCAAGCCAGAGGAGAAATATGAAACTTTACATTCTTCTGTTCTAGTGAAGAGTAGGGATATTAAACCTAAATATGGATAATAAAGTGTATTAAAATTTTAAGATTAACCATGAAAAATAATTTTGGAATTATTTTTTACTTCCAAATCACCAGAGGAAAGAAATGACATAGATAATATACCATGTCCAACTATCTCAATAATCACAATAATTATGAATTAATTAAATTCACTATTAAGATTGAGAGGCCATCACATTAGAGTTTTAAAATATCCAGCAATACACAGTTCACAGGGTATATAATAATGAGACATGGACCTCAAATAATATGACATAGAATAGGTGAAAATAAAGAAATGCAAAAAATTATAACAAGTCAATAATCTTTTAAAAAGTAAATATAGCAGTAATAATAAAGCAAATTAAATGAAAGAACTTTGCATCAAATGGAAAAAGAGCAAAATTTCTTATTGACAAAATATGCCATTAGTTAAACAGTAGCATTACAAACCTTTACGTATCTAGTAAATTAACTTCAAAAGATAAAATATAAAAACATATAAACACCAGAAGAAAATGACTTCCATAATCAGGGTGAGAATTACACACTTTTCTCAAAAGTCTATATTTCAAAGAAGTAGTAAAGATGAATGTAAAAGATTTAATGAACTTGACTATATAAATCTACGTTAAGGCACGTACACACACACACACTTCAACAGAGAATATAATCAATGAATAGTTTAAAAGCTGACTATATCGTAGGCCACCCAAAAAAGTCTCAAAAGCATAGAACATATAATCATATTCTCTGATTGTACCTCAATAAACGTAAGGAGAACAGATTGAACCTGTTTCATTAAGACTGGCATCAGGGGCCCAAAACCACCCCCAGGGACCCCCATGGGAGCCCAGCCAAGGGTAGACCAGAGACTGCTAGCCTCCAGCCACAGGGAAGCCCACACTCATGGTAAAAGTCACCCGCAGAGACCCCTGCATGAGACCCTGCCCAAGTGAGGCCTGGGCCCACAGGAGCACAACAGAGGGCCCCAAACCACCCTCAGTGTCCTCCACGGGTGCCCTGCCAAGAGCAGACTGTAAACTGCTAGCCACCAGCCACAGGGGAGCCCACACCCATGGTAGGAGTCACCCGCAGAGACCCCTGCATGAGACCCTGACCAAGTGAGGGCTGGGCCCGCCCCCAGTTCTGTTCCAGAGTTCCTATGGTCCCATTGGGAGCATGTGAGATGGCCCAAAACCACCCTCAGGGAGAGGGCCCAAATACTCCCCCAGGGACCGCCTTAGGAGCTCAGCCAAGGCTACTCCCACTGCCCTCTTGAGGTACTTCCACTACTGCCACCATCAACTTTAGTGGCTGTTGTGTCCATCTGGGTACACCTGCTAGGGACTGGAAATAACTCCAAGGTGAGATACAATAATTTGTAGTGTCAATATAAGATTACAAGATAGAAGCCGCAATTCCTCAGATCAGCATTGCAAGAAAGGAAGATACAAATCAACATGAAAAAACAAGGGAAGAAAGTGCCCCAAATAAACCTGGATACCACAGTAATAGAATTCATTGACAGCACAGTTGATGAAATGTCAGAAAAAGAATTCAGAATGTACATAATTAAAATGATCTGTGAATTAAAGAATGACATAAGCGAGCAAATACAGGCAAAAATTGATCAATTCAACAAAGAAATAGGAGAGCAAAGAAAGGCAACCATTGACAACACCAATAAAGAGATAAGAGAGCAAATACAAGTAGTAAAAGACTACTTTAAGAAAGAGGTAGAGATTGTGAAAAAAAACCAATCAGAAATACTTGAAATGAAGGAAACAATAAACCAAATAAAAAATTCAATAGAAAGCATCACCAGCAGAATAGATCACCTGGAAGACAGAACCTCCAATAATGAAGACAAAATATATGATCTTGAAAATAAAGTTGACCATACAGTTAAAATGGTAAGAAATCATGAATAGATACACAAAAATTATGGGATAGCATCAAAAGACTAAATCTAAGATTTATCGGGATAGAAAAGGTGCAGAATTTCAAACCAAAGGAATGCACAATCTCTTCAATGAAATAATATCAGAAAAATTCCCAAACATGAAAAATGAATTGGAAAATCAAATACAAGAGGCTTACAGGACACCAAATGTACAAAACTACAACAAGGCACATTATAATGAAAATGCCCAGCATACAGAATAAGGATAGAATTTTAAAGGCCGCAAGAGAGAGGAATCAGATTACATATAAGGGGAGACCAATACGGATCTCAGCAGATTTTTCAACCCAGACCCTAAAAGCCAGAAGATCATGGAACAACATATACCAAGCTCTGAAAGAAAATGGATGCCAACCAAGAATCTTATATCCAGCAAAACTGAGCTACAGATTTGATGATGAAATTAAAACTTTCCACGATAAACAAAAGTTAAAAGAATTTACAGCAAGAAAACATGCACTACACAAAATTCTCGGCAAAATATTCCATGAAGAACAAATGACAATCAAGAATGAAAATATACAAAAAGAGGAACTACACTAAAAAAAAAAGGAGGGGGGCAATTAAAGGAAAAACCAAGTCAAGGTAAAAACTAAAAATAAACCAAAATGACTGGGACTACAAATCATATTTCAATAATAACCCTGAATGTGAATGGCCTAAACTCATCAATTAAAAGACATAGACTGACAGACTGGATTAAAAAAAAAGATTCAACAATATGCTGCCTTCAAGAGACTCATCTCACAGTAAAAGACACCCACAGACTGAAAGTGAAAGGGTGGGAAAAAATGTATCACTCACATGGACCACATAAACAAGCAGGAGTTCCCATCCTCATATCAGATAAAGTGGACTTCAAACCAAAGTAAGTGAAAAGGGATAAAGAAGGACATTTCATACTTCTTAAGAGAATTATATATCAACAAGACATAACAATCATAAATATCTATGCCCCAAACAATGGGGCTTCTACGTATATCAAACAAATCCTTCTCAAATACAAAAATCAAATAGACCACAACACAATAATACTTGGCGACTTTAACACAGCTCTCTCACCATTGGGTAGATCTTCCAAACAAACACTAAATAAAAAAACCACAGAACTCAATAAAACAACCAATAATTTAGACTTAACAGACATATATAGTGTGTTCCATCCATCAATGAGTGAATACACTTTTCTCTCAGCAGCACATGGATCCTTTTCCAAAATAGATCATATGTTATGTCACAAAGCCAGTCTTAGCAAACACAAAAAAATTAGAGATACTACCCTGCATTCTATCTGACCACAATGGAATAAAATTCGAAATCAATGACAGATTAAAAAATAGAAACTACTCCAACACATGGAAACTAAATAATACGCTATTGAATGATGCATGGATAACAGAAGACATCAGGGAAGAGATAAAAAAAAATTCTTACAGGTAAATGAAAACTCTGATACAACATATCAAAATCTCTGGGACACCATGAAGGCAGTGCTAAGAGGAAAATTCATTGCATTAAGCTCATTTATTAAAAGAAGTAAAAGTCAACAAATAAATGACTTGACTCTTCATCTCAAA
Organism: Xerus rutilus; assembly: GCA_028644305.1. Lineage (NCBI taxonomy): Eukaryota > Metazoa > Chordata > Mammalia > Rodentia > Sciuridae > Xerus > Xerus rutilus. The sequence continues at coordinate 67,447,578 of CM053406.1, read as the reverse complement.
GCCTTAGAAAAGAAGAACAAACCAGCACCAAAACAAGTAGAAGACAGGAAATAATTAAAATCGGGGCTGAAATCAATGAAATTGAAACAAAAGAAACAATTCAAAAAATTGACAAAACAAAAAGCTGTTTCTTTGAAAAAATAAACAAAATTGACAAACCCTTAGCCACCCTAACAAAAAAAAGGAGAGAGAAAACCCAAATCACTAAAATTTGTGATGAAAAAGGAAATATCACAACAGACACTACTGAAATACAGAGGATAATTAGAAACTGTTTTGAAAATTTGTGCCCCAGTAAAATAGAAAACCCTGAAGACACCGACAAATTTCTGGAGGCATATGATCTACACAAACTGAACCAAGAGGTCATACACAACTTAAACAGATCAATTTCAAGCAAGGAAACAGAAGATGCCATCAAGAGCCTGCCAATCAAGAAAAGCCCAAGTCCAGAAGGATTCTCAGCTGAGTTCTACAAGACCTTCAAAGAAGAACAAATATTAATACTCCTCAAACTATTTCATGAAATAGGAAAGGAGGGAAACTTTTCAAACTTATTCTGAGGTGAGTATCACCCTGATTCCAAAACCAGAGAAAGACACATCAAAGAAAGAATATTTCAGACCAATATCCTTGATGAACATAGATGCAAAAATTCTCAATAAAATTCTGGCAAATTGCATACAAAAACATATCAAAAAAATAGTGCACCATGATCAAGTGGGGTTCATTCCAGAGAAGCAAGGTTGGTTCAACATACAGAAAGCAATTAACGTGATCCACCACATCAATAGATTTAAAGATAAGAGTCATATGATTTTATCAATCAATCCAGAGAAAGCATTTGACAAAATACAGCACCCTTTTATGTTCAAAACACTAGAAAAACTAGGGATAGTAGCAACATACCTCAACTTTATAAAAGCTATATATGCTAAACCCAAGGCCAGCATCATCCTAAATGGAGAAAAACTGGAATCATTCCCTCTGAAAACAGGAACTAGACAGGGATGCTCTCTCTCACCACTGCTATTCAACATA
>CM053406.1:67385573-67446437 GCA_028644305.1 Xerus rutilus | reverse complement strand
TCCTGGATAGGCAGAATCAATATTGTCAAAATGGCCATACTTCCCAAAGTGCTATATAGATTCAATGCAATCCCAATTAAAATCCCAATGTCATTCCTTATAGAAATAGAAAAGGCAATCATGACATTCATTTGGAAGAATAAGATACCCAGAATAGCCAAAGCAACCCTTAGCAAGAAGAGTGAAGCAGGAGGCATCATAATACCAGACCTTAAATTATACTACAAAGCTATAATAACAAAAACGGCATAGTACTGGCACCAAAATAGACATGTAGACCAATGGTATAGAATAGAAGACACAGAGACGAACCCACTTAAATACAGTTACCTTATACTAGACAAAGGAGCCAAACACGTAAACTGGAGAAAAGATAGCCTCTTCAACAAATGGCGCTGGGAAAACTGGAAATCCAGGGTCAGCAAAATGAAACTAAACCCCTATCTCTCACCATGCATAAAATTCAACCCAAAGTGGATCAAGAAGCCGGGCGCGGTGGCTCAAGCCTATAATTCTAGCACTTAGGGAGGCTGAGACAGGAGAATAGCAAGTTCAAAGACAGCTTCAGCAATGGAGAGGCGCTAAGCAACTCAGTCAGACCCTGTCTCTACATAAAACACAAAACAGGGCTGGGGATGTGGCTCAGTGGTTGAGTGCCCCTGAGTTCAATCCCCAGTACCAAAAAAAAAAAAAAAAAAAAAATGGATCAAGGATCTGGGAATCACATCAGAGACCTAATAGAAGAAAAAATAGGCCCAAATCTTCATCATGTCAGATTAGGACCTTACTTCCTTAACAAGACTCCTATAGCACATGAAGTAAAATCAAGAATCAATTAATGGGATGGATTCAAAAAAGCTTCTTCTCAGCAAAAGAAATAATCAATGTAGTGAACAGAGAACCAACATTCTGGGAACAAATCTTTGCCATACACATATCTGATAGAGCACTCATCTCCAGGATATATAAAGAACTCAAAAAACTTAACACCAAAAAAACCCCAAACAATCCAATCAATAAATGGGCCAAGGAGCTGAACAGAAACTTCACAGAAGAAGATATACAATCAACCAACAGACATATGAAGAAATGTTCAACATCTCTAGCAATTAGAGAAATGCAAGTCAAAACTACCCTAAAATTTCATCTCATGCCAGTCAGAATGGCAATTATCAAGAATACAAACAACAATAAGTGTTGGCAAGGTTGTGGGGGAAAAGGCACACTGATACATAGCTGGTGGGACTGCAAATTAGTACAACCAATCTGGAAAGCAGTATGGAAATTCCTTAGAAAACTGGAAATGGAACCACTCCTTGGTCTATACCCAAAAGACTTAAAAACAGCATACTACAGTGATGCAGCCACTTCAATGTTTATAGCAGCTCAATTCACAATAGCTAAACTGTGGAACCAACCTAGACACCCTTTGATAAATGAATGGATAAATAAACTGTGGTATATATACACAATGGAATATTACTCAGCAATAAAAGAGAATAAAATTATGGCATTTGCAAGTAAATGGATGGAGTTGGAGAATATCATGCTAAGTGCAATAAGCCAATCTCAAAAAACCAAATGCCGAATGTTCTCTCTGATAAGTGGATGCTAATCCATAATGTGGGGGAGGACACGGGAAGAATGGAGGAACTTTGCTCACAGGGGTGGGAAGGGGAAGGGGGCAGAGGGATAGTAAAGATGGTGGAATATGATGGACATCATAGCCCTAGCTTTATGTATGACTGCATGTATGTTGTGATTCTACATCACATACAACCAAGGAAATGAAAAGTTGTGCTCCATCTGTTTAAAATGCATCAAAATGCACGCTGCTATCATGTATACCTAAGTAGAATAAATAAATCAAATTTTAAAAAACTGGCATCAGATAGGGAAAACCCTAAATGATGAGAGAGCAGGGAAATGGGCATTTAAGGAAACTTTAAGTGGGATTATAAATTTGCATTGCCATTCTGTAAAACGATTTGATTATCTATAAAAATTTTAAATGTGCATGCCTTTTGACCCAACAATTGTACCTCTATAAATCCCTCTTATAAAATACCTATATATAATCAGAAAACAAATATACAACAGTATATAGTCCAATACTAATTATAACATCAAAAAGTAATCAATAGTCAAATGGTCAAGTGATTTATATTATACCCATTTTATAAAATGTCAAGCTCTGACATATAAAGAATCTCCAAGACAAAGTGTTTTCTTTTTTTAAAAGACATACTTGTATCATTTAGATTATGTTAAGATGCAAAATTAATATAAAGCAATGTGGAAGAGAGCACAACACACAGTTTACATCTGGAGAGGGACATGATGGAGAACTTCACGTTTTAGTTTACATGTCTCTCAGTATTTGAATCTATCATGATTTTCACTGCTTGCTTAATTTAAAAAAATGAAAAGAAAGCAGTAATTGTTTTAAATGTCTTATTTATTTCCCAGAAAAAAGTGAGATCTTTCTGTTCCTAGCACAAATTTGATCAAACCCATCTGAGAATACAGAACAAATATAAACTTTCAATCCATGCAGTAAAATACTTGCTGTTCCCTTTGTTAGGGAACAGACAGATGAGGATTGTGAGAACACAAAGTTAAGAGAATAATTCTATAAAACGGGCACACTGTGCTGACCCACATATGCTTTCTTTTCTAAGAAGTAATTTACCTGCAGCCCTGCCTGGCCTAAGTGGACAGGATATGTCACATTCCTCAGCAAACTACCTGTTAACTTCAGAAGAAACACAGACCCAATCATTTCCCCTTTGAACCTTCTTGCATTGACTCACACGTGAGCTTTTGGGGGACACCTCACATCTAAACCATCATGTTGATGGGAGGAACACATGACTTTTGTGACCAGATCCTGAAACTCTAGGAGATAAGGATAGTTCCTTCTGACCATAAAATCTGTATGGTTAAGAATCCATTAGAATCAATCAGCAGGGGCCAAGGTGACCTAGAATTGCCGTGGCGATGGGTACTTGAAAGTCTGATGTCCTGTTGCTGTTAGTCAAAAGTTAAGAGATGGTCCTGGGCAGGAAACTTCTCTGGGATCCCGGAGAAAAACTGGAGTGCAGGAGAGGCATGTGGTCCTTCTGTTCTCGGAGAGGATCTACTCTCTCCCTTGAGAGTGTCCCCTTTTCCTTTTCCTATCCCTTCAATAAGCTCATTCCTGTTACTCTGAGTGACATGTCTGAAATCTTGCTGACTTGATTGCATGAATCATGGTTTGAAGAGGGAGTCTTTGTGTTGCCTCAGTTCCTCAGAGAGCCCCTACTCTATAACACCTTCACTAGGAATGCTCTACCCTCAGCCATGGCTCACCGTTTCATTTCCTTCAGGTTTTCCACTTCAATATCATCTTTTCTGAGGAACCATCCCTGGCTTTTTACTATAAAATGACAATAGCCTATACCCATCTAACACTATACAGCTTCCTTATCTTGATTTATATTTTACTAGAAGTAATATACCACCCACTTCTTAGTATCCTTATCTTTATGAGGGATGAGAACAGTACCTACTCACAGGGCTGTTGCTAGCCTTAAGGGAAGTAGAAGCTCAGATGAGCTTAGATGAGTACCAGATACACAAAAAAAGCCATATAAGCCTTTGACCTTTTGTTGGTAGTGGTTTTGTTTATTGTCTGTTTCCTCCTGTTTGAATGACATCCCCTGAAGCAAGGGGATGTCATTACTATATCCTGAATGCCTGGAAGTGCTTACCAGTAAGTATTCAAAATTGTTGAAGCCTGATCTAGTACTGCAGCCATATGTACAGACAGCTGAGATTAAAGGAAAAGACCAATTACTTCCAGTAAAAGCAAGATTTCTGCATGTTAGCATGAATCATCTGTAATAATTCAGTCTACTTTAAAAGCATATTTAGCAGCATGACTCCTTGAAATTTCAAGAAGGGAAGCGATATAGTACCATTTAATTCATTAATTTCTTAACACTGACATGACAACAGAAGCTAAAACAGTGTGGAGTGGGAAAACAAAAGCAAAACTTACTTTTCATCTCCACTTCTGATGCATGGCTGGTAGAGGACCTTGACAGCATTCCAGGCAGAACTGAAGTCGGCTTTTAATGTATCTTCCAAAAGGGGGAACTTTTTGATATGGTTGGAACTCAAAGATTCAACCACCACACTGTCTGAGTTTAAAAGCCAGAGCTAAAAGTATAAAGAGAAAAGTTCACATATGAGGACCCTATTTATATTTCATACCACCATAAAAAAAAAAAAAAAAACATTCGGGCTGGGGTTGTGGCGCAGTGGTAGCGTGCTCGCCTTGCATGCGTGAGGCACTGGGTTCGATCCTCAGCACCACATAAAAATAAAATAAAGATATTCTGCCTGCCTGCAACTAAAAAATAAATATTTAAAAAAAACCAAAAAAACAAAAAAAAAACATTCAAAAAAATAGAAAATCATGCAAGTAATTTCTAAATAAGGTAGGCTTTTCAAAGCATAAAGTTTGATAGTACAACCAACAACATAAAGTTTAAAAAAAAAGACAATGAAGACAAAACATTCAACACATAAATAACAATGTAATTATCTATAGTCTATAGATATATAGTTTCTAGAAATAAGGGGCAAAAATAGCCTGATAGAAAAATAGGCAAAGAATAGTAAAAAAATCAACAAGGAATGTGATAAATAAAAATTAGAACACCAATAGGACTAATAAAAAGAAAATGTAAAATTTCAATGCCACCATTTTTTACCTATGAGATTAGAAAATATAAAAAGATTGGTAACACCCAGCTCGAAATGGGTTTGGAATGAGCATTCCCAAAAGTGCTAATGGGAGAGTGTTTTGGGATGCAGATGCATGTGATTCACTGAGAGAATGTTCTAAGGTAAGTGAAGTGAAGGAAATGAGAAAATATGAGGGAAAGACCTGGAAGGATGCAGAATACAGGCTCAACATGAGGAGGTCCTGAGCTTGAATTATACCTACAGAATTGGCCCTACCTTAAGGCCAAAGGCCTCAGCTTTTTGTGGCCCAGATTCAAACTTTTGACAGGCTAACCAAGGTGAGAATGGGTATGGGACAGTAAGAAAAGGAAATTTCCTGGGAAAGGCAACATCATTATCCAAGGCAAATTTCCACAGAAGGGAATATCTATGAATCATTGGCATCCAACATTGCCAGTAGCTAGGAATGGGTGTACCAACCCAGTCAATTGGATCTGAGCGGAGCACCAAGAACATCCACTGTAAAAGAACAATTAGTATAACATTTTGCAAGGTGGTTATCATCTGAGTTTATATCATATAAATTCCAGTTCTGTATTAGAGTAGAAAGATCCATTTCTAAAGAAGAACTAAAACACAGGTGCAAAGATTTTTTTATAACATGTCTTTTACAGTTGTACAGTGGAATTCTAGTCATTAAAGAGTAAGACCTAGCTGAGTGCAGTGGCGCACGCCTGTAATCCCAGCCCTTTGGGAGGCTGAGACAAGAGAATCGTGAGTTCAAAGCCAGCCTCAGCAATGGCAAGGTGCTAAGCAACTCAGTGAGACCCTATCTCTACATAAAACACAAAATAGGGCTGGGAATGTGGCTCAGTGGTTGAGTGCCCCTGAGTTCAATCTCTGGTACCAAAGAAAAAAGTAAGACCTACACTTACCAAAAATAATCCTTGTGATCTATTGTTATGAGAAGAAAGTATGTTACAAGAAAACATGTTAATCATGTCATACTGTTTCACTTTCATAAACAAATACCTATAAATGTATATTATATATATATATATAAAGTTGTATATGGATAGAAAAATATTGAAGTTCACATATCAGACTATTAATATAAGATTACCTCTGGAGAGCATGATGTGGTAGGCGAGGGAGAGGACAAAATGGGAAAGCTAACATTTCTTTGTTCTTCATGTTGTCTGAATGTGTTTCAAGAATGTATTATTTCCATAAAAGGGAAATTTTTAAAAATTTAAATATATATTAGAAAAATTTTAAAGTTCCTACTCCTGATTTTCAACTTAAAAATCTTACAAGAAAAGAAAACTAAACCTGAGTTCAGACTTTAACTATGAAGTGGATTTAATATCAACTGATGTTGGAAAATATATTAGCTTGCCACAGAAGTTCTCTGGAAGTAGAGAAGCACAGGGTTCCCACAATGGATGGCCAGCAGCAAAACCATACATAACTATAGGGCAAGGCATTCCTCTTGTTCTACCTTAAGCACCTGGAACAGTGCCTTTCAAATAAGAAGTGTTCCATGTATATTAACTGGTTGAATAAAACAGATGTACAGACAGAGAAGACTTGGTCCTGATGCTTTGGTTTTCGGATAAATGTCCCAGATCCATTTCTGCAGAGCATTATGTGTAATAGAGGTAGTGTAATATTAGGCCCTGTGGTATATGTAAGGGATGAGTGCTAAGCACAGAGTCTTTTGTTCAAAACTTGCCACTCTCAAACATTGAGATGTCAGAGGCAGTTAAAAAATAACAGGAGCAATAAAACATATTTTAAAGTTAAGAGTATCAAATAGCCCAGCAGGGGGGAAAAGGTATCAAATAGAAAGAAAAAGAAATAAAGAGAGAATGGTGTTATACTGACCATTAAAAACAAGTGAAAAACCTTATTTTGTGTATGAGTTACTTAAGGGCAGGAATCAGGTTTTCTTTCTTTCTGTACCCCTAGAAGCTAATACACGGAGGCACCAGATCATTTGTCATTAAGTTAAGGAAGCTTGATTTATGAATTAAAATGATATTAAAAATTCAATTTTTGATCATTTACCTAGACCTATGAATTAAGAAAAAAGAAAAACAAAAAGTAGGAATTTTCTGAGATCTTGAATTACTAGACTACAAAAAACTGGATGGAATGATTTCTTACCAAGATGTACACTTTGCCATCTTGACCTTGAATAATGAATCTAAAAGTGCTTCTAGCAGAGGAGAGCTCCACCAGACACTGGGCAATAACACTCTGGACAAACTGAGACCTGTTTGAACAGAAATCAATTTTCACAATATGACTCTCATAATAACTCTAGCAAGATAAGCCAAAATTACACACAGGGTAGCTAAAAGGCAGAAACATCAGCACGCCAGACTTTTCTATCTTCTGCCCCTTCTCTCACAATCTGTGCTAATATAGATTTTAGTGTATTTTAGTGTATCTGTGTTTGCTCCATTCTTCTTAAAACTTATTCTCCAATTACTAATATACTTGCTACCACAAAGCTAACTACTCCTCTCTATTGAATAAAAAAATACCATGTTAGAGCTGGTAGATATTCCATTGATGATATAACACATTAAACAATGGATAGCTAAGTTACAAAAGAAGGTGAGAAATTTCCTTCCAAACATCATATAATCTGCATTTTCTTTTTTCATTTAGATCTCCTTAAAGTGACAGCTCTATGATCCAGAAAGTATTTGTAAGATGATAAAATACAAGTCTATATTCAGGTTGCCATAATTTTTGGATATCACAGATACACTAAAGACGTTCCATAGTTAACTTTTTTTGCAAACCAGAAAAGATTAAAAGAAAAGAAACACTAATAATATAGAGGCTAAAGACCTTTTATTTTGAAACACAGGAATCATTTGAAACTAATCTATGTTTCAAATGTCAAATAGGTCAAATGAAAACCAGAAATAAATATTCAAAAACTTATTGATGCCAGTGTGGTAGAACAGGTCTGTAATCCCAGCAATTTGGGAGGCTGAGACAGGAGTATTGAGAGTTCAAAGCCAACCTCAGCAACTTAGCAAGGCTCTAAGCAACTTAGTGAGACCCTGCCTCATAATAAAAAATAAAAAGGGCTAGAGATGTGGCTCTGTGATAAAGCACCCCTGAAATCAATGTGCAGTACCAAAAGCAAACAAATAAAAATCAAAAAACAAGAAAAAGATTGATGATTATACTATAAAATTCTGAATAACTGGCACATAGAGAGAAGCACAAAAACCTTCAGAATTAGAGGATTTATATGAATATATTTACCTATACAAGCAAAACATAAATAAAATCTCAAAATGTTTATATGTATAGTTGGGCTCAGGTATTTAAAAACTTTTCTAAGGCATTTCTCCCTTTTCCAAATAAAGAAAATTATGAATAAAAATGAATCCCTAATCAATTGTACCTACCCTTTCCCACAATTAAAATTACAAAATAAATTTAATTTTCTGTTTGTACCTTGGTATGATAGGAAAACTTCTCTCAGACGGTTGAATAATTATTTCTGTCATATAAAACTTAGTGGTTTCTAGAAACAAAAAAAGAAATTTAAGAATCTTCCCAATACATTAAAATTTTTATTGTGAGTATGTTGGTCCCAAATTATGACATTTCAAACTAAATATTCGACATCTAGTAAAATGACCATTCAATAAACGTTTTCCCAAAATGACTTTTTGTCAATAGACAAAGTACTGATGACTATAAGGAGATGATTCTGAGGTCAGAATCATCTAAACAGACAGCAAAGTGTCTGTTTAGAACATCATGCTCAAAAGTGAATCTGTAGTAGAACTGTTCATACACATGGAAGGTTATAAAATTAGTCACATCACAGTCTTAGCCCATTTACACAGAAATTAGGCATTGGATTTCCTCATTTCTACTGAATAGCCACAAATCTAAAAGGCAGTAAAAAAGACTTTTCAGTTTAGTATCCCAAAGCCCATGCACAGATGCTATGATCCTGAGATCTGTATTTACCCAGAATCTCACTGACTCTCTCAATGTACAATTCTCACCAAAGCTGGTTATCTGATTACTTAGTTTATGTAAACAGTTGATCAGATATTTAGTAACCATTTTGGGTTGCTTTAAAAAATCCACTTAAAAATGTTTTATTAACAAAGGAAATCCAAATCAAAACAAGATATTTTTTAGCATCAAATTATTTTAAATGATAAGGGGGCTTATAAGAAATGGATATGCTATCATAACTAAAGGTGACAGATTTCTTAGAAACCACTTGGCAAAGGCCTTAAACTTTTGTTATATTTTGACATCATAATTAAGTACTTAAGAATTTGTCTTAGCCGAGCATGGTGGCAAACACCTGTAATCTCAGTAATAGGGAGGCTGGAGTATCATAAGTTCAAGAGCAGCCTCAGCAATTTAGCAAGATCCTCAGCAACCCTGTCTCAAAAAATAAAATTAAATAAATAAATAAGGTCTGGGGATGTGGCTCGGTGGTAAAGCACCAATGGGTTCATGGGTTCAATCCCCAGTAACCCCCCTCAAAAAAAGTTTCTTAAAGAAATGTCCATAAAATATGCAAAAATTTATCTAAAAAGATGATCATAATATTATTACTTGAAAAATGCTGAAAACAACTTAAAATGTCTAAAAGTTAAAGATGAATTAAATAGTTATATATTTGGCAACAGAATTACATGCATGTTTTAAATAGGTCAGATTAAAATCAGAAATAATTAACAATTTTTAGTAAGTCCAAGTTATTCCTAGTAGTTTTTTAAAGAAGTTTCAATTGCTCAACCTAATACACAGAAAAGGGCAAAAAATTAAAAATGCTCCATATATTATTATTTATCTAGAACACTTATTATGAATTTATTTATTTCTCCTTGAAGTTCTGTCATTTTCACTTTACTATTTTAAAGTTGTGTTACTAGATAAAGAATGGAACCTTTTAACATCACAAAGCAACTTCTTTAGGCCCAGGTGTTGTCAATTTATAACTTAAATCCATAATCTTACTCTCACAGATATTATTATTGTTGTTTTACACAGTAAATACTCATTTCATGTCATCCATGTATTTACTACTTTCTTACCAATACATCTTGAATTTATCTGGGGTCATCTTCTACTTGACTACAGGTAGAATTTTTCGTACCAAGAAGCCCCTCATGGTAAATTATCCCAGTTTTTGTTTGTCAGAAAACATATTTATCTTTGCCTTCTTTGTTGAAGGATATTTTCACTTGATATAAAGTGCTAAGGTTAACAGTTATTGCTTTGTGCACATTGACAGTATCAATCCACTGTCTTCAAATTTCCATTACTGCTGCTTGTTTGAAGGTTATCTGTCACTTTTCTTTGGTTGCTTTTAGGATTTTCTCTTGGCTTTTCATTCTCCATTATTACTCTGATGTATCTAGGTATAGACTTCTTTTCATTTCTTACTTGGGCTTCACTGAATTGGAATTCATTGTGCCCCTTGAATCTGTAGATTGTTGTTCACTTTGGCAAAATCCTCAACTGTTCAAATATTGCCTGTATTCCATTCTTTTCCTCTTTTTGGAGGGTAGATTTTCATCTATCATCTGTCCACTAGTTCTTTAAGTTGTACCAGCTCTGCTATTAAACCAGTCTCTGAATTTTTAATATCAATTGTAATACAGCATGTTTTTAGAAATTCCATTGTGGCTCCTCTTCAAAGATACATATGTTAATTGTTTGCTTTTTCATTGTGCTATCTTCAAATCTGTCTTTTACATTGTTAAATATACTAAGCAGTATTATTTTATATTTGATTTATGATCTTTCCAGTAAAAGCCTGTTTCCATCATCTGGTATTTTTGTTAGTTCTTACTGGTGGAAGTCTAACTAACGTATGTGTGTATTTATCTTTTGTTACATGTTGAACACTGTACTTGAAAAGTTATTTGTGAGAATAACATTATTTTTACAATGTAAGTAATTCCTTCTAGAGGTGATATGTATTTGATTTTGCCAGGTACCTGCTGTTCTGTCAGAACACACTGAATTCAAAACTTAAAATTCCCTAAAATCCCCAAGAATTGATACATATTTATAATTCTACAGGACTGTTCCCTTTCTGACTCACCTCACTGTGAGGGGATGGTCTTTAGAATCTCATATGTTTATAGAGACATATGACCCAATTAGTTATGTTTGTAGACCCAATTAGTTACCCATCTTGTGTAGTCTTTCATTTCTGTCCATCCTTCTCAAAGCACTCAAAACAAAAGTTCTAATTATAGAAAACAGGCAAGTTGTAAGAAAATACAACTTGAATTTTGTGTGCACCTCTTTTGAGTCTGCTTTTGTGGTAATTTATCCATATATTTTCCAATTACTCAACTCTTTTTTCCTTCCTGGGTATTCTAGTTACCCTCTGGTGCCTTTTGCTTCAGCCTGAAGAATTTCCTTTGAGATTTTTTTAGAGCAGGTCTGCTTGTAACACATTATTTCATATATTTATCCAGGTACATCTTTATTTTGCCTTTATTTTCAAAAGACACTTTTGCTGCTTATAGTATCGTTGGTTGACAGGTCTTTTTACCCCAGCACTTTGCATACTTATTTTAATGTTTTTTAGAGGCCATGATTTTTAGGAGAAGTCCACCTTAATTGTACCATAAAATCCCTATTTAGGATGTTTTGTTTTGCTCATCACACTTTGAAGATTCTCTTTCTCATTAACTTTCAGAAATTTCAATGCTTGGGGTTCACTGAAATTCTTAGATCCCAAAGTTAATATTTTTCATTAGATTTGCCAAGATTTCAGCCAGTTTTTTCTATAATTTTTTTCTTTTTCTTTTTCTCCTCACCTTGTGAGAGTCCACTTATACATCTGTTGCAATACTTGATATTGTCCCACAAATCTAAGGTTCTGTTCATTTTACTTCAGAATTTTTCCTTTGGACTGGTTAATTAGTATTAATCTATGAATTCAATAATTTTTTATCTTCTGTTGTCTCAAATCTGTAGTTTAGATCATCTAGTGAATTTTGGTTTCAGTTACTACACATTTCAATTCCAAAATTATCAATTTGCTTTTTCTTTGAAGTTTCCAACTTGTTGATATTTGCTATTAGTCCATTCAAAGGCTTTTTTATTTTAATTCTTTACCATATTTATATAGGTACTTCAACACATTAGTCTGCTAAATCTAACACTTGTACTTACTCAGCACTTGTCCATGAAACCCTTTTTTGTTCCTTCAGTATGAATCATTCTTTTCCGTTTCTTTGCATGTCTCATTTTTAGACAGAAGCAAGAAAATGTATGTAATATGTTATATCATCTCTGGATTTTGTTCTGTTCTTCTGAGGATTGTTGGTTTAATGGTTTACTGGTCAATTAACTGGCTTGGACTTATGTGAAATGTTTCCCCTGACCCCATAGTTTGTAGCTGCTAATGTCACTGCTCACTCAGTTTTGTTTAGTTTGGTTCTCTAGAATATCCACTGCCATCAAAGTGTCTTAGGAAAGTGTTTTCTGTTGCCCAGGTTGTTTGTGGATTAAGGGATGCGATCAAAGGCACAGCAAATTCACAGGCCTAAGTTTTCAATTCTTATTGAAAATGCATACAATAAATACTCCCTGGCATCTATTGTAGTAGAATTCAGTAGTCAGCCAGACTTGCATGAAGTTTTTATCTTGGCCCTTCTATGACGCTTGATTCCAAGAAATCCCCCTTAAATTTCTACTTTCTCTGTCACCTACCTTGAATTGAACTCAACATCTGTAAACAATGTAATTGTAGCATTTCCCTGCCCAAGTTGGGGAGGCAAGAGATGGGAAGGCCTAGTCCTTAGACAAAAAGATCACAAACTTGCCATTCTTTCCCAATAAGTATTTTTATTCATGACTAAACACTTCTCAAATTGTTTCACTTTGTTTCTTTTCCAGTGCCATAATAGTGATATTTAATAATTCACTTAACTTGTTTGTTTGGTTTTGTACTTGTTTTTTTGTGGTACAGATTTGTCCATCCTCTTTCTACCACCATTTTGGGAAGTGGAGTTCTATTGATTTTCATTCAACATGGATGTAGTTCTCTTAAATTACCCCATACACATACTCATATATTCTGATGTTCTCATATACTTAAGAATTACATCATAATGTTTGCTTAAATGAATATCTAGTATTTATATTATTATGACAAAAGTGATATCATGGATAGATTTCTTTTCTTGTTCTACCTTGTGTTTTTCCTGTAGTGAATAATTGCTTCATTTTTTATTTGTTTAGTTTTCCAAGCACATTTAGGTGATTCTTCCCATATAATTAAATGGCTTATCTCAATATTATCAACATTATTTTGTTACATGTGGAAATTTTTATAACAAAAAAAGTCTTTATTACAATCCTCTCTATCTCCTTGCTTCAATCAGGCTGTTTTCCTGTGGTCCAGCTGCATATCTCTCACCCTGGGCCTTTATTACCTTGTTCTCCTATATTTGATAACGTATTTTCCCAAACTCATGTCATCTCTTTCTAGGTTCAATCCCTCATTTTTGTGATACACATATATATGTGCATATATATATCTTTATGAAAGATAGATTACTAAGAAAAATATATCTTTGAGGTCTATGTTTTAAAAACCTATTATTTCCAAACAAGTATCTATTATCTTCACATATGACTGATGATTTGATTGTGTAGAGAATTCTAGGGTAATTTTTTTTTCCGAATTAGAAAAACATTGCTTGATTGTCTTCTAGTTTTCAGCTCTACTGTTAAGAAGTTCCATGCTCTCCTAATTCCTAATATTATATACTAACTGCTTTTTCCCTTCTGAAAAGTTCACCCTTGTTGTAAAGTTACTCAGTGGTATTGTCTCCCTTCCATCCCTCTACTCCTGGGGAACTCCATGAGTCCTTTTAATCAAGGAGCTGCCAAGCATGCTCCTGAACAGTTTGCTTCTATGTCCTGTTTATATTACTATTGTTTCCTCTCTATTTCTCTTTGCCTTTGTAGATACACATCTTTGTATTCCTAAACTGTCATTTTAACTTGGCCTTGGGGAAGAAAGAAAAGAATTTAAAAATCAATTCATCTTATTGAAAAACCTTAAATTGGAAACCTTAAATTTTCTATGGAGTTGCTTGCGGGGCTTGTTTTCATTCTCCAAAAAATGACTGAAGATAGCATCCTTTAATACTATTCCTTCTTCCTTTTCTCCTCACTTTGACAAGTAACTAATTAAAAGACTGATGATTTAAACAAACAAAATATACCACCATTTGATTTTCTTTAAGTATAATAGCTTCACTTAAATTATATCTTCTAATTAATTATATTGAAAGTGATTTTTTATCACCCGCAAAGTTAACACAGCATGTTGCAGCTCTCTTGATTTTGTAAACCACATCTTTAAACAGCATTTTAATGATCAGGATTTTCATTATTATATTTTAAAGCAGTATAACAAGAGTTTACATAAAATATAATTAACACCATTGGGAAAAAGAATAAGGAACAAAGTATAAAACTCAGAATGTGTTTTCTTCAATTTCAATATGTCCTCTCCCACCTCCAGGCCCAAAATACAGCCCTGAGGCAGATGGCAGACAAGAAAAGCAACTTCTCCATCTCCAGGCACCAACTCTTCTAACTGAAGGGTTGTACTGAGGAAAAGCTCCAATTTCTTTAAGATAGATCCAGTGCAAACTTTGTACTATTGCTTTATACTACAAAGAAGACATGAAACATCAAAAATGACCCAACTTCTCAATGCTTAAATGTCAATACTATGCACATAAAATGTACAAACTTCTGGCATATTGGATGATATGTTAATTGTTTTCTATTTTAAAAATCATCAATTCTATAAAATATATTATTCACATATCTTTCCTATGTATTTGTTATAAAATCTCCTTCTGGCTTTAAAATAAGAAAGCAATCATTTTGGCTTCTTGTTTATGAAATTCTTACCTGATGACATGATCTCTCCCAACATCACCTTGCAACGCTTACAAATTACTTTGGTATTTGCTTTTGGTTCCTGTAGAACAGAAAAATGTCATTTAAATGTCATTCAGCTTTCCTTAAAAGGAATATATAATTTTAACATAGTCCCCAGAGTATACATTGAACTTTACATTTTATTCTGCCCTCTACTAAATACTGGGAATACATTTAGCTTGTGTGCATAATTCACATGAACAGAGATAATTTCCTTTTTTTGCCCTAAGATAGAATGCACAGAATGGCTTTTTCAAAGCTAGCCACTTTTTGATAATCCAAATGTTGCCAAATAATCTGAACAAAAAGCACTTTACATTTCTAAAAACCATTTCAAAATAACCATAATTTGAAACAGGCAGATGGCGGGCAACAAAGGCAGAGAGGGTTAATGACTTGCCCTAATTCATGTGTATAGAATACAGAAGAATTAGAACTTGAACTCACATTGTTTTGACTCTTAATCCAGTATAATTTATGTGTAAGTGAACTATAACTCATAGCTTTCCCTAATTCAGAAGTTAAAATTATCTATCGTGTTCATATAATTCTATTTTTTTTTCCATTTAAGATATGTGCTATAACTAGAGGATGGATAGTGTTATTGAGACAAATTCCTGGAGCATTCTTAGACTTCCAAAACTTCTTAAACCTCAAAAATTCAAATTCATTATGTAGGATACACGTTAATTAGCTCGCATTCACCTAATTAGTAAACAAAGATTGCTCCTTTTCAAATCCATAGTAATAGCTCTGTTAAAGCCATACAACATCCCTCCCACCCAGATATACTGCAACATAGCAGATGCCATGAAGAAATGGGCAAGGTAAAAGAGCTCTACAGCTCTGGACACAAGGTTATCCCATCTGCAGAAGAGAGTACAGGATGAAGTGAGAAGGGCAGTGATACTCTGATGTGGGATAACATATATATTAATTAATGGAATAAGTTAGTGGATCAGTATAAATTTGAGTACAAGTAATTTCTCTTGGTATAAATGAATATTTCCCGACAAGTTGCATAAGATGCACATTTAAATTTAGTTCCACAGACAAACTGCTAGTAACCGATAAAGCTTATGCTTGAATCCAGATAATAAAGCTTATGCTTTTAAGCACTATGTGACGTGTTTTTCAGGTCATACACCATTAGTGGGAATCAATTCATGGAATTAATTCCATGGGTTCTAGCTTGCCTTTAAAAAAAATTGAATAGAAAATATGACTGCTTTAAACATCAGGTAGGTATTACTTCAAGAGATTTTTACTTGCACTGTGTTTGTATAGTGTATACTTGCGTGCATGTGTGTATGCGCGCGTGTGTGAATGTATATATGATCAGATGTAAAAATACATCTCTTACTTTAATTAAAGGTCAGTCAAGAGCAATTGCACAACTTATACTGGGGACTTTGTCTGATTTACTTTTTTACTCAGCCTCAAATCCATGTTATAGTAAAAATCCATAAATGCTCCATGTCAAGGATTCCTGAGATGAATCCTTTCATATGCTAAAGAAATCTTCAATAATACAAAAATATATTCTACTTTACCCTGGTCTAGCCACAAGATTTGTACAGATTCTCCAGTCTTTCTCTAAAAGTCTCTGCTGAGGAAATGAACAAATATAAACTCCTTAAATCAGCTCACATCTGGCTCAAACACTTATCAAGGTACACCAAGTAGGGCCCACAGACAGTATCATCTCTGGCTACTGCACTGATATCCTTGTATCCAGCATATTGCAGATAGCAGAAGCAATGTCTGGCCAAGGGGTGGGGGGTGACTGGATAGAGTCATTCCCATCAGAGGGAACAGACACAGAAATAAAGGTATGTATCAGGAAGAGAGCTCTGAAAGCCAGTATGCTCAAATGTAAAGGTAAATGTTCTGGTAGTTTCATGCTTTCTTACAGTAAGATTCATCTATACAGTTACAAAGAGGTACTAAAAATAATTTTTAAACGATATTATTTGTACAAGTGGAATTTGACCAAACTCATTAAATCTTATCAAAAAGTAAGAGTTTTACTAAAACCTAATATCGGGTATTGGTATAGCAAAGTTTGTGAAGACAGAATTTTTCCGTTCAAAGCAGAAAACTGTCAGGTGCTTTATTATGCAGTTCATCTATAATTATTCACACATAACATTTCTCATTGTCTTTCAAGCAAGCAGGAAAAGTATTTTATTCTTTGTGTGTTTGTTTTTAAAATAAAATTTTACCCTTATCAGACATGGGTGATCAGGATTTTAAAATTTGATCAACAGCTAGCTGGGTGTGGTAGCAGATGACTATAATCCCTATAATCCCAGTGATTTGGAAGGCTGAGGCAGGATTGCAAGTCTGATGCCAGCCTTCACATTTAGCAAGATCCTATCTCAAAATAAAATAAAAAGGGCTGGGGGTGTGGCTCTGTGGTAGAGGGCCTTTGGATTCAATACCTAGTACCACACATACCAAAAAAATCTGACCAACAAAAAGCAAATTACCTCAAACAATCAAATTAATGGATCTTCATTCAATTAAACCTATAATATAAGATACTTTTTGGGAGGAGGGTGCTGGGGATTAAACTCAGGAGAACTCAAACACTGAGCCACATCCCCTTCCCTATTTTGTATTTTATTTAGAGACAGGGTCTCACTGAGTTGCTTAGCTCCTCGCCATTGCTAAGGCTGGCTTTGAACTCAAAATCCTCCTACCTCAGCCTCCCAAACCACTGGGATTACAGGCATGCACCCTTGCTCATGGTGTAAAAAGATACTTTTAAGGCAATTAGGAGATTTTGTTAGGGCCTGATATTATATCATTTATTATTATCAGGTGTGATAATGACAGTATGGTTATGTAAAAAATAAATCAATATTTTCAGACATACATTCTGAAACAGATAGGTATGAAACCACATAATACTTAGTTTTGCTTTAGAAAAAACACTTTTTAAATCAAGATAATTGGCATATGGAAGGTGGTAACATTATTCTTTTAATGCTTGTGAATGTTTACAAACTTCAACAACATATTTTTCTAAGAAAAGAAAAAATTTCCCTTATGAATTTAATAAAACAAATTACCAAAACCAATAAATTATTAAGTACCCCAAGAAAGAATAAAAAGATAAAGTTGTTGGTCATACTTCCCCTAACAGTATCATCAAAGTTCAATGTTGATTTTTCTTTATTAAACAGAATGAAGTTATAAGTCTGGCTATACTTTATAAGTCTTTTTTTTTTTCTTTGAGATGGCATATCACTATGTTGCCCAGGCTGGCCTTGAACTCCTGGACTTAAGTGATCCTCTTACCTCAGCCTCCCTCGTGGTTAGAAGTAAAAGTGTGAGCCACCACACATTGGCTTATATTTTCCAAGTTTTGAATAATATGAATTTTATAAAAGGCTGAGGTACCATCTCTATTACCCTGTTCCAACACACAAAATTGATAGTATGTTGGTGCATGGGATAAATAGTACAAGAGATGACAAATTACAGGAATAACAGAATCTTCAGCAGAAATTGTTTGAAAATAAGAAGCCCATACTGCCACATTGATGGAGGCACAAATAAGATTCTGTAAACTCCAAGAGGGTACTAAAGGAATAAATAATGATGTTGGGCTCTATATTCTGTTTTTAAAATCAGATCTTTTTAATTAAGATATTCTAGCACGTTAATTTTGTTTAAAGAGAATCTCTGCTTTGTAATGCATTTTTTCTTGATCTATGCTTCAAGGAAATAATAAACCAAGTTGTGTAATAAAGCAGCCTAACAGTTTGGGAACTCTATGGAGCAAACCTCAAAGAAAGACATTGTTGAGGACTAATTAAATCAATATATCTGAGAGATGGCAGTGCTGTTCAGAGAGGTGGATTAGCCTCCTGTCCTCATTTTTATTTTCCTTTGTGTTGTTTCAATTTCTAAGGACCCTTGATATTGTGTCACACACACACAAAAAAAGTTTCCCAAGAGATACCATTAGGATGCTGTATCACCATGTGACATTTCAAAACCCTGCTAGATGGCTAGACTGGGTGATGTGAGAATAGGTTTTCAATAGCACAGAGCAGCCTTGTTCCCACAGGAGCCTTGAGAGCACTGTTTAAGCAGTCTCTCTAAATTTATGTTACTATTTTGGTAACAGGCACACTCTTTCAATTGCTACAATATGCAATTAAAGCAAAACTTCCATCCAGACCAACTTGAAAACAATCTTGTCAACTGCAGCTTTTCATGATAGTAATTTCCCACAGTCTCCTTGATAACAAAAACTGTAATGTCTAAATATGAAGAATCTTCTTTTAATGAATGATAGCTGTTTACAATGAAGAGAAATACTTATAAGTGGCATCACATAACTGATGTGAATGTAAATGTGAAGAACAGATCTCAGCACAGAACAAAGAGTATCTAAAAAGGGAAACATTTAATTTTTCTCCACTCTTTTTCCACTCATACCTTCCAAATATTTTTAAGATGTATAGTTTATTCATAAAAATGAAAAACATATAAAATAAGGAAGTATATTAGAATTAGACTAAAACATAAATTTAATGGAATCATCTTAAATGTAACTATAACATTTATATTAACTTCTTACCATTTATCTTTTAAAAAACCGGAATGTTAAAGCGCTTCAATTTAAAGTGAACCATATTTAGATAAAGGGATTTTTTTGTGTGTGTGGTGACACATGAGAAATTTTTTAAAAATATTTTTTAGTTGTCAATGGACCTTTATTTTATTTATTGATATGCGGTGTTGAGAATCAAACCCAGTGCCTCACACATGCTAGGCAAGTGCTCTACCACTGAGCCACAACCCCAGCCCCAACACATGAGGCATTTAATTACTTATAACTGACAACAACTTAATCTGGATATTTGACAAATTTTCTTCAAAATAGTTCTATAAACTAATATATAATATGAGAGTTGTCTGAGTGCTACAGTTTCCTGCAGCAGGCAAGTTCTGATTACAAAAATTAAATCAGTTAGTGAAATTTAAAATACATTGTGTTTGTTCCTACCAGTAATCAGACGTTGAAGTGAAGATTCTCTGGCAATGATTTTCTTTACTTTTTAAATCACATCTGTATTGACTGGCTATTGGGGGATGATTCCTTACAAGGGCCAAATCAATGCCATTGATTTTCTTTTAAAATAAAGTAAACCACTTATTTTCTGCAGTGAGAGGAAACTGCCTTCTTCCTAAAGCGAATTATTTAGCAAGGGCCATTTGACGTCATGCTGTCAAGCACCAACTTAGACACTGCAGCATGAACCTTATTTCCGTTCCCCAGCTCTTTCATTTTCCTCTTTTTCCTTGATGGAGTCTGCTTTGATAACATCAGCATAAGTCTAGGCTATGGGCAGACCCAGTAAAACACCTGGATCTAATTGTATGGTACATATTCTAGTACACTTCTAATTTAAATCAGACTATTAAGATTAAAATGCACACAGATTATGAAATGTTGTCCTAAAAACAAGAAGGTAGGGCATTTGGTTTGTAAAATGGTAGTACTCTTAAACCTGTGCATGAAGAACCCTTCTCCAGTTCCTCCAGTCTCTGTGTGTGCTTTTTGCATAAGGCTCTTCTTTTTTTTTTTTTTATAAGCCTCTTCTTAAATCAACAGAGCAGAGCTAGAGGACAGAGGCAGTTGAAAATAATAGATTTGGGCCTTTAGAATAGTTTCTTCAACAAGCTCTGAATTAAGAAAAGATTAGGGAAATGGGTATCTAAGCTATTCTCTAAGTTAGCATCACTATGGAAAGATATTTTACCAATTTAAACTGATTCCAGAATAAAACACATCTCCACTGGGACTGGTTCAGGTCTTACCTGCCACAAATCACTTTTTAAATTCACCAAGAAGAAAGAGTCTCCGATAAAACAGTCATTCTCTCGTGGATGAAGTGGCTTATTAGCAAAGGGGTCAGGATGACAACACCACTCTCCAACGAGAGCTCCCCAGTTCTCACTTGGCAGTGGGAGAACCCTGAGGAGCTTCCTGGTGGTAAGAGGAAAAACAATTTTTCACAGCACAAAATGGAACTAACATTTTCTTAATTAAATCAGCATGAAAGATGAAAGAAACTCATTAGCCACATGCTTACAATGTCAATTTTCCCCCAATTATAAAAGTAATATATACTCACTTTAGATGATTTTGAAAATGCAGAGGTATAAAAAAAACACAAAATTCATCCTTTTCTCACTACCCAATGATAACTAACTACTTTTAACATGATAGTGTATTTCTTTATCATCCTTTCAAGAGATATATTTGTGCATATATACAGATGGCCTGGGATCAGAGGATATATACAAATTGTATCTTGCTTTTATTTTGTTTAGTTATATTATGATTCATAATGACTATAATATTCTATTCCCTAGGTATGTCAAAACTTTTTAGATCATTCCCTTGCTGTTGAATATTTAAGACTGGGGTTCTTTAGTACCAATAACCCTGTGATCAATACTCCTACTAGAAAATTTATGTATCTATCTAATCATTCCTTGCGAAAAAAATCTTACCAGCGTAAGACTATAAGCACAAATGATATGCATATTTTTAAGCCCAATACCCATTTGTTAACTTCCTTTCCATGAAGGTTGTACCAATTTATAATTCTGTCACTTACCATCTTCTTTTTTTTAATATATATATTTTTTAGTTGTAGATGAACATAATATTTATTTATTTTATTTTATGTGGTGCTGAGGATCGAACCCAGTGCCTCACACAGGTGAGGCAAGCACTCAACTGTTGAGCCACAACCCAGCCCACTTACCCTCTTCTTAATTGAATAATTTTTCTGTCTTTGCACAAGTAAAAATATTCTCAATACTGCTTTAATTGGCAACTCTTGAATTACTGGTGAGACTGAACTGGTTTTTATATTTATTGGTCACTACGTTTCTCCTATGAATTGTGATCAGAGTACTCTCCAATGAAGCAATAGTATATTCTTATTGATTTTTAAAATATACTCTATATTTTATTATCCCTTTGTCTATCATTTGTTATAAATATTTTTCAGTATTACTGCCTTTTAATTTGCTTTACATGTCTTAAATTTTAAATCATGTAACACTTTCTTCTATGATTTCTTCAATTACTCTAATAAACCTTTTTTTGGAATAATTTAAGGTTTACAGAAAAATTACAAAGATAGTACAGATAGCTCCCATATATACTGCACCTAGCTTTCTCTAATGTTAATATCTTATATAACTATGATAGATTTGTCAGAACTACAGACTTTTATCTGGATTTCACCAGTTTTTTCACTAATGCGCTTTTTGTCAGTTCCAGGATCCGATCCATAGTAACACACTGCATTCAGTCATATGTCTCTGGTTTCCCCTCGTCTGTGACTATTTCTCAATCTTTATTTTTCAGGACCTTGAGATATTTAAAGAGTACTTGTCAGGCATTCTATAAAATATCTTTCCATGTGAGTTTGCTGGATATTGTCTCATGATTACAGTGGAGTTACAGATTTGGAGAAAGATTTCTACAAAGGTAAGGCACTCTCTTTATTATATCACAGGGTATATTATATCAACATGACTTATCGTTGATGATATTAATCTTAATCAACTGGCTGGTATTATCTGCAGTTTCTGTCCCTAATAAAATATTAGTAAATTAATGTATACTTAGAAGTTTCAAGTTAAAAGATTTAAGTTGTGATTCTGTCTTTTTAAAATATATATACACATAAATTTAATATATATACATACATATATATATATTTGTTGTTGTTGTTAACCTGTTCTTTGGTCTCTCAATCAACTATGAGTATCACAAAAGGGCAATTACAGCTTAAAAGAGAGTAGACATTTGGGGCTGGGATTGTGGCTCAGCGGTAGAGCGCTGGCCTCGCATGCGTGAGGCCCTGGGTTCGATCCTCAGCACCACGTACAGAGCAATAAAGTAGAGACATTGTATCCATCTACAGCTAAAAAAATTAAAAAATTAAAAAAAAAAAAAAAAAAGAGAGTAGACATTTAACTTATAACTTTAGAGGAGAGGGAGGAACAAGAAAAGCTGATTATAGTTTAATGTAAGGAAGAACTTTCCCTTTCAAGTTAGGAAATGCTGCACCACTGGCATCCTTCAAGCTACTGGCATATGGAGGATAGCGAGAAGTGATTCTTTTAAAATACACTTCCCTGGGCCTGGGGTTATGGCGCAGTGGTAGCGTGCTCGCCTGGCATGCGTGAGGCACTGGGTTCGATCCTCAGCACCACATAAAAATAAAATAAAGATATTCTGTCCACCTACAACTAAAAAATAAATGTTTTTAAAAAAAAAATAAAATAAAATAAAATAAAATACACTTCCCTGAGTCTACTATGAATCAGGCATTCAAATACATACAGCGCTTTCTCTGGGGTACTCACATTCCAATAGGAAATATAGACCTTTAAGCAAATAACAAAGCCACATTCAAGGCATGCTCATAACAGAGTGATGGAACTCCAAACTCATGGGGATAGGGAGGGGTTATATAGATTACTTTGAAAATTTGATGAAAGCATTAACCCCTTTCCTCAAACATACATTTTCACATGTACACAAAATCTGCATTTGATGTAGGGGACTCAGGACACCCAAAACCAATCCTTGAATTCAGGGCAATTCACGCAAAGTGCTAAGAAAGTAGATTGTATATGAACTTTAGAGAAGAGGTAACATCTGAGCTGCCCTTTAAAGGATAAATAGGAGGGGCTGGGATTGTAGCTCAGTGTTAGAACGCTTGCCTTGCATGCGTGAGGCACTGGGTTCGATCCTCAGCATCACATAAAAATAAATAAATAAAGATATTGTGTAAATCTACAACTAAAAAAATAAAAAAAAAAAGGATAGATAGGAGTTCTACAGACAGTGGAAGAAATTTAGAGCATCATGGAAGAAAAGACATGAAGGCAGGCACCACATCTGTTTACCTTACCACTATATTCCTACCATCCAACACATTTACTTAAATATTTGTTGATGAAATGAACTAGCATATTTTGTTAATTATAATGTGTGAGGCCCCTGGCTGGTTCTATTGCATACTGGGATGAAAGGGTTAACAAACCTTCCCCTTTGCTGCTTGAGAATCTGATCTTTGGTTTAACCACCTAGTTCTGTTACCCTGGAAACCAGGTAAGATCGTAGGCATCAAATATATTGCTAGGCAACACAGCTTACAGTAAAAATGATCCCTGATTGGTAAATTGCATCTGGACTGGGAAGAATTTGTGAAAGTGCTATGAACATCTAAGAAGAATGCCATGTTTTGAGGTTCCCTGAATGCATTCTCTTGTGGAACCCTAGAAACTATGCCAACAAGTTCTTACAAGAGACTTTGTCTGCCAGGGCAGCAACTATGCTTGCCTGATGTGGATCATGTGATTTGTACCTAGAACTGTGTCTCATGACTGTCACTTGTATGAACTGCTGCATAGCCCCTGCTGAGAGGTATTCTTGATGCTGCCCTATTGGCAATCTGGCAAAAAATGTGTCCTTTGGTAGTTTTGTGAGTCTGTATGTGTATACACAGCACTGTATATTTAATGCTCACGATTTTGTAAGATAAGAATTACCATTCTCCTGTTACAGGGGAGAATGGTGAGGCTTGGACATGTTAAATAACCTTCGCAAGTTCACAGAATCAGAGGTGATGAGTGATGCCAGGATTTTTTTTTTTTTTTGGTACCGGGGATTGAACTCAGGGGCACTCGACCACTGAGGCACATCCTCAGCCCTATTTTGTGTTTTATGTAGAGACAGTGTCTCGCTGAGTTGCTTAGCACCTCACCGTTGCTGAGGTTGGCTTTGAACTCGCAATTCTCCTGTCTTGGCCTCCCTAAGTGCTGGGATTATAGGCTTGAGCCACCGCGCCCGGCTTGATGCTAGGATCTTAACACAGGTCTTCCTGGCTCCAAAACTAAACCTTTCCCCTTGGAATATATTCCCTCCACTAGCCATGCAGAATAGCAATAGAGGAAACTGAGGAGATGGGATGGCCATGTACTATTTGGGGTACCACATACCAGTGCCAATGGGTAGGACTCGGTTCTATAGAAATGTAGGAAGCAGCATAGTATTTTAAGAAGGGAAGTGACAGATCAGAGTGTGATTTTTGACAAGAAGCAAGAAGGTAAATAAGTTGCCTGTTTAGAGTAAAAGAATTAGGCTCCTGGATCTTCTCCATCATTAAGACTCTCTGTCTCCTGAAATCCTCTTCTTGTAGGGCCAATAAACAGACCCTCAAAAAACCCATATGTGATCAAAGAAATGAAAATGCTTTTATAGACACCTGGGAGACTCAATGCACAGTAACAGAAAATATGAGATTTCAAACTTAACTTGACCCCATATCACAGTGAATAAAAGTCATAATGCATCCTTTAACCATCTATGTAAGACATCAGGAGCAAGAAAGTGCCTAATTCCCAAGTTATTGCAAAGATAAAAGGGATTTTACAGCAGAAAGAAATTTTTCTGATGTTTTGAAAAAAACATAAAACCTTTAAGAACAAAAGATGTATTTTAATCACAGCTCTACTGAAAGTATATCTATCTAAAACCCTGAAAAATGTACTTTGATATAATCTACTTCCCAAGAGAACTTTCAAAATAAAATAGATACCATTTTTTTTCCAAGGTAGTTTAGGTAAAAACCAGCTGGAGCTAAGAAAAAAAGTGAAATGATTTTTAAAATTTTTTCTGAGCTTAAGAGGCTATGATAACAATGTATGTTTATAATAAAATAAAATAAAATTTGCTAGTTATTTTTAATGTATCTTCAGCATAACTTTTTAGAAAATAACTTACACAATTTTAATAAATGCTATTGATTAATGATGTTTTATTTGATACTTACATATATATAAGAAAATAGAATCCTTTAACTTTAAAATCAGTCATTAATCAGTGATCATAACAATGGTAGTAACAGGGCTTTTAGAGATGGATTAAAATCAAGTGAACAGGGCTAGAATTGTAGCTCAGTGGTGGAGTGCTTGCCTCGCATGCCTGAGGCACTGGGTTCAATCCTCAGCACCACATAAAAATAAATAAATAAAGATATTATGTCCATCTACAACTAAAAAAATATTTTAAAAAAATCAAGTGAACATTAAGGATCTTAAGAATAACATTAAACATCTAATGTTCAAAATATGGCTGTTGGAATTTAGATAAATTCAGGTGACATTCTCCAACTGATAGGCCATAAATCCTTTAAAATTAGCTTTACATTTTAACATTATTATTACATAATATGATTAGACTTTTATATATTTATTTTTCTTTTAAATCTCTTTTTAGTTGTCAATGGACCTTTATTTTATTTATTTATATGTGGTGCTGAGAATCGAACCCAGTGTCTCATGCATATTAGGCAAGCATTCTATCACTGAGCCACACCCCAGCCCTATGATTAGCTTTTAAAAGTTTAATAATTTGATTCCAAAAGTTTGAATGATTGTTGCCAATAATCCAGTTTGGGCTCCACTTCTTTTTTTTTTTTTTTAGTGCTTGGGATTGAACCCAGAGCCTTATGTGCTAAGCATATGCTTTACCACTGAGCTACACCCTCAGCTCTGTACTTTTTAATTGCTTTGTTTTCACTCACTAAAAAAGCAACTGTACTCAGAGAAGTAGTTATTTTCAGACTACAATTACAGTTGGTGTGCCAAGTAGACCAACCAAGCAGTTTGAAAAATCCATCATCTCCTGTTTCCATAGAGCTCATCCTGCTGGTCTCAATGCCCTCACGAGTGTTGGGCTGAAACCTAGTGTGCAGGTACAGGTGGAAAAAGTTGGACTGTAGAGTCTTCTGACAATCAAATGAAATAGGTCTAAAAATCTGTTGTACCAATTAATGTCATTAAAGTCTGACATGAATTTATTTCCAAAAACCATAACAAATTTCAAACACAATGACCACTTGGCTGTTTCTGAGACTATTCACAAAGTAATTAGTTTCAACAAGAGAATAATCAAAAACTATACATTTAGTTTTGAGTAATGAAATTTTATAGAAAAACTCTGCTTATCTAAAAATTAGAGAACTGTATTTTTTTAAAAAGGCATTATTTAGTTTCAGATAACCAAAACAAATTAGAAAAGAGCTTGTGACCCTAAATAAAGAAAAAAGTTGTCATTAATTAGCAGATTACATGTGTTCAGGTATTAAGTGTTAAAAGCCATTACTGAATCCTATGTGGTTAAACTGTCCCTGTATCTTATTTCCACAATTTGTTTGATAGCAAATTAAAAAAAAAAAAAAAAGGAACCAACTTTAGCCTTGCACTATCCAAATCAGCATGATTCATAGAAATTCAAAGTACAACTTCATGAGGTTCACCGATAAGAAAAGTTTCCTGCCAATAGGACTCTGTTAAGTTTATCTAATCCAACTTCTTCATTTTACAAAGAATCTGAGGCCCAGAAAATTAAAGTACCTTAATTCTAGGATAAGAAGGCTTGGCACACGCTCTGTTGTATATTGCTTGAGAACCCACTAAAAGATGTATCTATATTTACCATACAATGTTTGAGGTAAAAGTTATCAATGTTTGTCCAAAAAAAGAAGGCTTGATGGTAGATATTCACTCCTCTCACTACCCCTATTAGAGGAACACCCACTACAAGTCAGTCAACATAGTCCACAGTACTTTCCTGGGAAAGTTGTTTACAATAATACAATTTTGATTACAGCACATACAAAGTCTTTTGAAACAACTTTGGCCTTGTTTTTTATTTAAGGACCACTAGAGTTTTCCTTGTCACTCACCTAGAACAGGTAACCAAGGGAGTGAGAAGACCACCCTGGCTGATATCAATGATCACCACAAAATCTCTGTGCAGAGCCTGGAGAAATCACAGTCTTTCATTGTACAGAGTCATGGGGCATGCTGCCTAAGAGTGAGATGTAAGCAAAGACTTAAGCCACTTACTAAGGATTTCTCTGTGCAGCTCAAGAGGCATTTGCAGGCCAGACACACAGATGTAGTATGAACAGGTTTTCAGGTAAGCCTTATTTAAATGAAGTGAGAGCAAAGTCCATTGTTTATCTTCTCAGAGAGGGAAAAAGAGAAAGGTGATTCATTTCTCTGATATATATGGACTGTATGAATGAGAGTCCTGAAACAAAACAGTTTGAAACACCGAACTAGATAATTTGCTAGTATGCTAATAAAAACAATTCAGGAAAGAGGGTAGAAGGAGTCTATGAAACTTATTGAAAAAAGCTTGCCAGACATCAACTATAGTTTATGTTACATTCCTTAACCCCCCTGACAAGTTTGGGAAATGGGCTTTATTAGCAGGTGCTGAGGTGATAACAAACAAGGCCCCCAGCTCCTAAATAGTAAGGCTGGAGTGCAAACTCAGGTCCCATTCTCCTGCTCCTCTTCTACCCTTGGCCTCCCAGCAGTCAGGGGTAGGGAAAGTGAGCACTGTCCTTCATTGTTAGCCTCCACACCCTTCTAAGTTCTCAACTCCATGATCATAAGATGGGATTGAACAAAACAGAAAATACAGTTCTTGATAGGAAAAGCAAGCACTGTAGGTGAGAATCTTCAAAATCCTCTTCCTTTTTCAGTAAAGCACAAATATCAGCCAATAATGAATGAACAATACCTCTTAAGTGGCACCAAGAAACACTATCATGCTGAATTTAACTTACTCATTAAAGTTAACTGTAACTTCCAGGTTACCTCATGATCGTGTAGAAGTCAGTGTTTCAGAAATTTCATCTGAGAATTAAACCAAAGTCTGAAATGGACTGAGAGGAGGGCAACATTTGTGGCTGAACAACAATGTAAACTAGAATCTCTTGGACCTTTCAGGATAAACTGGGCCTGTACCAAGCATGCACTCTGTGGCAACTTCAACTCTTAGGTAATCTGAGCAAAAATGTTCCTCTCTCCTCTGTAGATATGGAGCTACCTCATTTCTCACTCAAGATAATCATTCTGAGGATGCTCCATTTATAACCTCCCCTAAACAAAGGAGTAACTTTTTGCATTCTCATCTACCTGAGATGTTGCCAGGAATCAGGAAGCAAACAAGAAAGGCTGATAGAATGCCAAAATAAACACCAAGGTTTATTCAATTCAACCTAGCAAAATTTATTGAGAGTACACTATTGACCAGGCACCATGCCTGATTCCAGGGATGATCATGATGATGATAAGAATAATTATCACAGTAGCTAATACATACTGAATGCTTACAATGTGCCAGGCATTGCTATAAACATCATCATTTGATCCTCCCAACAACCCTATGAGGTAAAGCCTATTGTTATCCAAATTTTCTCAATAAGGAATTTGAGGCATAGAGTGGTTATGTGACTTATCCAAGGTCACACAGCTAGTAAATGGCAGATGAACTCAGTCTGACTTCTCAGTCTGTACTGCTAGCCATTAGCCAACACTGTACACTCAACAATGGGAATAAAGGATACAGAAATGCCTGCCCCCAGAGCCTACAGTTTAATTGTGAAGATGGGCAAATAAACCTTAAAACAACATCTAAAGCAAGTCAGAGTTCAGAGAAGACTCCCAGAAGTAGAGGCCCTGCCAGATGAATTCTGAAGTACAGGCAGAGGCTAACAGTATATGGGTATATTCCATAGGCTCCAGGGTGAACAAAAGCATGAAGAAACTATGGGATGACATGCTGACCTCTATAACTGTGCACAGAATTTGAGCAAAACACAATGGTGTTTTGGGAAAGAGGCTGAAAGAGGGCTGAAATTGAGGGTGGGAGGTAAACAGAGGTAAACTCATAAAGGAACTCATGTGGCATGTCTAAAGATTTAAGAAATTTATCCTGAAACAAAAATAGGGGACCATGGCAGAGTCTGAACAGGGTAGACAGCTGCATTTCAGAATAATCACTCAATCGTGCAGCAATGGATCAGAAGAGGGCAAAAGTAGAGAAAGACTAAGCAGACGAGGAGCCGGCAACATTAATTCCCTTATTATGACTTCATAATTAATCAGTATTAATTGCATTCCTTACCTGTCCCTTATTATTGTAACTAGGTGAGGAGAGAGTGGCTGTGACGAAGGTGGTGGCGTGGAGGAAAGTGGACTGAGGTTCCCAAAGAAGTAGTCACTGTAGCTAGTGACTACACAAGAAGAAGGAGAACCCCAACAATGCCACAGGGTTCCTACCTTGAGGACACAGGTAGAGGTTGACATTACTGAAACCAGGGCACTGGAAGAGGAGCAGGTTTCAGATATGAAGGACCCATTCACTCATAAGTCTCAGACACTTCACTCAGGAAACCCGTCAAAGAATTCCAAGTTACTTCTTTAAGTATTTTTTAACAGTCATAAGGTTTTCATCCGTCTTTCCAGCCCATAAGTGATTAGAAGCTGAAAGCTCAGGGAAAAGAGTTTTGTGCATAGGAAACAACAAGGCTGACGGGAGGAAGACAGAAGACAAAAATAACAATAATAATTTTAAAAGTCAACCTGAGAATGCACAGGAAAAAGCAAAAGAGCCCTTCCCATCTCAGTAGGGTAATCACAGCACATCACAAGGAGAACGGGTTACAAGATTAACCTAATCACTGAGAAAAGGTTAATTTGTTCTCTGTATTCTCTGTTTTAATAAGCAGGGGAAATAGGAAATGGAGTTTAGAAAGGCACTGAAAGAAATCATCACTCAGATCAAAAGTTCTGCTTCACAAGCTTTTGTGAGGTAGAAAATTCACTTCACATAGAAACCCTCACCCACCACTGTGATGGACTGAACAGACGAGACAGATCCCACATCTCTGCAGAAAAGAGGTGCTTCAGGGACCTGTGCCTGCTCCTCTCCCAAGACCAGCCATCCTGCCTCAGCCAGCATCCTGTGGTTTCCCTTTTTCTCCTTGAGAAGAGCCTGCTATTCTGTGATTGCTGCCAAGGTCTGTGGTTGATTTTGTTCAAAGTGACATTACACTGGCTCTCATCTTAAGAGCGTACACTGCTCCCTTGGTAATTAACTTCAAAAATTCTAATAGCAAAAGGAAAAAAGAAAAAAAATATGCCCAGGCACAGAATTAATCAGTATTAATTGCATTCCTTACCTGTCCCTTATTATGACTTCACCGCAGGATTGGCAATAAAATGTGCAACATTCTTGGGCTTGTAAGCTTTGATTAAACACTGAAATCAGTTCTAAAGAAAATCAATGAAATAGCAAGTCTTAGAGATTTGGAACAAATATATTAGCATACTTAAAGGGTTTACTAGTCACAATAAATTACCATCAATACACGCAGATATACACATTTAATTAGTATTACCAGATCTACGCAGATATACACATTTAATTAGTATTACCAGATGACTCAATCAGAAGCAAACACTGCGAAGTGTTTTCAAAAACAACAGATTTGCCAAGAGTTTCAGAGCTAGGCACTGCCCTAGATTACTCGTGTAATATACCGACGAGTTACTGCTGTCATTCTGTGAATACCTGCACCAGAGGTGAGTAAAGGTAGCCTGCTTCCTTTACCCCTAGCCAACTACCAGGTCTTCCCTATGCTCAGCTATCCTCTGCTGTTCTTAGCTAGTTTGTCATCAGTGTGACTGCTAGCACACAAAGCTCCTAGAATGTAAGTTTAATCTGGTTTTAACAAGGTTTATATCCACATTGGCACATTACCAGAATGTACAAACAAAAGGCGTCTTGAAATTGGTCTTTATGGGGCAGGTCCCTGGGAACATGACAGTTCCAAAGAAGAGTCCAATCTTCCAAGACCAAAATTCAATTTCTGATGAATGCTGTAAGAAAATGTTGAAAGTAGTGGGGAAAATGTTTATTTCTCAAATATGAAAAATAGCAGCATAAGGCAGCATGCTCCCTTAGTTTCTGTTATACCATTTGTGGAAACAAAATTTTTTTTCATTAAAAAAAAAAACTAAAATATTTGCCTATAAAAACCTAATTGAAGAAATGAAGTCATATCCATTAGAAGCAAGCAAGTTGAATTCGGTTTGTGTTACTTTGTATATATATGAAGGAGTAAAAAAAAACTGATGCTAGAAAATTTAAACCTTGGCAATTAAGAGCTCTATAGTTTAATCTGTAAGGGTACATAAATTTCTATAGCACTAAAGTGAAATAAAGACTACTATTCTTTGAGAAAATGAAAAGGAGACCTAGGCAAGACATCCAAAATGTTCTTTCCAGAACCAATAAATAAATTTTCAAGGAAACACTACCCTCTGCTGGCCACTGGGTCAGGTTTAAAAGCCAGAACTTTCTGATACAGAAGGATCCTGGGAGAGCAATGCTGCTGGGGCTAAATCCAACACTAGTGCTGTCAAAGATTCCAGGTAGCCAGTTCCATTGCTGAGTCACAAATCTACCTATGTTATACCCAAAATAGTGTACCAGTATGATGTCTATTGTGGTTGTCCTGAATAGGATGTTCTTATGAAAAGTGCATTTTTTTAAATCCTGAAACAACCAAATGCTAAAAATTTCAAGTTACTTCCTACAGTACAATTTGATTCAAGTTCATCTCACCAATCATCTACCTGATATTTACTCAGTCAGCAAATATTTATTTCCTACCTATAATGTGGAAAGCACTGAAGCAGT
The DNA here is from genome assembly GCA_028644305.1 of Xerus rutilus. NCBI lineage: Eukaryota > Metazoa > Chordata > Mammalia > Rodentia > Sciuridae > Xerus > Xerus rutilus. The sequence goes on along the minus strand of CM053406.1, from coordinate 67,414,087 downwards.
TAAGTGCCCAGGATTCTACTTTACCCTTTCATGTACCACGCAACAGGCCTACGAAAGTTTTCCTTTTCATAGACCTGAGTAAAATGTTTTGTAAGTGTAAAGAAATAGGAAACCAATGAATACAAACAATATGCAAACCAACACATGCCAGTCACTTTATTTTACCCTACAGTTAAGATTAGCCAGTGTCATTGATTTACTCTTTTAAAAATAATTTCAGTTTTGCTATTTGTATGTTCACAGTTACAGAATATGGTGGACAACAACTCAATTCTATTTCCCTGCAGGTCTCCATTTCTCCATCCCTAAAACCACAATCCTAGAAAACACTGTGGCTTTCATGCCTGTCTTTCCCCAGTTTACAGACTCCACACAAAATTCCTTCTATGGTTACTGCTGCTAAAGGAGAAAGCGATGGCCTAAAAGACATAGACTTTTACAGCCTCTTTCCTGAAACAACACTTCCTTGGCCCATTGTGCAATACACTCAGGGAGTCTGTTAGTCTAGTTTTCCATCTTGGTGACCTCATCTCCCTTTCCATGATTATTTCAACTGTCATTCTCAGTGTTTATCCTATGTCACTTAAGCTCCATGACATCTCTCTTTACTGCCCCTTGTTCTTAAAACCAACTCTTTACAATTCAAACTTATTATTCACTAAGCCAGAGCTTTAGAAAAAGTTACTCTTAGGCAAAAAAGGAGTGAAACTCCCTCTACTGTTTCCCTTTCTCACATCATTTTAATCCTCCAAAGCATATTACTTAGACTTTAAGAAATGTAATAAACCAATTATTTTTTCAATAAATAATCATGAGATCTTACAAAAAGAAAATTTTTCTATGCTCTTACTGAATCAAAATGTAATTTGAATTTGTATACAAACATGACAAAATACTGTGTTTATAATAGTCACAGTGACAATCAAAATCAAATTATGTATCACACTCAACTTCAGGAACTTTTCATGTGCTGTTCTATTTGGAACAGTCTCTATATGGATGGGATAATTTCTATCATTCAGTTCTCTAGTCAAACATCACCTACTCAGAATGGTCTTCCCTGACTTCCTACCCTCTGCTAACCAAAAGTCACTTCCTATCCCATTATTTGCTTTACTTTACCTATAATGTTTTTCTCAGTATGCAATAAATTATTTGTTCAGTATCTACTCCCATCCATTAGCATGTAAATTCCGTGACAGCAGAGACATTCCCTAGCTTGTTCATTACTGTGTCCCCAGCACTTACATCAACCCATTGCACAGAGTATGAGCTAAGCTGTTTGTTGAATGAATTTCCATTCAATGCTTTAAGATCAACCAAGTCTTGCACAATTACCATCTGATTTCATTTTCACATTTTCACATCCCATCTGTGAGCCAAAAAATTTTACAATAGAAAGAAAAAAAAAACAGGGGTTCTAGGGGAAAACTCTGTACCTTCCACTCAATTTTTCTGTGAACCTAGAAGTGCTCTAAAAAAAAAAAAGTCTATTTTTAGAAAACAAAACATTAAAAAGAAAGAAATGACACCCCAGATCTTCTCACCCTCAGCTCTTCTAAGCACTGATAAGGAGTCTTCACCTGGGAAAAGTTCAACTTAAAGAACGAATATCTTTGATTACTAGCAAAAATGTAAATGAAGACGTGGTAAACCAACTCACTTGTGCTGAATTCTGCCTGCGCCTGCAGCCGCAGGTGCAGTCCATCTCCAGCGACATACTGAAGCCCACGGCAAGAGGAAGGTACAAGCCTGACCTCTGCTGGGAGCTGGATCTCTGTGCAGCCTGCAGGGGTTTTCATCTGGAGCGAGGATGGCATTATGGAAACATCCATGGGCATACCTCCTTCTTTTGGCTCTCTGGTAATTAAAAATAAAACCCAAACAAATTATTTCCCTTTGATGAAAACCATATAATAAAAGAACCAAAAATGGCTAAAGATCTTTCTGTTCCTTTTCACTAGAAACCCTAAAGCCACTGCCTCAGGAAAATGCAGCAAACAGATCCTAAAGGAAACCCAAGCTACACTAGAGTTTGATCAGGTCAGAGTACCCTTCACTGTCATCGTAAGATCAAAGTCTTGCAACACATTTATTATCCTTGTGGAGACCAGCCAGAAAATCATGTTTTACCTTACAGTAAATCAAAGCGAAGTATTGTTAACTGAAATACAAAGTTTTGATAAGGGGAACAGGATTAAGTGAAACAATAGATACAAAACAAAAACTTCCTGTCCAATTTTAAGAATACTAAGAATGAATGAAAAAAATAGTGATACATGAACACCAGGTGTGAGAGGAGTAATTAATGATAAACACAAATTACTGTACTCAGTGTAGGCAACAAAAAGTAAAATGCAGTCCCTGCCCAACAGGAATGAAAAGCACAGAAGGGGATGAAGACATATACAGAAGTAATTATAAATGACAGAGAAAGTGATGGTGGTATATACAAAAATGAACTCCTCCCATGAAGCTGAAACATGCTTAGCCTTGTAACAGAGGTACAGAGAACCATGGTTATTTTTTAATTAATTTATTTTTTGGTCCTGGGGATTGAACACAGAGCTTTGCTCATGCTAAGCACCTGCTCTACCACTGAGCTACATCTCCAACCCCCCATGGCTCCTTCTTAAGTGCAGAAGGCAAGCTATCCACCTAATGTTATATTGCATCTGTTTGAATGTCACCTAAGTACAGAGGAAAGATCATGTGTTCAGGTGTGAATCTTGGTTAGGCCTCTTCATTTGTCTTCCAAAGTCTTAAGGTTAATTTATGGCTAGTACCTTTTTAAAGTATACAGATCTGCACTTCATTGGGAATACAGAATATCAAGATTCTGAGTTTTTTACAGGTAAGACAGTCTCAAACTCTTGAGTTAAAAGTCCAATTTAAAGAAATGATACTTAAGAAATAATGATCCTCAAAGGCAAAGATCAGAAAACTTTCTATAAATGGTCAGATAGTAACTATCTTAGGCTTTATGGGTCATATATGGTCTCTGTTACATATTCTGTATTTTTTTTTAAACAGCCCTTAAAACAATGTAAAACCCATTCTTAGCTCACAGCTTATACCTAATCAAGCCATAGGTTAGATATGACCCAAAGGCCATAGTTGCTAGCCACTACACTAAAGATACACGGTGTCAACTGTGCTACTACCTCAGTGATTTTCAAACTGGACTAAGTTGTTGGCATTTACAGGTGCCTCCAGGGAGACCACTGGGTGCATAAGTCTGCTAATCATCACTCCATCTCTGGCTTGCTACTCTTCTTCCCCTTTCTGAAAATTCAATTACATGATGCTGAGCAAGGTAGGCATCAATGCAAAGGTAAGGGAAGCACAGTAGTCTGGCATGGAGGTGAGAAGCCAAACAGGGTGAGAAGAGAATGCACCAGGAGGAACATGAGGTGTGGATGTCAAACCCCAATACAGGTAAGGAAGATATCTAGGCTAGAGATGGAAGGGGAACATAGCATGGGGTTTTAGAACCTGTCTTGGCTCAGGTTGCTATAAGGAAATACAGCCCTGCTTCACTATACATGGGGGACTAATTCCAGGACCCCCAATAAATACAAAAATCCTGATGCTCAAGTCCCTTATATAAAATGATGTAGTAGCTGCATGACCTACACACATCCTCTTATATATTTTAAATCATCTCTACATTTAAGTACCCAATACAAAGTAAGTGCTATGTAAACTGTTGTTTTACTGTATTGTTCAGGTAATAATGATGGGAAAAGTCTTTACATGTTCAGTATAGATGCAGTTGTTTTATGGATTATTTTTGATCTGAGGACATTGAACTCACAGATCTGGAGGGCTGACTGTACCGTGGACTGTGGTCTAAATAAGATAACTCTGGTGTCTTCTTCTTCTTATAAGGACATTAATCTCATCACAAGGCTCCACCCTCATGGAAACCTAATTACCTCCCCAACCCCACCCCAACACCATCAATTCGAAGAATTAGTGCTTTAACACATGGAATTTGGGAGGACACAGCATTCCATCTATAATAGGGCCCAAGAGGTGTCTACAATGAATGGGGAAAAGGAAAGCAGCAAAGGATGCCAGTAGAAGACTAGTTACACAGGGGGACTGACCAGGCAAATAAATACCATGAGATAATAAGGGCAAGGATTCTTTTTTTTTTTTTTTTTAAGATTTTTTTTTTTTTTAGTTGTAGATGAATACAATGTCTTTATTTTATTGCTTTGTATGTGGTGCTAAGGATCGAACCCAGGGCCTTACGCATGCGAGGCAAGCGCTCTACCGCTGAGCTACAATCCCAGCCCCAAGGGCAAGGATTCTTAATGTAGGAAATTAGAGATACAAAGAGAAAAAGGAATAAAACTAGAATAGATCCTATGGTAGAGGAATAGAGTTGAAAATATCTGTGTGAAGCCATGTTTTTTGATGTATAGAGTAATATAAATAAACGTAAATTTATGTATGTATGGAATCCATACATGAACATTATATATAAGTCACACACACACACACACACACACATGAGCTCTGGGGAAAATGAAATAATGATAGTAATGAGCATACTTAGAACTCAGATCTTGGTCTTTAAAGGCAATTTTCCTCTCAAAGAAAAAAGGGAGAGAGAGAGAAAGAAACAGCATTTCTTTGAAAAATGACTACAGTTCTGGAGCAGGAAAAGAATAAGATGAGGCTAGAACAACTTGCAGTGCAACGAAGTAAGGAAGAAATCAAACAATGACAAGGAGGGACATGTCAAAAAGACACAGAAACCATCTTGATGGGACTCCCCTAGTTACATCTGCTTTAATTCAAGTAAATAAGCAACCCACTGAAGAAAACAGGCGAATTTATTCTTATTGATGCAAATAAATGAGTGAAATTAAAATCTAATGAGGAATAGAGTATCCACACAGCCTTATATCTATCCAATTAATACTTTTTGATTGTGAAAGGAGAAAAGTAACATGAAGAGGAGAAGCCTGGCACATACCACCTTGCTTAGGTGCACCATGTTGGCATAACCAATAATGGAACAAATCAGAATCATGTGCCATCTGATTTTGATGCAATAAGAACACAGAAATCACTTCTGGGATACACCTGCCAAAGATGCACAAACAGAGTCTAACCTTGAGAAAAGAGACAAACTCAAATGGAGGGATGTTCTATAAAGCAATTGTGCTATAATTATCAAAGGTGTCAAGATATGAAAGTCAAGGATAATAAGTAACTCTTCCAGATTGAAACAGACTGAATCATGCCAAGAAAATGCAATACATGATTCTGATCTGGACTCTTTTGCTATTAGAGATATTACATGGAAAATTGGCAAAGCATGAATGAGGACCTGAGTATAAAATGATAGTAACATACTTCACAGCTGGGCATGGAGGCACATTGTAATCCCAGTGACCCAGGGGTCTAAGATAGGAGGATTGCAAGTTCAAGGCCAGATTCAGCAATTTAGCAACACCTGTCACAAAATAAAAAGGACTAGGGATATAGCTCAAGGGTAGCTACTGGGTACAATCCCCAGTACCAATAAATAAATAAAACCATATTCCCCAATTTTGCAGGTTGCATAGTGTTTATTTAAGAGAATACCTTCATCTGAGATTCTAAATTTTGTGACATTATCAGAAAAATCCCTTTATATTTGAGGCATTCTTAACTATTCTCTTGAATTCTTTCATGTGTAACACCTTGCTTAAAACTACCCAATAACTTTACTCAGAGTAGAAGCTAAATGTTCAGTGTTCCATAATACCCAGTAATAAACTAGACCTAGCTCCTGGAGTTCCAGTAGTCAAAATTCCAGGATTTCTGCAAATCAGCTGACCTCACTTTGGTTAGCTGAAGACCATTCTCAGTGAAAGCATTTACACCACAGGGATCAACAAATGCTGCAAATCAAGATCTTTGTTTACTTTTTTGCTTTGTTTTCCTGGAGAGTAGGTGGTTAAATATTTGCCTATGGATCAAACTAAGACCCTTCTTTAGGTGTCTTCCTACCCCACCCACATCTGTCTGAACCTGGAACCCTTTCAGCAGTTCTCACTAGGTATCTCATAATTCCATGCCTCAGCCCTTTCAGTTCATTACTCAAATGTTACTTTCTCATTTGAAATAAAAGGTGTAAATTTTTTTCTCTGTAACTCTTTTTCTGTTGTACTTCTTCCAGGTATTTCCTCTACCCAATTAGTCTATATTTTATTTACTTTGTATATTTTCTGCCCATTTTTATCCTAAAGCCATCATTAAACTGTAAGCTTGATGAAGACCAATATTTTTGTCTTTGCTGTAGCTATTTTTCATGGCTGTATCCTTAGCACTTTGCATTTGAGTTCTGGGCACCAGAGTAGGAACTCAATAAATATCTATAGATTAAAAATAAATGGCCAGGGTTGGGGCTGTAGCTCTGTGGTAGAATGCTTGCCTTGCATGTGTGAGGCACTGGGTTAGAGCCTCAGCGCCACATTAAAAAAAGAGAGAGATTGTGCCCATCTACAACTAAGAAAATATTTTAAAAGAGAAAAAAAATGAATGGCCAAAGTTTATCCCAGGAATGCCAAAGTGGTTTAACATAGATTTTATTAATGTAATGACACAGATGTAAAGAATAAAAGGGGGGGATCACTATCTTTATGTACAAAAAAATTGTTAGAGAAAAGTACAATATCTAGTCATGATCAAAACCTCTAGTAAACAATGAATAGAAAAATACGCAATTTACCAATCAGATTTACCAAAAATCTACTTCACCATACTTAATGATGAGATGGTAGAAACATTTTTTTTTTTAAGATTAGGAATAAGAGTATACTCAATCATATCAATATTTACATTATCAATAAATGTTCTGGAAATTCTAATTAAAATGCAGAGATTGTCAAAATGAATTTGAAAAAAATATTTGTTTTGAAAAATAGTAAAAAAAAATTTTTAAAACAATATATAAAGACACAGATTAAAAGTAAAAGGATAGCCGGATGTGGCAGTGCACACCTGTAATCCTAGCAGTTCAAAGGCTGAGACAGGAGGATTGCAAATTTGATGCCAGCCTCAGCAACTTAGTGAGGCCCTACAAAACTTTGTGTGACTTTGTCTCAAAATAAAAAAAAGGGCTGAGGATGTGGCTCAGTGGTTAAGCGTACTCCTGGGTTCAATCCCTGGTACAAAAAAAAAAAAAAAAAAAGGTTCACAGGGGCTAGAGGCTGCCTCTAGGAACCTCAGCACCTCCTGTTTCCTGCCCACCATTCAAGAACTCATTAAGTTGTATAGACTGCAAGCAGCAAAGCAGATATCCCAGAATTTTCTTCTGGACTTGAGGCTAACATAAAATTGTAAGGACAGCTGGCAATCTGACAGGTGTTTATGTTTATGAAGTGGGTCCCAGGCCAGGGGGGAATCATAAGGTCCATTCTCAATGCCAATGTTGCTGAACTTTTGGTGGTTGAAAAGGATACTCCATTTATTTCTGGATTACAGATGTTTTCTGAATGCAGCGCCTGGAAAACTGAGACTTGTTCATGGAGATGTGTTGACCTTTAAGATAGAAAAGGCTTTTCCAGAAAGTCTTAAAAGACACTGGGAGGGTGATTCCCCAAATATATGTATAATTGGAAATCTGCCTTTTAATGTTTCAACATTACAGATTATCAAATGGCTTGAAAATATTTCTTGTAGAGATGGACCTTTTACTTACGGCAGAACTCAGATGACATTGACTTTTCAAAAGGAAGTGGCTGAGAGACTTGTAGCCACTAAGGGAAGCAAACAGAGCAGTCGCATTTCTGTCATGGCCCAGTATCTCTGCAGTGTTGAGCACATCTTTACGATTCCAGGTCAAGCTTTTGACCCCAAACCATTGGTGGAGGTGGGAGTGATGCACTTCACGCCCCTGATGTGGTCCAAGATACAGCAGCCATTTAAGCTGATGGAGAAGATGGTTCAGAACAGTTTGTGTACTGCCACCCATCTTGAAATGCTGTTCCCTGCCAGAGCCTGGAGAGCACTGGAAGGCGGAAGGCTATTGTGGTGACAGACATAGGCCTCACTCTTCTTCCAACACAGCTCTGTTTTGTACTTTAAGAACCTCTGTGACATATACAGAAAAATGTGCAACGAAGACCCACAGCTCTTTGCTTACAATTTCCAAGAAGAACTCAAGCAAAGTAGAAGCAAAAATCAGAAAAAAGAGTGACAGAGCTGTGGACTCTAGTCAAGCTCACAGTCCAGCAGGTGGTCAGCAGGTGGCCTCCTCCTGTCCTCCTCTGCCTTCACAGAATGACGTAAAATACCAATGATTAGATGACATGTTCCTTTTACTGTACAACTTGGTAAAGAAAATAAATATCAAGATACAGTAAAAAAAAAAACCTAAAATAAATAAAGTAAAAGGGTAGACAATGACATATTATGCAAACAGTATAGGAAATTGATTTCTAATAAAGACACCAAGTTATTTCAGTGAGGGAAATAATGGTTTCCTTGACTAATGGTGATGGAACACCATTTCATCGTACAGAAGATATATTCATGTAGAAGAAAACAAACAATGAGACTACCCTACTCACTGCAAATACAAAAATGAATTCATCATGTCATAGATCAATATACAAAAGGTAAAATTTCTAAAAACTAAGTAAGGCACAGTGACATGCAAGCATGTAGTCTCAGCTACTTGGGAAGCTAAGGCAAGAGGATCACTTGAGCCTGGAATTTAAGGGCAGGCAGGGCAACACAGCATGACCACATCTCTAATCATAGTAATAATAATAATAATAATAATAATAATAATAATAATAATAATAATAAAACCAGAAACTAAGGGAAAAAATCTTTACAAACTTAAGGTAGGCAAACAGTTTTTAAGATATTACAAAATACTATTAAAGCCAGGCACGGTGGTGTACACATGTAATCCTGGCAACTCAGGAGGCTGAGGCAGGAGGATCACAGTTCAAAGGCTAGTCTCAACAACTTAGGTCCTGCTCCAAAATAAAAATTAAAAAAGGAGTGTAGCTCAGAGGCAAAGCACCCTTGGGTTCAATACCCAGTACCAAACAAACAAAAATGTTAAATAAAAAAGTGATAAACTAGACTTCATTAAAATCAATGTTTCTGTTTATCAAAAGATAGCGCATGTTAGCCTTGAGCCATTCCCTGTCCCTGGGTGTGCTCAGCTCCACTTTACCTTTCACTTTCACTTTTAATAAATTTACCCTGTTTAAAAAAAAAAAGATACATGCTGAGCATGCCTAATCCAGTGGTCCAGTACCCCTGAGTTCAATCCCCAGTACCAAAAAAAAAAAAAAAAAAAAATCCAAAATCTACTAAAATGAAAAAGTTTCTGATATTAGACAATTCCAGATTGCAGAATTTCAGATCAGAAATGCTCAACAGGTAAATTATATGCAATTATACAAGAAAACTAAAAGATATTTGCAAAAGAAAATATGTGAATTGCCAAAAAGCATATGAAAAGGAGCTCAACATTATTAGTCATCCGAGAAATGCCAATTAATTAATTAACCATGAGATGCTACTTTATACCCACTAGAATGGTTCAAACCAAAAAGGTTGGTAATACTAAAAGCAAGCAAGAATATGAAGAAAATTGAAGCTCACTCTCTTTTTCCCCCCTCTGGTGAGTATGTAAACTGGTACGATCACTTTGGAGAACTGTTCAGCAATTTCTCACAAAGTGCCCACATTTATCCTATGACTCAGCAATTTCACTATAAGGTATTGACTCATGAGAAATGAAAATTTATGTCCATAAAAAGTCATAAAACAATGTTATGGCAGCCATACTCATAATGAGCACACTTTGTAAACAAGCAAAACTTCCAGCAGTAGGAGAATGCATAAATGATTTGTAGACCATTCATTTGATGGAAACCTACTCAGCAAGAATAAAGATCTTACAGTGCTAGGGACTGAATTCAAGACCTCCAGCATGGTAGCCAAGTACTCTACCACTGAGCTACACCTCAGCCAGAACTCACGATTTCTGAAAGAAGGAAAGAAATCCAGAGAGTACTAATACCCCCATTCTAAAATTGAAGAAATTCAGATTAAATTAGCCTATCTTACAAGGAAGCTAGGATTTGAAGTCAGTTCTCATCCCAAATCCAAAATGTCCACGGCAGATACTTGGCAGATTTAAGGAAAAGATGAAAAATTGAGCATCCATCTAGCTGTGGCACTGTATAATAAAAAATTTCAGGATCTTAACGTCTCACTTACTCTATTTGAAACAGCTTTTACGAGGGAGTAGACAACCAAACCACAAACCATTAAAGTTGTTGATAATAAGAGAACTTTTTTCCAAGAAATTCTTATTAGTGTAGTAAATAATAAAAGTTTGCCTACTTTTCGTTGGAACTTGGAATATAAATAAAAGAATGAGTTCCAATAAGTAGTCTGCAATCCCTTTTAGTCATTCACTGACATAGGATTATTGAAAGATTGTGTCGGTTCCTCTGTATAGAGCAGTTTGGGGAAAGAGAAACAAAAAACAAACAACCTAAAAATCGAGGTTATTTACAAAACAGGAAGCCCAACACTGGAATTGATCTTTATATGGAGGATCCTGAATAAAGGTAGGCAGGCATTTTTTATGGTTTTATTGGAAACGCCTGATACTGCCAACGGTGTTTTACATCACGGTTCCTCAAACTCCAACATGCATTAGAATCCAGGGAATCGTGTTAAAGTCTAAGTTTTGATCTGGTGTAGCGCTGAAACCCTGCACTTCTAAAAGTCTCCCAAAAGCTGCCCCGGCTGTCAGTCGCGGGGAACAAGTGGTGCTTCACTCAGAGTAATCAGGACGCGCGAACTACTAGAAAGAAGAAACTCAAAACCGGTGGTTCTGAGGGAGGCGGAGATGCCGCCTCGGGACCCGCGGCGGGAGCGCGAGCTGGGCACTGCACTAGCCGGGTCTTACCCCACGATCAGCAGCGCGCTCTGCATGCGTCTCCGCACCTCCAGGAACACACGCGTATCCACCGCACTTGCCTCCATCACCTTCGCCCGATCCGCCCCGGATTGAGACGGGGGTTCTCACGAACCCAATCCACCAGGACCAGGAGCAGTTGCACGTGCCCTGGAGAAGAGGAGGCGACAACCGAGACAGCTCAAGCCGCTTGGACCGGATCGCCGGGCTGGCGTCCTCTGTCAGCCCACAGCGCCACCTGCCGGGCGGAGAGTGCGCTGCCGTGAGGTCGCGGTGCCCCGGGGGAGGAGCACATTTTCAAAACCTAGCTTGGGCTGCCAGTGCTAGGAAAACTGACCGACAGAGCCAGGTTCCACTTCCTAAAAGCGCCACCTGGTTAGCCTCCCTGGAAAAGATCATAAAAATCAGACGGGCTGGCTTGAGTAGGAATGAGATAATAGAGGCAGTCAGGCGGGCACTGTCCCCAGGAAGTCCAATTCCCTGCTCCAAATCACTTTACCTTAATCTCTGTTTTATGAAATAGAGTAGTTTGTTAGCCTCTGAGACAACAAAAATGTCAAAGATCCACTTAGCATTGCTTCTCAGTTTAGACAGGATAGCTTCAACATTGAAACAGTTTCAAAATGTAAGGACGTTTTCTGTCACCTATGTAGATGTATGATTGAAATCTAGTATTCTGAATTACAGGGTTATTCATTCATATAACTTGGAATAATTCCACATACACATTTCCACTAATTTGCAAAAGCAAAAACTGATTCAAAGAAATCAGAATTTCATTACAAGATAATTTTTTAAAGTTTGATAAAGAACCTGCTATAATGTACATACATGATGGAGGAATGTAAAAATATAAGATCATGGTAGAATTACAATAGGACTTCTTTAAAAACAGAGGACACTTATTTAAAAACAAAAAATGATGGCTGTATAAAAAAGAAAATTCTGTTTACTGATGTTTTCATCTTATCATTTCAAAGTCATAATTACTACACACCAACTTGAAGCATATCCAAAAACTTTTAAAATCCTTTAGAATCTCTAAATATACTAGCTTAAGACAAGTATTTGGAGTTTTAAACTTTGCTGTGTTGCTGCATAAATTCTTGTTCCATCACGATAATTTGAAATCGTGCATGGAACTTAATAAAAATAAATTAATTTAATAAAAGTTAGTAAAAAACGAATTAACTTTTCTATTCGTTCTCAACTATTTCATCTATTTAATGATGATGATCGCTTCATATCCTATTCCATCTGTAACCCTCAAGGCTGTCAAATGCTTAAATATTGACATATCGAACTAGATAGCATTCTTAGAACGGCATAATTTTTTAGGACAGCATGTTCTTAACAATTGATATATTAGTTTAAAAGATTGTTATATTTTATTTAGAGTCACGCATTTATAAAAACTTTCTTTTGTTTTCCCCCCTATAGTTTGGGCAAGACAGTGCAATCCGCCTTGGACTAATTTGACATGATTGAAAGGGTTACTATTTGTCTCCTAACTTCACATAGGCCCTCTCTGGACCTGAAGTTATTCATATAAAATATTCATAATTCTTTAAATTATTAAATAACAATAATTCTACTTCTACTTAAATATTTAAATAATACTTAAAATTTGTTTTTGATTCCTATAATCCCTTCAAACTCTCCATCAAATTGGAACTTGTCCCGGCGAGTTAAAAAAGCCTGCTAAACCCCTTTCCCGGTCCACTCCGGGTGACTACTTCTCCCTAATATACACTGGAGGGCGCTGTAGCACCAGCTAGCGTCAACAGGCGAGGAGAGGTCCGGGGGCGGGGTCGAGGGCCGTCAACGTCGACGCCGGCGTGGGCGCGCGCAGTGCACGCTGGGAGCTGTCACTAGGCCCTTCGGCTCTGGGCCTTCTTGTCGCTGTCGCGGTTGCCAGGAGAGCGGCGCCGGCGGGGGAGCGGCCGAGCCCACGGCAGGTAACAGCGTCCCGACCCCAGCGCGGTCGCGAGGCTGGCTGCCGGTCCCGAGCAGCCTCCTTGGCCCAGCTCGTTCTGGAGCCGCGGGGATGCTCGGCGGTGTATGGCTGCTGTGGCGTCGGGGGTGTAGCCACGGCCCCCCTTGGAGCCGCGACGCCGCCAGCCGCCCTCTGGTTTCCGGGGATTCAGGAGCTTCGCAGGGACCCGAGGGTCGGGGCCAGGTGGAGGCACGAGGGTGGCCCAGGGCGCGGGTGACCGGAGGCGGGGCTGGGCGTCGGGTGACCTGACCCAAGGCTCAGCGCTGGGGCCAACCACTGCGCAAGGCTGGGGTAGAGGTCACACCTGTGCTGTAAAGGCGCGCGGAGTAGTCTCTTTGTTGGAGGAGTCCAGGCATCCTGTTGTTTGCTTGGTCTGGTGGGTTCTTTTTGGGTAGGAAGAACGAATGTCAGTTATGGTCAATGTTCCCAAGTAAGAGGTTAGAAAGGAGTACAGAAGTTTACTAAGAGGAAGCCAGAATACTAATACGGAAGTTGTTAACAATTAATCACCATTGATTTCCAAAGTTTATTGAAGTTGCAACATAATAGTTACTTGTTTTCTCTCCTCCATTCTTCTACCCTGAGGAAGTCGAAATGACTCACAAGTGTACTTTCTTTTTTTTCTTTTTTAAGCTGAGTAAGTTGTATTTTGATTAATCTTACATTATTCTTAGAGTCCTATGGAGTTTAAGAAAGATAAAGATTAGAAAAGCCTGATTTAGAGACTGTAGTTAAAACAATGAAAAACATTTTGAGGCTTCCACAAAATATAAGAAACATAAGCCCAGAATTATTGAGGGGAAAAAAAATCTGTTTTGATGTTGTTGGCTTTTGATAATGCAGGCATAAGTTCTTATATTTTATTTGTACATATTAATTGGCCTTCTATGACTAACATGTCAGCATTATGTACTAAGTCACTGCTTCATGGCCAACTAGGTGATATAGTTGACAAAAGTTTTGTTAATTACATCTACAGGTAGTCCAAAAGTATCTTATTTTAATAATTGCTTTCAGCCAAACTTAATCATTCCTCAGAATTGCTAAGCAATAATCCCCAGGGGGAGTTCATTGTTAGAGACCCAATCTTTTTAAGAAAGAATTAAAAACACCTTAGTTTATACACAAATCAGAAAATGTGATGCCATAATAAAATGCTAAATGTAAATTCAATGTTATCAATTAACATTGACCATGCAGTCAGAGGAGTCCCATTTTGTAGTTGAAATGGAAAGACCTCTGGCCTGAAGATGAAGAGATGAGGTTCAACTTTTTTATTATACTGTTAACCAGATGTGATCTCCCTAGGCCTTAGTTTTTGTGGGTTTGTTGGTTGGTTTTTTTCCTTGGTTATCTTTTTTGGGGGAACAGACAGTGCCGGGATGGAGCCCAGGACTTCATGCTTTCCATCACTATACCTTAATCCATTATAAATGTTTCTTTTTCTTTGTGTGAGAGAATGAGTGTGTGTGTGTGTGTGTGTGTGTGTGTGTGTGTGTGTGTGTGTTTTGCACATGCTAGGCCTCAGTTTTTGACATTAGAGGGAATTTGAAAAGACTAGGATTTTCCAAACTGATGTTTCTACTGAACATGATACAAAGCAATTGAATAGGCTTCTTTCCCCTGGAGAATGTTCCATGACAAATGATTTGGGAACTTATTGGATTAAATTTAATTTTGATTTGCTTATAAAGGCAGACTCCTCGAAACTCTTACTGCTATGCTTATATGTATTTAATCTCCAGGAGAAGGTTATCATAGCATTTCCTAAGTTTACCTAGGCAGAAAGCCTGTTTTCTTATGGCTAACATGTTAACATTTCTTAGGTAATTACATAGAAAACTCATTTGAAAAATCATTATACTTAAGCTGTGTTCACTATCAGTTATAAAATTCCATGAATTATGCCTTTTTTGTTGTTAGTTTAAGCTTTCTGAAGCATGAAGATCTACTTGCAACTCATTGCTATAACAAAAGAATTACATTTTCCATGGTAAAATATTAAGGATGCACACATGTCTCTTGTGAGTCTTAATGCTTTATTTTATGGCAAAAGAGTATCTTCATTTCCTGTTTTGAATTTGATTTTTTATGGTTTTATTGATTTATTCAGAATGGCATTTTAAGATGCTAACAAGTAAACTTGTTGATAATGACATTACTTTTATTATGATAATTTCTCCTTCTAGCTATGAATTCTTAAAACTATGAAATGCACTTCATATTTAATAACTACATAATCATGAGCTTAGGGCATCAAAAATAGCTAATGGTCAAAACAAATTGTGAGTCAGTTATTTCTAAATTGCTTAATAGTATACAAGTGTTGAATATAATCTTAAATTACTTTGCTAAATTCTGTTAAGTGTCATTAGTATACAAACCATGTAGCTGCTCTATTTGTTAACTTTATTAGGGGTGAGTGCTATCAATGTATAGGTTTGTTTGAGGAGAGGGGTGGGGATAACACTTAACTTTAAGAAATAAACCTTAGGTAAGTTCTCTCCTCGAAATAAAACTAACATGTAGAAATATAAAGCTAATACTTTTGTCTTGTAAAGCTAATTGCTAATAGTTTTTATTGAGATTTGTTATATGAAAATAAATCCTTTTGATTCAAAGTTGTGATTTCTCTTTTCTCTTTATTGCATTTACCTCCTCCTCCCCAAGATCTTAAAGCCTGAAACCTTGATGACCTTTCATTGTTTACATCAAAGACAGTATCAAATTTATTAAGGAAAAACTTACATATAATAGTGGGCACCCATTTTATGGTACATTTCCATGAGTTTTAATAATATGTTCATGAGCATGTAAACCACTACCAAAACCAGGATTCAGAATGTGCCAATAGTCAGGTCTATACTGTTAGGCTTTCCCTCTCTCAGAATTATCTTCACCATGATATCTGAATTATACTTGTCTTTCAAGTCCTAGCTCAAATGCTAGCTTTTCTGTGGATCCTTTAATTACCTTATTTTGAAATAATTTCCTCCTTTTCTGACTTATATATTTTTAAGTATCTTTTTCTGTCCTTCACAATAGCTAAACCAGTGGAATGCATTTAGAAAACACTTGTTATCCAAAAGAATAATTATTTCTGAAGCTTAAGTCATTGTTATATCATCTTCAAAATTTTAGCCATCTCTGCATACTTCCTATATACCATTTTCCTTATCTCAATGTGATTATGAAAATTATTTTTAAAAGAAATTTGAAATAACTATGAATTAAAAGGAGGTAGCACTTACCATAAACAGAAGGTAGACATGTAGGTAAAAATAATGAAAACAAAACATTATTAGTTTCTAGCTAGAAATTATAGCTCTCTAAAGGCTCTAAGCCTGAGATTCTGTTCTTTGTTTAAAAGGGAGATGAACAAGAATTTCAGTGATGTTAATAATATCCTAGCACCAAACTTGAGACTTTCTTCTTGATTCAGTTAGAGGAATTGAACAAGAATGAAGAGGGAATATCTCAATTGAGTATCACTTAGCACAGTCCTCTTATCCCATGGAATCATCTGTCATCCTTTTGATGACCCAAAGTTTGAGATAATCAGGTTTTGAAAATTTCTTGGAGTTTGACCTGTGCAAGAATCCAGAAATAAAGTTTTAATTGTAAATGTAAAAGTGTACTAGAGTGATTCAGGAAGCTGAGGCAGGAGGATTGTGAGTTCAAAGCCAGCCTCAGCAAAAGCGAGGCACTAAGTAACTCACTGAGACCTTTTCTGTAAATAAAATACAAAATAGAGTTGGCAATGTAGCTCAGTTGTCAAGTACCCCTGAGGTCAATCACCAGTCCCTCCACCCCCCACCAAAAAGTATTGGAACTAACTTTAAAAATACAGTACAAAGTTGAAAACTTAATATTGAATCAGAAGTGTTTACTCTTTAAAAAATATTCTTAATGTTAGTAATGTTACATTGTAAATGCAACACTAGCACCTTATTGTTATTAGGGTGCATTATATATAAAATAAACCTAAAAGAATAAATCAAAATCAGTTGGAATCTTTTATTTGATGCAATGACAACTGTTGATCTTAGTAGATGAGATAATAAAAAGAATTTCCTATCTTCTTTACTTCAATCTCTGGTCACTTAAGTTTCATATAGCCTTGTTTTCATACTTCCATCCTGTTGAAGACATTTTTATCCTTTTTTCTTCAAAGATAATGACAAATTTTCCTCTCTTATAGAAGGAATTTCATGTGATTAGGAATATAAGTTTCCTGCACTTCCATTGTATAATATTTATATCTCAAGTTGTTATAATTATTTGCAGGCATATGTATAGATTTTGAGCCTAATGTTTGCTGTTATTTTGAATTCAGGACAAGGAGCTCAGTTAAGTAGACCATTTAGCTTGGGTGTTACTGTTTTAAAGAAAAAAAAAGAGTGATGATAATAAGTTTACCAGTACACATAATGGTTTGTTACTCAACCAGAAGTTAGATTACTATTGATCTGAGGTTCTGGGATACAACTTCAAACTGAAAGTTGGAAAAGAGCTGTTTAGAATCCATACTGTTTATTTCATAATGGAGTCCTCACCCAACCAAGTAGTTTCTTTCTTGTTTCTTTACTGTAAAATAAAGTAGAAGTATAGAAGCAGTGTAGATAAACTGTCATTATTGAGGAGTGACAACTGACTAATCAGAAAAAGCGCAAAAGCAGAGCAGTCTTAGTCCTTTGAATTATATAGGTAAAATGGCCCTACATTTTTCAGTTGCTTTTGTTTATGAAAAGGTGCTATAAAATATCAGCTATCTGAAACCCTTAGAATATGTTATTCTAATCCAATTTTCCAGACAAATTTTCTAGACTTTTTTATATACCACAAATGCTATCCCAGACCACTGATTATGCTTGTTTGTTTTTATATGATCTAACTGGCACAGTGGCTTTTCCATACATTGACACATGTCTTAACATTGTGCCTCAGTTTTCAAATTTCCTGAAAAGTTTTTCTCCTCTTAATTAAAGCAGAATGTAGTAGTTGCTTTAAATCCATGTCTGGTCATTTTTGTAAGAAATATATATTTGAATGATATGCATATTGTATGCAGTGTTACCACCATTTAGGAGTTCACCTCTGGGCCTTAAAGAGTAGTTCCAGCAACATAATCATTTTTGTAGCATCTGACATTATACTGCAAGGCTATCTTCAAAGCACTTTGCTCCAAGCCTAGCTGGTTCTATAACTTGATGATTTTAGTTTTGCAAAATCTGATAACTACTGTTTATACAATGTCTTTTTAAGTTACAGAAGTTTTTCAAAGGAAAGTACTATTTGAGAATAAATTTTTTAATATATTGCTGTGTGGCAAGTTATCTCAAATTGCAGTGATTTCAAACAATTATTTCACACAGTTTGTCAGAAGGGATGAGGGAGTTATTTGGCTATGAAGTTCTAGCTTAAGTTTTTGTGAGGTTATAGTCTGACATTGGCCAGAGCTGCGGGCATCTGAAGGTTTGTTTAGGGTTGGAGAATCTACTACCAAAGGAGCTTGCTCATGTGTTTCACAAGTTCTGGCATCTGGTGGGAAGTCTCAGTTCAATATCTTTGAGTATTCTTTTGAAAACCACAATGAGTAGTATAGATACTGCATGCTGAAAAATATGTTCTGCTTATTATTTAGTCACATTCATACACTGACTTCCAGTGATCCTCATTTCCTGATATTCACACACTTATGCCATCCTTTCCCATGCAAAATTACTTCTGGCCTGTCTGAATAAGTAGAATACTAGAGAAATGAAAGTAAAAGACATTGCAGCTTCCACCTTGATGCTCTTGCATCACCCATTCTGGGGCAAACTAACTTCAGTGTAATAGGAATTCAAGTCTCCATGAACCTAGTCTCTGAGTTCAGATGTAGCACTTAAGATAGAGATCTTAATTTTCAGTTATTATGAAATAAAGAGAGGAAATGTCATAAATTACACAGCTACTACTTCATGTTCTTTTGGGACATCATTCAGTTATTTAAATTTTAAACTTATTACCATAAGTATGGAATAATTCATGTGACTTTTTAAAATATTAAAAGTATATAGTGAAAAAGCTGCTTCCTTACCTTCATCTACCCAGTTGTCACCTATCTTTAGAAGGCAATGAGATTCATTATTCTTGTGTATACTTTTTAGAGACAGATCATGCATATGCAAATTAATATATTTCTCCTTTTTATATAAATGATGGCATATTATAACCACTGTCGTGCATCATTTTTTAGTTTATGTATCTTGAACATTTTCTAAATCAATGCTTAGATTTTATTCATCCTTTTTACCAGATAAACATGTTCTGTTTTCTCATTCAATTTTTATAATGTTTATTGATTATTCATTATGGTTCAAGCAATTTTCAAGGAGCAAGGGATGCTAAAGCTTTAATGATAGATGAGGCCTTTCTGTCATAGGAATTGTGACCCCTGGGAATCATAATTAAATTGCAATAAAGCAAGGTAACTTCTACGAGAAAGGAAATAAAGTATATAATGGGCATTCACAGGAAGGAGGTGTATGTGTGAATGTTGGGGGATGATGAAAAAGATTTTTTCTGACCAGATAAGATTTCTCTAAGTGGGGCTGGGATTGTAGCTCAGCGGTAGAGCACTTGCCTCGCATGCGTGAGACCCTGGGTTCTATCCTCAGCACCACATACAGAGCAATAAAATAAAGACATTGTGCCCATCTACAACTAAAAAAAAAATATTAAAAAGATTTCTCTAAGTGAATAAAATCTGAGACCTGAATGCTGAGTAGGTACTAGCCAGATAAGTTGAGATGTAGGCAGAAGGAGTAAAGATAGGCTGTCAATAAATGACTTTAAAAACATATTACAAAGTGACTATAAACTAAATAGTGTGATGGATCAATGGAATAGGAGAGCACCTAAATAAACTCCAGTGTGTATAGTTAAATGGTCTTCAACAAGGATGTATATCCACCCATCAGAGAAAGAACAACCTCTTCAACAAATAGTATTGGGAAAACAGGATATGCACATGCAAAAGATTGAATTTGGACTCTAATACCATATACAAAAATTAACTCTAAATGAATTAAAGAGCTAAACATAAGACCTGAAACTATAACACTCATAGGAGAAAACCTAGAATAAAATTTTCATGACATTGAGCTCTGTGATGATATCTTGGATGTGACAGTAAAAGCAAAAATAGACAAATAGAACCATAGCAAACTTAATTTCTGTGCATGAAAGGACACACCAGTGAAAAGACAATTATGGAATAAGAGATGATATTCATAAGTCATATCCATCATACTGTTTAGATTATGATCACTTTGTAATATGTTTTCAAAGTCATTTATTTACTTTATGTATGGGCTAATACTCATACATAAGAACTCCTCCAACTCAATAACGGCAATAAAAATCCAATTTAAAAATAGACCAAGACTTGAATAGAATGGACATTTTCCCAAGATGATAATTAAATGGCCAGTAATGTTGTAGCCCCTATGGAAAACATTATTATAGTTCCTCAAATAATTAAAAATAAAATTAACCCTGTGATCAAGCAACCCCACGTTTGGATATATACACAAAATAATTGGGAACAGAATCATGAGGGATTCGCACACCCATGTTCATAGGAGCAATATTCACATAATCAACAGGTGAAAAAACCTAAATGTTCATTGATGGATAAATAAATAAGCAAAAGACAATATGCATGTAGAGTGGAGTATTATTCAGATTCAAAACTGAAGAAAATTCTGACACATACTACAACATAAATGAATCTTGAGGATATTATGCTAAATGAAACAGGACAGTCACAATGAACGGATATATACTGTATGGTTTCACTTATATGCAGTACCTAACAGTCAAATTCATATAAACAGCAAGTACAGTGATGGTTGCCCGAAGCTGGGGGATGACAAAATGAGGAATTGTTTAATGGATAGTTTCAATTTTACAAAAACAAAAAGTTATGGAGATTGCACAATAATGTGAATATACTCAACACGATTAGACCACACATGTAATTGAACTATCAGTGATGATTGCAGGTTTCACCAAAATGTGGGAAACTTATTTGAAAATTTTATTTTCTGAATTATCATTTTTTCCTTTCCTAATGATGAACCCTCATGAATTATCTCTCTTTGCCAGGAAGAAAAAGAAAACCCTGTCTTATTAGGTCTTATAAATCATACTTTGGATGTTTAATAAAAACTAAGATAAGATCTTATGGAGATTTTGCTGTATTCTCGCTCCTGTATCTTCACTGGAGAGGATTTCAAGTAAGGCACAAGACAGTACAAGTATAGCAAAGTTTATCAGAAGAGGAAGAAGTGGAAGGAAGCACCCATCAGGGAGAGAAGAGAGCAACAACTCACTTCTTTGTGTCTCAGATTTTATCGGGGTAGGAAGGAGATTGCCTAAGTATCACCTCTTGGCTCTGGATTGACAAACATTAGCTAGCAACCTAAGAGCAGCTCTTGGTCATACTCACCTGGATGACAAATCCTCACAAGAGCTGGTTTTACAGAATTTATGGTCAGTGGACTCCAGTCTTAATCATCCTGTTTTCCTGGTCTGGGAATCTCTGGTCTATGTTATTTGCGTATGATCTTATTTAAGAAGTCTTAGCAACTAGACCCTTCTGAGCAAACCTACCTTTGCCCTTTGGTACCCACCTCCCAGCCCCCAAATTCATCTGTTTTCCTCCTGTTATAAGAGGAATGGTTTATAGAGCTGAGATAAGGCAAGGGTCCTGAAATAGCCATCTTGTCAGACCTTGTGGTACCACTGAAGCAGGGCTGTTCATTAACCAACTTGTTCTGTACAAAGTATTTTCTTAGATTCTTGACCCACTGTTTATGTCTAAGTGCTCCCTCACACTTAATAGTTCATCTATAAACTGAAGCACACCTCTGCTCCACCAGGAATCTCACATCTGTCCTGGGCAACCTAAATTTGGGAACCATGTCACCAATAATGCTCTTTTGGGGTGCACATCCTAACAAGCATCTCTAGAATATCATTTCACTTGGAAACACATTTTTCCTTATTCAGAATTATTTTGTCAGGGGAGTAGATTGTCCTTTTGTTAATACTCTACATGTTCCCCCACCTCACCATCTAATTGATTGAATTAGAATCAGTGCTTTACAGAGAACTAAAAAACAAAATCCCTTCCATATCTTAATTTGTCATCATTTTAACTTAGATTTTAGTTTAACCTAAGCACTATCAGTACTGAGAAGTCAGCTATTGGCGTTATTCAAAGTTGAGTTTTGGTCCTGTACTTAAATTGGGGACTTGGGAAGAATGATAAAAAGGTACACATACTTACATAAATTATAATTTTTTTTAGAAAAATATGGTAGAAGAAGAAAGCACAGTCACTTAAAACAAAGTCTATGTAGCTCGAATAGGCTTTTGGAAAATGAATAAGCAAAGAGAGGTAGAGTATGCCAGGAGAAAGAAAGAAGAGATATGGGAAAAGTAGTTCAGAAAGATACTGGTTGAGGGCCAGTTTCAGGAGTCACACTGCTATATATCTTCCTGGTTCTTCTTACTTTCTGAGGAACCTCAAGCACTAATTTCTTTATATGTATATGAATCCATGAGTATATATCCATCATAGATTTGATATGAACATTACATGAATAATTCACATGGAATGGTTTAGCATACTACCTGACACAGAATAATTAAGTCAGCTTCAGTCTAGTATCATCAACTTGAATATTGTATTAGCAATGTTTATATGGCTAGTGTGCTTTGTGGGCAGGATGATAATTTCTAACTCATGGGCATGTGTTACATAGCTATTTACCATTTGATGCTTAAAGTAGAATCTTAGTTACCTGCTAATGAATGATTTTAGGTGAATTTATACTCAATTTTCTATTTTCTAAATCACTTTTTTCATATTGCTTATGTGTACCAAAAATCACAGATTTTTAAAATGTTTTATGAGTACACTTAGTTATACATAATAATGGGATTTGTTTTGACATAACCATGCATGCATGAATGAACATAATTTGTTCTATTTCAGTCCCCAGTACTTCCTTTTTCCCTCTCTTCCTACCTCTTCCTGTTCCCCTTCCTCTACTGGTTTAACTTCTGTTTATTTTTTTAAATTTGTTCTTTATAGATATACATAAAGATGGAATTCATTGTGGGATATTCATGTATGTACATAGGATAATTTGGTCAATTTTGTTCCACTATTCTTCCCTTTTCCCATTCCTCTTCCCTCCCCTAAATCTCCTTTCTCTATTCCTATCCCCTCTATTTTGATGGATGTAGTTTTCCTTTCTCCCTACCCCCTTAATTTTGCTCTAGCTTTTTCATATGAGAGAAAACATTTGACCCTTAACTTTGGGTCTGGCTTATTTTACTTAGCATGATGTTCTCCAATTCCATCCATTTACCAGCAAATGCTATAACTTCATTCTCTATAGATGAGTAAAACTGCATTCAAAAATATCCATTCATCTGTTGACAGGCACCTGAACTGGTTTTGTAACTTTGCTATTGTGAATTGCACTGCTGTAAGCATTCATGTTCTTATATGACTGTAGTATGCTGATTTTAGTTCTTTTGGGTAAATACCAAGGAGTGGGATAGCTTGGTCATATGGTGGTTCAATTCCTAGTCTTTTGAGGAATCTCCATGCTGCTTTCCAGATTGATTGTAACAATTTGCAGTACTATCGATAATGCATGAGTGTACTGTTTCTCCACATCCTCACCAGCATGTGTTACTATTTGTATTCTTAATAATTTCCATTCTAACTGGAGTGAGATGAAATCTCAATGTAGTTTTGACTTGCATTTCTCTGATTGTTAGGTATGTTGGACATTTTTCATATATTTGTTGGCCATTTGTGTTTCTTAGAAATATCTATTTTAGTTCTCTGCCAATTTATTGATTGAGTTATTTGGTTTTTGGTTTTGAGGGTTTTTGTTTTTGTTTTTGTTTTTTTGAGTTTTGTGTATTCTGGACATTAATCTCCTGTCAGAGGAGTAGCTGGCAAAAATTTTCTTCCTTCTATAGGCTCTCTCTTCTCATTTCCTTTGCTGTGCAGAAACTTTTTAATTTGATGCTGTCTCACTTATTGATCCTTGGTTTTATTTCTTGAGTTTTAAGAGTGTTGCTAAGGAAGTCAGTGCCTACACCAATATTTCAAAGTGTTGACCCTATGTTTTCTTCTAGCAGTTTCACTGTTTCTGCTCTAATTTCTAGATCTTTGATCCACTTTGACTTGACTTTTGTGCACAGTAAGAGGTAGTGATTCTTCTACATATAGATATCCAATTTTCCAAGCACTGTTTGTTAAAAAGGCCATCTTTTCTTCAACATATATTTTTGGCACCTTTGTCAAATACCAGCTGACTATATCTATGTGAGTTTGTCCCTGTTTCTTCTGTTTAACTGATGATGCCAGTACTATATTTTTATGTTACTAAGCTCTATAGTATAATTTGAGGTCAGGTATTGTGATACCTCCATTTGTTCCATTTCAGTTGCTCTTCTTGCCCAGTATTGCTTTGGCTATTCTGTGTCTTTTATTCTTCCAGATGAATTCTAGAACTTCTTTCTCCCCCACTCACCCCCACCCCACCCAGTTCCTGTGAAGAGTGTCTCTTGTATTTAATGGGGATTGCAATAAGTCTGTAAAACACTTGGTAATATGACCATTTTGAAAATATTAATTTTGCCTATCCAAGAACATGGGAGATCTTTTCATCTCCTAAGATTTGCTTCAATTTCTTTCTTCAGTGTTCTATAATTTTCTTTGTAGAGCTCTTTCACCTTCTTAGACTTATTCCCAAGGTTTTGTTTTGTTGTTTTTTTTTTTTTTAGGCTATCTTAAATGGAATAGTTTTCCTGAATTATTTCTCAGCAGATTCATTATTGTAAAGGAAAGTTATTGATTTATAAACGTTGATCTTATATCCTGCTACTTTGCTGAATTTGTTTATGAGCTCTAGAAGTCTTCTGGTGCAGTTTTTTTTGGGGGGCGGGTGGAAGTGGGGGAGTTTCTTCTAGATATAGAATTGTGATATGGGAAAAACAGATTTTTCACTTTTTTTTACCCCCTATTTGTGACTCTTTAATTTCCTTCTCTTGCCTGATTGCTCTGGGTAGAGTTTCAATAACTGTAGTATAAGAATAGTACGAGTAGACATTATTGTCTTGTTTCTGATTTTAGAGAAATGCATTCAACTTTTCTCCATTATGATGTTGGCTTTGGGCTTGTCATATATAGCCTTTATAATGTTGAGGTAAGTTCTTTATTCCTAGTTTCTCCTGTGTTTTTAACACCAACGAGTGTTGGATTTTGTCGCAAGTGTTTTCTGCATCTATTTATTTCATCTATTGAGATGATCGTGCAATTCTTGTTCTTAATTGTATTTATGTGGTGAATTACATTTATTGATTTTTTTATATGTTGAACCAGCCTTACATCCCTAGGATGAAACTCCTTTGATCATAGTGTACCATCTTAAAATATTAGGAAATTGCTTTCAAAAGTCAACTCAAAATGAATCTAAGACTTAAATGTAAGACCCCAAACAATGAAACTACTAGAAGACAATATAGAAAAAACACTTTGGGACAATGACCTTGGCAAAAAAATTTTATTTATTTATTCTAATTAGGTGTACACAACAGCAGAATGCATTTTGATTCATTGTACATAAATGGAGCACAACTATTCATTTCTTTGGTTGTACACAACATAGAGTTACACCATATGTGCAGTCATATGTGTACCTAGGGCATTGTTGTCCATATTCCACCATCTTTCCTACCCCCATGTCCCATCCCCTTCCTTCCCCCCCTTTGACCAGAAGTTCTCCATTCTTCCCATGCCTCCCTGCCCCATTTTGGATCAGCATAAAATTATCAGAGAGAACATTCAGCCTTTGTTTTTTTGGGATTGGCTTACTTCACTTAGAATGATCTCCAGCTTCATCCATTTACCTGCATATGCCATAATTTTATTTTCTTTTAATGCTGAGTAATATTCCATTGTGTATATATATACCACAGTTTCTTTATCCATTCATCTGTTGAAGGGCATCTAGGTTGGTTCCATAGTTTAGCTATTGTGAATTGAGCTGCTATAAACATTGCAGTGGCTCCATCACTGTAGTATTCTGGGTTGTTTTTTTTTTTGTTTGGTACCAGGGATTGAACTCAGGGGAACTTGACCATTGAGCCACATCTCCAGCCCTATTTTGTGTTTTATGTAGAGACAGAGTCTCACTGAGTTGTTTAGTGCCTTGTGGTTGCTAAGACTGGCTTTGAAGTTGGGATTCTCATCTCAGCCTCCCAAAGTGCTAGGATTACAGGCGTGTACCACTGCACGCAGCTGTAGTATGCTGTTTTTAAGTTCTTTGGGTATAGACTGAGTAGTGGGATAGCTGGGTCAAATGGTGATTCCATTTCAAGTTTTCTAAGGAATCTCCATACTGCTTTCCAGATTGGTTGCACCAATTTGCAGTCCCGCCAGCAATCTATGAGTGTGCCTTTTCCTCTACATCCTCCTCAACACTTACTGTTATTTGTATTCTTGATAATTACCATTCTGACTGGCATGAGATGAAATCTTAGAGTAGTTTTGATTAGCATTTCTCCAATGGCTAGAGATGTTGAGCATTTTTTCATATATTTGTTGATCAATTCTGTATCTTCTGAGATGTATCTGTTCAGCTCCTTAGCCCATTTATTGATTGGGTTGTTTTTTTTTTTGTTTGTTTGGTGTTAAGTTTTTTAAGTTCTTTATATATCCTGGAGATCAGTGCTCTGTCTGTGCGTGTGGCAAAAATTTGCTCCCAGAATGTAGGCTCTCTCTTCACCTCATTGATTCTTTTGCTGAGAAGAAGCTTTTTGGTTTTAATCCATCCCATTTATTAATTCTTGCTTTTATTTCTTGTGCTTTAGAAGTCTTGTTAAGGAAGTCGGGGCCTAATCCAACGTGATGAAGATTTGGGCCTACTTTCTCTTTCTCCTCAATTAGGCACAGGGTCTCTGGTCTAATTCCTAGGTCCTTGATCCACTTTGAGTTCAGTTTTGTTCATGGTGAGAGATAGGGGGTTAGTTTCATTTTGCTGCATATGGATTTCCAGTTTTCCCAGCACCATTTGTTGAAGAGACTATCTTTTCTCCAATGTATGTTTTTGGCACCTTTGTCTAGTATGAGATAACTGTATTAATGTGGGTTTGTCTCTGTGTCTTCTATACCATCGATCTACATATCTATTTTGGTGCCAATACCATGCTGTTTTTGTTACTATAGCTTTATAGTATAGTTTAAGGTCTGGTATTGTGATGCCTCCTGCTTCACTCTTCTTGCTAAGGATTGCTTTGGCTATTCTGGGTCTCTTGTTTTTCCCAGTGAATTTCATGATAGTTGTTTCTATTTCTGTAAGGAATGACATTAGGATTTTAATTGGAATTGCATTGAATCTATATAGTGCTTTGGGTAGTATGGCCATTTTAACAATATTGATTCTGCCTATCCAAGAGCATGGAGATTTTTCCAACTACTAAGGTCATTTTCAATTTCTTTTGTTAGTTTTCTGTAGTTTTCATTGTAAAAGTCTTTAACCTCTTTTATTAAATTGATTCCCAAGTATTCTTTTTTGAGGCTATTGTGAATAGGGTAGCTTTCCTAATTTTTCTTTCAGAGGATTCATCACTGATGTATAGATATGCATTTGACTTATGGGTATTGATTTTATATCCTGCAACTTTGCTGAATTCATTTATTAATTCTAGAAGTTTTCTGGTGGAATTTTTTGGATCCTCTAAGTAAAGAATCATGTTGTCAACAAATAATAATAGTTTAAGTTCTTCTTTTCCTATTCCTATCCCTTTAATTTCTTTCTTCTGTCTAATTGCTCTGGCTAGAGTTCAAGGACTATGTTGAATAGAAGTGGTGAAAGAGGGCATCCCTACCTTAGTCTTCTTTTTATAGGGAACACTTCCAACTTTTCCCCATTGAGGATGATGTTGGCCTTTGGTTTAGCATAGATAGCTTCTAAAATGTTGAGGTATGTTCCTACTGTACCTTGTTTTTCTAGTGTTTTGAACATGGATGGGTGCTGTATTTTGTCAAATGCTTTCTCATCATCTATAGAGATAATAAATATGATTCTTTATGACTATTTTTTTCATATTTAATTTATTTGTTCTATTTAGGCTTGCATGATAACAGTGCAATTTGATTCACTGTACATAGATAGAGGATAACATATCAATTCTCTAGTTGTAAGTTGTATAGAATCACAACATATATGCAGTCATACATAAAGTTAGGGCTATGATGACCATCATACTCCATCTTTACTGTCCCCATGCCCCCTCCCCCCTTACAACTCTGTGAACAGAGTTCCACCATTGCTCCCATGACCTTCCCCACATTATGGATCAGCATCCACTTATCAACGAGTACATTCGGCATTTGGTTTTCTGAGATGGGCTTACTGCACTTAGCATGATATTCTCCAGCTCCATCCATTTACCTGCAAATGCCATAATTTTATT
>CM053406.1:67350053-67385073 GCA_028644305.1 Xerus rutilus | reverse complement strand
TTTAATTGGTGCATTTAGACCATTTACATTCAGCGTTATTATTGAGATATGATTTGTAATTCCGGTCATTTTGGTTTGTTTTTGGTTTTTACCTTGAGTTGTTTTCTCTTTTGAATGGTCTTTCCTTTCTCTTTGTAAATTTTCATTGTTGGTTATCATTTCCTCCTTGTGGAATATTTTGCCAAGAATTCTGTGTAGTGCAGGCTTTCTTGCTGTAAATTCTTTTAACTTTTGTTTATCATGGAAGGTTTTTATTTCATCATCAAATCTGAAGCTCAATTTTGCTGGATATAGGATTCTTGGTTGGCATCCATTATCTTTCAGGGCCTGGAATGTTATTCCATGATCTCCTGGCTTTGAGGGTCTGGGTTGAAAAATCTGCTGAGATACAAATTGGTCTCCCCTTGTATGTAATCTCGTTTCTCTCTCTTGCGGCCTTTAAAATTCTATCCTTATTCTCTATGTTGGGCATTTTCATTATAATGTGCCTTGGTGTAGATGTGTTGAAATTTTGTACGTTTGGTGTCCTGTAAGCCTCTTGTATTTGATTTTCCATTTCATTTTTGATACTTGGGAAATTGTCTGATATTATTTCGTTGAAGAGATTGTGCATTTCTTTGGTTTGAAATTCTGCACCTTCTTCTATCCCAATAAATCTTAGATTTGGTCTTTTGATGCTGTCCCATATTTCTTGTATGTTCTGTTCATGAGTTTTACCATCTTCACTGTATGGTCAAGTTTATTTTCATGATTGTATATCTTGTCTTCATTATCTGAGGTTCTGTCTTCCAGGTTATGTAGTCTGCTGGTGATGCTTTCTATTGAGTTTTTTATTTGGTTTATTGTTTCCTTCATTTCAAGTACTTCTGATTGGTTTTTTTTTTTCCCACAATCTCTAGCTCTTTCTTAAAGTAATCTTTTGCTACTTGTAATTGCTCTCTTATCTCTTTGTTAGAATGATCAATGGTTGCCTTTATTTGCTCACCTATTTCTTTGTTGGATTGATCAGTTTTTGCCTGTAATTGTTCACTTATGTTATTCTTTAGTTTGCTGATCATTTTAATTATGTACATTCTGAATTCTTTCTCTGACATTTCAACAACTGTGTTGTCAATGGATTCTGTTACAGTGGTTTATTTGGAGTACTTTCTTCCCTGGTTTTTTCATGATGATTGTTGTCTTCCTTTCTTGAAATACCAATCTGAAGTATTGCAGCTTGTATCCTATTATCTTGTATTGACAACTCCAGATTACCTGTGTCTCACCTTGGAGATACTTCTGTTCCCCCAGTGTCCCCAGATGGGCACTACTGCCACTAAAGTTGATGGCGGAGGTAGTGGATGTACCTCTAGAGGGTAGTGGGAGTGGCCTTGGCTGGGCTCCTAAGGCAGCCCCTGAGGGCTGTTTTGCCCTTCTCTTGCACTCCTGCTGGTGAACAGGAACTCTGGAGCGGAACTAGAAGCGGGCCCAAGTCTCACTTAGGCAGGGTCACAAGCCAGAGAGGCTGTGTGCAACCTTTACAGTGAGTGTGAGCTCCCCTGGGGCTGGAGGCTAGCAGACTCTGGTCTGCCTTCAACTGGGCACCCCTGGCATTCCCTAAGGGCGGTTTGGGGCCTTCTTTCTTGCCTGACCACAGGAACTCTGGAGCGGAACTGAGCACACTTGGGTGGGGCTTCTTCACGCTGGGATCTCTGCAAGCCACTCTTACCCTGGGTATGCCTTCCTTTGTGGCTAGTGGCTAGCAGCCCCCAGTCTCCCATTGGCTGGACACCCGTGGAGTTTCCTGAGGGCGGATCTGGGCCATCTTTGGCTCCTTCCGTTCCATATGAACTCTGGAGCGGAACTGAGGCGGGCCCAGTCCACCCTTGGGCAGGGCTGCCTCCGCTGGGGTCTCTGGAGCGACTCTTACCCTGAATTTGGGCTCCCCAGTGGCTAGCGGGTAGCAGTCCCTGGTCTCCCTTTGGCTGGTGACCCGTGGAGTTTCCTGAGGGCGTATCTGGGCCCTCTGTGGCTCCTGCCAGTCCACAGGAACCTCTTTATGGCTATTGATGTGATGAATTATGTTTATTGATATTTGTTTGTTGAACCAGCCTTACATACCTGGGATGAAACCCACTTGATCATGGTGCACTCGATTTTAAGTATGTTTTTATATGTGATTTGCCAGAATTTTTATTGAGAATTTTTGCATCAATGTTCATCAGGTTTATTGGTCTGAAGTTTTCTTTCTTTGATGTATCTTTGTCTGGTTCATCAGGTTTATTGGTCTGAAGTTTTCTTTCTTTGATGTATCTTTGTCACGGTGATACTAGCCTCATAGTGTGGAAGGGTTCCCTCCATTTCTATTTCATGGAATAATTTGAGGAGTATTGATATTAATTCTTCTTTTAAGGTCCTGTAGAGCTCGGGTGAGAATCCCTCTGATCCTGGGCTCTTCTTGGTTGGTAAACTTTCAGTGGTATCTTCTATTTCCTTGCTTGAAATTGATCGGTTTAAGTTGTGTATGTCCTCCTGATTCAGTTTGGGCAGATGATATGCCCCTAGAAATGTGTCAGTATCTTCACGAGGTTCTATTTTACTGGAGTGTAGATTTTCAAAATAGTTTCTAATTATCTTCTGTATTTCAATAGTGTCTGTCGTGATATTTCCTTTTTTAACTTAAATTTTAATTTGAGTTTTCTCTCTCCTTTTCATTAGAGTGGCTAAGGGCTTATCAATATTATGTTTTCAAAGAACCACCTTTTTGTTTTATCAATTTTTAAAATTATTTCCTTTGTTTCAATTTCATTGATTTCAGCCCTGATTTTAATTTTTTCCTGTATTCTACTTCTTTTGATGTTTGTTTCCCTTGTTCTAGGGCTTTGACATGTAATGTCAGCTTGTTTATTTGTTGACTTTTTTTTTTTTTTTTTGGTATCAGGGGTTGAACTCAGGGGTACTCAACCATTGAGCCACATCCCCAGCCCTATTTTGTGTTTTATGTAGAGACAGGGTCTCACTGAGTTGCTTAGCGCCTCATGGTTGCTGAGACTGGCTTTGAACTCATGATTCTCCTGTCTCAGCCTCCCAAAGTGCTGGGATTACAAGCGTGAGCCACTGCACCCAGCTTATTTGTTGACTTTTTCTTCTTTCAATGAATGAGCTCAACGCAATGAACTTTCCTCTTAGCACTGTCTTCATAGTATCCCAGAGATTTTGATTTGTTGAATCAATGTTCTCATTTACCTCTAAGAATTTATCTCCTTGATGTCTTCTATGTGTCATTCAATAGCATATTAGTCTCCAAGTGATGGAGTAGCTTCTATTTTTTATTTTATCATTGATTTCTAATTTCATTCCATTATGGTCCAATAGAATGCAAGGTAGTATCTCTGTTCTTTTGTATTTGCTAAGACTTGCTTTGTGGCATAACATATGGTCTATTTTAGAGAAGGATCCATGTGCTGCTGAGAAAAAAGTGTATTCACTTGTTGATGGATGAAATATTCTGTATATGTCTGTTAATTCTAAATTTTTGATTGTATTATTGGCTTCTATGATTTCTTTGTTTAGTTTTTGTTTGGAAGATCTGTATAGTGGCGAGAGAGATGTGTTAAAGTCACCCAGTGTTATTGTGTTATGGTCTATTTATTCTCAATGTTGAGAAGAGTTTGTTTGATATACATGGATACTCCATTGTTGCATAAAAATTTATGACTGTTTTGTCTTATTGACATAGGGTTCCCTAAGGAGTATGAATTGATCATCTTTATCTCTTCTATCTTTAGTTTGAAGTCCACTTTATCTGATATGAGGATGATAACCCCTGCTTGTTTATGCAGTCCATTTGAGTGGTATGTATTTTCCCATCCTTTCACCTTCAGTCTGTGGATGTCTTTTTCTATGTATAAATCTCTTGAAGGCAGCATATTGTTAGGTCCTTTTTTGAATCCAATCTGCTAGTCTCTTTAATTGATAAGTTTAGGCCATTAACGTTAAGGGTTATTATTGAAATGTGGTGTATATTCCCATTCATTTGGTTTATTTTTGGTTTTTTAACTTGCTTTCTCCTTTGTTTGGCTTTTCCTTTAGTGTAGTTCCTCCCTTTGAAATTTTTATTGTTGTTTTTCATTTCCTCCTCATGGAACATTTTGCTGAGAATGTTCTATAGTGCAGGCTCTCTCATTGTAAATTCTTTTGTTTATCATTGAAAGTTTTCCTTTGTCATCATCTGAAGCTTAATTTTTCCAGATATAAGATTCTTGGTTTACACTAAGAATCTTTCAGAGCTTGGTATATGTTGTTCTAGAATCTCCTGGCTTTGAGGGTCTGGGTTGAGAACTCTGCTGAAATTCAAATTGGTTTCCCCTTGTGTATAATCTGAACCTTCTCTCTTGCAGCTTTTAAAATTCTATCCTTATTGTGTATGTTAGGCATTTTCATTATAGTGTGCCTTGGTGTGGATCTGTTGTAGTTTTGTACATTTGGTGTCCTGTAAGCCTCTTGTATTTGATTTTCCAATTCATTCTTCATGTTTCAGAAATTTTCTGATATTTCATTGAAGTGATTGCACATTCCTTTGATTTGTATCTCTGTGCTTTCCTCTATCCTGATAATTCTTAGATTTGGCCTTTTCATGTTATCCCATAATTCTTGGATATTCTGTTCTTGGTTTCCTACGATCTTCATTGTGTGGTCAACTTTATTTTCAAGATTATATGTTTTGTCTTCATTGTCTGAGGTTCTGTCTTCCAAGTGATCTAATCTGTTGGTGATGCTTTCTATTGAGTTTTTATTTGGTTTATTGTTTCCTTCATTTCAAGGCTTTCTGCTTGGTTCTTTTTCAAAGTCTCTATCTCTTTCTTGAAGTAATCTTTTGTTCCCTGTATTTGTTCTCTTATCTCTTTGTTGGAGTGATCAATGGTTGCCTGTAATTGCTCTCTTATATTACTCTGTGTTTCACAGATCATTTTAATTATGTATGTTCTGAACTCCTTCTCTGACATTTCATCTACTGTGCTGTCAATGGATTCTATAACTGTAGCATCTTGGTTTGATTGGGGTGTTTTCTTCCCTCGTTTTTTCATGTTGTTCATGTGTCTTCCTCTCTGGCAGTGCCAATCTGAGGTATTACAGTTTCTACCCCATAATCTTGTAGTGTCTCTGCAGGTCACCAGTACTTCACCTCTGGTATATCTGGGCTTGCAGGGACTTGAGGATGGTCTTCCCGGTCCTAGCTGTTGTCTCTATATGGAAGTAGGCCAGGACACCTGGCCACCCATTAGTAAATAGGGGGCTACGGTGCAGTCGGTCTCTTCCTCTGCACATGCAGTCAGTCCAAACATTTTTTTGAGTGGAAATTGAGAAACACAAGCAGAAAAATCAAAAGCCAACACATGAGATTACATCAAACTAAAAATCTTTTGTACAGCAAAGGAAACAACAGGGTGAGAGACAATCTATAGAATGGGAGAAAATACTTGCAAACTGTTCTTAATATTCAAAATATGAGATATTTATCATCAAAAACAATCACATTTTAAAATGGACAGATGGGCCCAGTGCAGTGGCACACACTTATAATCCTAGTGGCACAGAAGGATCATGATTTCAAAATCATCCGCAGCAATTTAGCGAGAACCTAAGCAACTTAGCGACACCTTGTCTCAAAATAAAAATACATAATGTAGAGTTACACTGGTTGTGTATTCATATACGAACATAGGAAATTTATGTCCCATTCATTCTATTGTCTTTCCCATTCCCATACTTCCTCCCTTCTCCCTATTGCCTCCTCCCTTCTTCCTATTCCCCCCATCCAACTTGGTGAACCTCCACCTCCACCCCCACCCCCACCACCACATAGTGTGAGTTTGCATCTGCATATCAGAAAGAAAATTTAGCCTTAAGTTTTTGGGACTGGCTTAATTCACTTAGCATGATTGTCTCTAGTTCCTTCCATTTACCTTCAAATGTCATAATTTAATTCTTCTTTATGGCTGAGTAATACTCCATTGTGCTTATGTACCACATTTTCTTTATCCATTAATCTGTCGAAGGGTACCTAGGTTGGTTCCATAGCTTAGCAACTATGAATTCCTGAGCTGCTCTGAACACAGATGTGGCCATGTGATTATAGTATGAAGATTTTAAGTCCTTTGGTATATGCCAAAGACTGGAATAACTGGGTCAATTGATGGTTCCATTCTGAGTTTTCTGAGGAATCTCCATACTACTTTCCAGAGTGGTTGCACCAATTCGCAGTCCCACCAGCAATGTATGAGTGTACCTTTTTCCCACATCTTCAAAAATATTTACTTTTACTTGTATTCTTGATAATCGCTATTCTGACTGGAGTGAGATGGAATCTCAGTGTAGTTTTAATTTACATTTTTCTAAATGCTAGTGATGTTGAACATTTTTTCATATATTTGTTGACCATTCATATTTCTTTTGTGAAGTGTCTGCACAGTTCCTTTGCCCACTTATTAATTGGGTTACTTGTTTTTAAGTTTTTTGAGTTCTTTGTATATCTTAGAGATTAATGTTCTATCTGAGGTGCAGGTGGCAAAGATTTTCTTCCATTCTGTAGGCTCTCTATGTTCTTGATTATTTCCTTTGCTGTGAAGAAGCTTTTTGGTTTGATACCATACGATTTATTGATTCTTGATTTTATTTCTTGCACTGTAAGGAGAAATTGCAATATTTCCTATTGAAAAATTCAGTTCCTAAGCCGATGTGATGGAGATTTGGGCCTACTTTTTCTGCTAGTAGGTGCAGGATCTCTGGTCTAATGCCTAAGACCATGATCACTTTGAGTTGAGTTTTGTGCAGGGTGAAAGATAAGGGTCTAATTTCATTTTATTACGTATGAATTTCCAGTTTTCCTAGCTCCATTTGTGGAAGAGACTTTTTTCTTCAATGTATGTTTATGGTGGCTTTGTCCAGTATGAGATAACCATATTTATGTGATTTGTCTCTGTTTCTTCTATTCTGTTCCATTGGTCTTCATATCTGTTTAGGTACCAATACCATCATGCCATTTTTGTTAAAATATTTCTGTAGTACACAAGAATGGGAAGTTATACTCCACGTTTTTGTGATATGTCCAAATACATTCTGCTGTCATGTATAACTAAAAAGAACAAATTAAAAAATAAATTAATTAAATATCTAAAAAAATAAAAGTTAAAAATATTTTTGAAAGGGCTGAAGCCAGGCGCAGTGGCGCATGTCTGTAATCCCAGCACTTTGGGAGGCTGAGACAGGAGAATCACAAGTTCAAAGCCAGCCTCAGCAAAGGCGAGGAGCTAAGCAACTCAGTGAGACCCTGTCTCTACGTAAAACACAAAATAGGGCTGGGGATGTGGCTTAGTGGTCGAGTGCCCCTGAGTTCAATCCCTGGTACCAAAAAAAAAAAAAAAAAGGGCTGGGAATGTGGCTCACTGGTTAAGCACTCCTGGGTTTTATCCCTGGTACAAAGAAAGAAAGAAAGAAAGAAAACATGATCTAAATAAACATTTATCAAAAGAGGATAAATAAATGGCCAAAAAGTATGTGAAAAATGTGGTCAACACCACTAATGATCAGGGAAATACAAATTAAACCCACAGGAAGATATCATCTCACCCTAGTTAGAATGGTTTTTATCAAAAAGACAAAAAATAACAAATGCTGGTAAATATATGGAAAAGGGGGAACCTTTGTATGCTGTTGGTGAAAATGTTAATTAGTACAGCCACTGTATACAACAGTATGAAGATCTTTTTTTGGGGGGGGGGATGTACCAGGGATTGGACTCAGGGACACTCATCCACTAAGCCATATCCTCAGCCCTGTTTTGTATTTTATTTAGAGACAAGGTCACTGAGTTGCTTAGCTCCTTGCTATTTGCTGAGGCTTGCTTTGAACTCACAATCCTCCTGACTCAGCCTCCCAAGCCACTGGGATTACAGGCATGCACCACCACATCCAGCTAGTATAAAGATCTTTCAAAATAAACTAAAAATAGATCTGCCACATCATGCAGTGATTCCACTATTTGCAATATCTTCAAAGGAAGGGAGCTCAGTATGTAAAAGAAATATCTGAATTTTCATGTTTATTCAGCACTATTCACAATAAGAGGATAAGGGGATGAATCTAGGTGTTCATTTACTGAAAAATGGATAAAGAAAATGTGGTAGATATACAGAGTGGAATTTAACTTAGCCATAGAAAATCCTGTCACTGGCTGCAACAGATGAGCCTAAGAGACAGTATATGAATAGGCAGAGAAAGACAAGTACCACATGTTCTCACTTTACATGTGGAAGCTACGAAAAAGTTGGTTTCATGGAAATCAAGAGTGGAATAGTAGTTTCCAGAGGTGAATGGTATGGCAGGGGTGGTGGTGGTAAAGGGGATGGCAAGGAGGTACAGTGATGCAGATGGATAGGGAAAATAATTTCCAGTATTCTGTAGCACAGCAGGTAACTTTATTTAACAATTAATTGTATATTACAAGGTAGCTAATAGAGAAGATTTTGAGTGTAACACAAATGATAAATGTTTGAAGTGATAGATATGGCAGTTACTCTGATATGATTATTACACATTGTATTCATGTATTGAAATATCACTGTACCACATAAATATGCACAATTTTTATCAATTAGAAATAAAAGTACAGTAAACTTTTTAAAAGTTCGAGATTTGCGTATGATTTTAAAATTAGTGTGTGTCACATTGACAATGGGTATATCACACTTCATAGTATACCTTATTTTCTTTTACAAAAGTCAGAATGATATCCTCCACATTTACATGGTTCTGCTTAAGAAAATGAAGAGGTCCTTTCTTTTTTCTTTAAGTAACTGGTATAGCACATTTGTATAGGTGTTCTTAGATAAATCTGTTAGTTTTTGAAAGTACTTAACAGCCATAGGAATGCAGTGTAATAAGGCAGTACGGTCAAGGGCGGCTACAGTGATTAAGAAGAGTGATAGTATGTTTTGTTTTGTTTTTTTCTACTAAGTTTTTCTCTGAGGAAACAAACCAAAATGGTTTGTGAACAGATTACTCAAAATACATTTGAATAGCCAAATGTGGTGGCTCATGCCTATAATCCCAGCTACCTGGAAGGCTGAGGCAGGAGGATAGAAAATTCAAGGCCAGCCTAAGCAACTTAGTGAGACTCTGTTTGAAAATAAAATTTTAAAAGGACTGGAAGTGTATCTGCAAGGTATACTTAAGGCTCTGGATTCAGTCCTTAGTAAAGAGAAAAAGAAAAAAAAATATTTGAGGGCCTATGAGTATCAGACACTATTACTGGACTGCTGATACAAGAATGAGCCAGTCAGATAAAGCGTCTGACCTCAATGCTTTTGCATTCCATTAAGAGATAGAAAACAAACAAATGGGACAATTTCAGACTGTAACAGGAGCAAATGAGGAAATAACATGATATTTTAAGTATATGATAAGAGTGTGGGCCTGGCTTAGGCTGATCAGAAAAGGCTTCTCTGAGGTTTTGTTATTACTGAAGTATGGGGAAAAAATTGTCATATAAAGACTTGACCTAAATTCTGTAGAGGATAGCAAGTATAAAATGCCTACAATACAAAATGTTTGAGTATTTGAGTTTGGATAGTCTAAGCTCAGAGGAAAGCCATTGAAAGGTGTTGAACAAAGGAATGACAGGGTATGATTTAAAAGATCTCTGACTTCTCTGTGGAAGATGGATCCTCTGCCTCAGCCTCCTGAGTAGCTGGGACTATAGGTGTGTGTCACTACACTCAGCTCTTATATTTGAAGCTAGATCTTTAGCAGTAATGGAGAGAGTTTTGAGAAGAGAAGGTATGAAATAATTGTCTGAAAGGTAAATTTGCTAGGGAAATAGTGATTTAGGACAATGATGAGCACTTCTTTGAGATTTGTGTTTCTCAGTTTAAGTATAGCCTGTCAGCCTGGTTATATGATTTTTTTCCAATGTTCAATTGCTCAGTTTCAGGCATGGAAAAAGCATAATTGAGCATGAGCAGGACTAGAGTTCTACCAGGAAAGTATGTTGGAATAAAGTAAACACTTCTTTTTTGAACTCTGAGGTAAGGTAGATTTAAGAAGGAAAACAAACTCCATCAGAGTGAAGAACAATGGTTAAGCATTAGGACTCTAAAGCTAAAATGGTTGAATTTAAATCTTTGTTTCTAGTATTTACAAATTTCTGTGCTTCCATTTTCTTATCTATAAATGCAAATACTAATAGTAATTACCATAAAGCATCAGGTAGGATAAAATGAATTAAAATATGCAAAGCACTTGAATACCACCTGGCATTTTGTAAGCATGCTGTAAGGTAAGCTACAATGCTGCTACTTCTACATCTGAGGAAGTCTTATCCTTGGAAGATGATTAAGAGTAGAAGGTGACAAGACATGCAAAGAAAAGATTGAAGAACTTTTGATAATATATCTGGAGTTTCCTAGAGTCTATACCATTTGAAGGTTTGAGGCAGCAGTAAGGGAAGGATATGAAAGATTGGATTCAAAAGTACATAGCATCAGGGTTGTAGTGGGTGGCCGTAAATAACCTGATTTCTTGTGCCTCCTTCCATACTTTTAACCCTTCAGGAAAGTTTACAATTTTCTGGAGTAACCTACTTTATGAATTGGTTAAATACATTATGTACTAAAGATTGTTTACTGACAGTGCCAATATTGAACTTTTAATCAAAATGAAATAGATTTAATAACTGTCACATTAACTTGTCAGATGGTAACAATTACTGAATGATGATTTTTCACTTAGTCAAAAACATTTGGGAAGAACATGTACTTTGTATACCTTTTTTCTTCTCTTTCATAATCAACAAACAGTTTTTTCCTTGTTGAGTGTTTGGTGGTAATGCATTCATTTATATTTTGGGGATATGATAAAAACACTCTCTAGATATATCTTTAGAACTGATTAATTAGTGAATATTTCTTTCTCTCTTCATCCTTCCTCTCTTTAATGGCAAAGGAGAAAGGGAAGAGGAACAACTAGTAACAAAATAGCCAAAGTGTCTTTGTGTGCCAGTTATGAAATAAGGTCTACTAACTTTGTATGACCATTTAAACAAAACAAAGTTTTAAACAAAACTTTCTGAAATTCGGATGCTCTGATGCAGTATTTCTTATTTAA
Organism: Xerus rutilus; assembly: GCA_028644305.1. Taxonomy (NCBI): domain Eukaryota; kingdom Metazoa; phylum Chordata; class Mammalia; order Rodentia; family Sciuridae; genus Xerus; species Xerus rutilus. Next base: position 67,373,931 of record CM053406.1, on the reverse strand, counting down.
ATTTTGTCTTTTTATGCTATCAAGTAGAAACAAATCTGTACTGCCTAATAATTTTTATAGGGCCTGATATGCCCAGAGAAATCTATGGCTCTTTATTTTATTATAAATAGCTATTTTGCTTCGTTTTTGTGTTTGAGAGCTGCAACACTACTTAAATCATGTTTTATGAAAATTCACATCCACTTTATCTGAGTTATAAGTCTGAAAGAATGAAATGCAACTAAATTGTAAAATGGAACTATAGATGAAGTCAGAAAAGCTATTAATGGTACTTGGAAGAAAGATTACAAATGCCATTTTGATTTACTTGTTTCACTTTAAGAAAAAACTAATTACAACTTTTTATTTATTTCAAGTTTCCTAGTCTTAATCCATTTTATGTTGCTGTAACTGATTATCATAGACTGAGTAATTTATTTTATTCTTTTTAGTTATAAATTACAGAGTCTATTTTGATATATTTATACAAACATGGAATATATGTTATTCTAATTAGGATCCCATAGAATGAGTAATTTATAAAGAATAAAGGTTCATTCAGGTCATGGTTCAAAGTCAAGGGGTCACATATGGTGAAGTTATTGCTGGTGGGAACTGCAAAATCTTGAGGCAACCAGGGTATCAGATGATGAAAGGGTCACATACAAGAGAGAACCAAATTGGTTTTTATAACAGACCCACTCTGGAGATAACTCATTAACCCATGAGTGAATTAATCCATTGTTGAAGGCAGAATCCCAATGACTTCTTAAAGGTCCCACCTGGTTCTATCTCTTATACCTCAGGGTAGGTATATATTTCAACATGAATTTGGGTGGAGATATTCAAACTATAACATGTAATTAAGTAGTTTGTTTTACCTTCTGGGAAGTAAGTTTGAAACTTTTAGTTTCATTTGATGGAGATGATGGAAATATTCAATAGTGTTTAGAATTACAAAAATGTTCTGTATCATAAGTGTGGTAAGGAATCTTGATTTTGGTGATGGTTTTATGGTTGCATGCATTAGTCAAAACTCATCACATATGAATGTTAAATGTATTTGTTCCTTGGTTTCTGCAGGGTATTGGATCCAGGAGCCATCCCATATCAAAATCTGCAGATAATTAAGTCCCTTATATAAAATGGTATTATGTTTACATACAGCCTATACACATCCTTTTGTAACTTTTAACCATTTCTAGATTACTCATAATACCTAATATAATATAAAATGTCATATATAAAATGATTACTATATTGTTTAGGGAATAATAACAAGGGAAAAAAGTCTGTAGGAGGCTGGTAGTATAGCTCAATGGTAGAGCTCATGCTTAGCATGAGAGACGCCCTGAATTCAATCCCCAGCACCCTTCCCACCCCCAAAAGTTCTGTATATGTTTGGTAAATATGCAGTTTTTTTGTAGATATTTTCAACCATGGTTGGTTTCCATGGATGCAGAACTCACAGATGTAGAAAGCCAAATGTATGTATAAATGTAATAAAGTTGTAAGGTAGCATATTTGGCAGTAGCACTTCATTTTAATTTGCATTCAGCAAATTGTTCAATGTAGAATAGAGAGGGTCCAGTTTTTTAATTTCCTGCCAAGTTCAAAGCCACATCTGATGCCTAATTATAATGTACTTGCTCTCATAATTAACATACTTGCTTCCTGTTATCTCTTTGATTTCATAAGAAGTAATGGTGATCATCGGGGCTGGGATTGTAGCTCAGCGGTAGAGCGCTTGCCTCGCATGTGTGAGGCCCTGGGTTCGATCCTCAGCACTACGTACAAAGCAATAAAATAAAGACATTGTGTCCATCTCCAACTAAAAAAAAAAATATTTAAAAAAAAGTCTTCTTTAAAAAAAAAAAAAGAATGGTGATCATAATGTTTTTTGAGCATTTTTTATGTGCTGAGCACTCTTATAACTTCAATATGTTACTTATTTAATTCTGACAACCATTGAGGCTGGTCTAACCTTTTACAGATGAGGAAACAAGGCTTGAGAAACTTAAGCACTTTTTTCTGGATCACACAGCTGCTAAGTAAACATTAAAACTACATGTTTACTCAGGCTAGCTTGACTTCAACCCCAGTACTTGGAAGATCTATTTTTTACAACTTTTTATGTCCTGGGGTTTCTATGAAACACTTTTATTGAAATTTTTTTATGTATTTTGTGACTTTTCTGAAGAAGAGTCATGGTGTAAAGTTTTCTTGATACAATATGGGAAATGTTAAATTTGCCTTATGATCTAAGCCAGTGGTTCAAAGTGTAGTATGTGGACCCCTTTTTTGTTAGCAGAACATGATGAGTTTAACCCAGAAGTGAAAGAAAACATTTAGAAATCTTGTTGGCAATTTTGACTATGCTGCAACAACTAAGTACATGGTTTTACATTTTAGAAAAGTATAGTCAGTAATGGATTAGAGGAGAAAAAACTACTCTTTCACTACAGGTAGTTTGGGAAGTACTGATCTAAGCCATTTTATAATAAAATATGGAGGGGAAAATACCTGAGAAGTGGAATTTCTGTTAATATTAAATGAAAAGTTAAAAAGTGATGCATCTTTTTATCATCTGATATATAATGAAGAATTTTTATTTGCATTAAAATCACTAGGGAAGCATAAGCAAGATTTTAGTCCCAAGTCTTGGTCACCATCTTTTCTCATATATATATATACACACACACACACATACACATTTACACATACATATCTCGTTTTTTATATGTGCACATACATATGTTGCAGCTCTACTAATCAAACTTCAACAGAGAATGCTTTCGCAGCAACAGGGTTCTGAGGTGTTTGGCAACCCCAGCAGACCAGAACTTTATGGACTTCTTTCCCTAAGAAATCATGACCAATATGTGGAATAATGGATTTGAAAGCTATAGCAGCTCTGCCACTTTTGGAGGAGCCAGAAGCTACACTCAGTCCCTGAGGGTGGGGATGGGGGACTTCGGATTGCCATACCTTCTCAGGCTGAAAAGAAATCAAGAGCCCGAGCCCAGCACATTGTACCCTGTACCATATCTCAGCTACTTTCTGCTACTCTGGTTGATGAAGTGTTCAAAATCAGGAATGTTGACATTTCACAGGTAACTATTGTGGGAATAATCAGACATGCAGAAAAGACTCCAACCAGTATTGTTTACAAAATAGATAGCATGACAGCTGCACCCATGGATGTTCACCAGGGGGTGGACACAGATGACACCAGTGGTGAAAATCATGTAGTTCCTCCAGAAATATGGGAATGTGGCCATGAGGTCCTTTCAGAACATAAAGAGCCTGGTACCCTTTAAGATCATGCCCCTGGAGGATATGAACAAGTTTACCATACATATCCTAGAAGTAGTCAGCATGTATATTGTGCTGAGCAAATCCAACAGCCAGCCCTCAGTAGGGAGAGCATCTATGAGCAATCCAGAAGTGGGGGAAGGAGGAAACTTCAGTGAGAATAGCTTCGTGCCAACAAATAGCCTCACTGTGGCCCAAACCCAGGTGCCGAATTTGATTAAGGCTTGCCCAAGACTTGAAGGATTAAACTTTCAGGATCTCAGGATCTAGCTCCAACACGTGCCAGTAGCTTCAATCAAGCAAGCTGTGGATTTTCTTAGCAATGAGGGGCATCATCTGTTTTACTGTGGATGATGATCACTTTAAATCCACAGATGCAGAATAACTGGATCTCATTGGGTACCTGAGATATTTCCAGCTAGATCTGTTTGCACAGTCTGTTGCCTATAGCTGTGCATATGTTTGGCCAGGTGACTTCAAGGAAGGAGATTCATCTGTAAAGGGTTTCAGCTGGTTTGAAACTTACTGACTGCTTTTCTGTTTTTGTATTTTGTGGTTTTGAAGCTCAAAGGGAGATGGACAGTTGACAGGAATGTAAACCAAGGTGGAATCTCTTAAGTTTCATGTAAGCTCATTAAGACACCAGGATAGATAGGATTAGAAGAGGGATGCTACCAAGAGAGTTGGGCAGTTACTTAACACCTGGGAGTTTCTATTCTTGAATGTTTCCTGTTCAAAGATAATGAGCAGGATGAGGGTCTGTGGGCAGAGCACCAGCCAAGGAACCCACTGTCCTCTATTTTTGATTCTCACTCTGGTTTTGTGGTGTTACTTTCAAAATTGCATTTTCCTTCCCCTTCTTGCCTTGTCTGCTGCTGAAGATGGGTTTATGTGAACATGAGGTTAGCATGCTGGCATCATAGGATGGAGGAGGGGAAGAAATTTTAAAACAGTTCTGTTATTGCAAAAATTTGTTTTTCAACAGAATGTTCTTTCTGTTAAATAATAATTTATGTTAAATAATAACAAATTATGTTAAATAATAATGTAATTTAAATTTCTTACCTCACTCAACTTTATAGCCATAGAAACATGCAATAGTTATAAACTCCATAAACTTTGCTAGTCATTATCAGTTGACTTTTGTATACCAAAGAAAAAAGTTTGCCTAAAGAATAGAAACTTGAGATAATAGTGCAAACTCTATTTTTTTTATTTTTTGGAGGGTGCTGAGGGATTGAACTGAGGGGCACTTAACCACTGAGCTTTTACGTCCCCAGCCATTTTTATTTTTTGAGACAAGGTCTGGCTAAGTTGCTTAGGGTCTCAATAAGTTATTGAGGCTAGCCTTGAATTTGCAATCCTCCTGCCTCAGCCTCCCATGTCGCTGGGATTACAGGTGTGTGCCACTGCACCCAGTTCCCTATTTTCACTAGTAGAAATTATTATTAAATTTATTTCCATATTAATCTTCTTCATACACCAAATATTGTATAGATTCAAATTGAATGTTATATCTTATAGAAATTTTGCTTAGAGGAAAAAACTATCCCTGTCATTAAAACTTATGCATGTGCTTTACTCCATCTACTACTAGAACAGTGCATTTTTAGGTTTATTGACTGAATTTAGCATAATTTTATATAGCCAGTTTCACATACATAGAAAAAAATCGTCATTTCCCCTGAGTTTAACTTTGCTGTTCTTCTGATTTCTCAGAAACAAAACTAGAAATATGTCATTTTGTATTCATTCTAGCCTTCGTTCCATATGTCACTGTTTATTAGTTTTTAAATGTTTTATTGCCATAGTTTTGGCTTTGTTTTAGTATGCCAGTCTTTTATATGTGAAGAATGTATTACTCTGATGCTTTGTGTTTATGGTTAAATCTAGTTTTCAAAAAAGTGATAGAAACCATAAATTGGCAATGGAACAGTTTATTTATCCATGTCAGTTGATAGATACTTGGATTATTCCTCCCTTTGGGCTATCATTAATAATTCTTTTGTGAACATTCATGTAAAGATTCTTGAGCAGACATGTTTTCTTTTGGGCAGGGGTGGACCTAAACCCTACCTAGGAATATAATTGATGGGTCTTGTGATAATTTTATGTTTAACCTTTTGAGAACCGTCACACTGTTTTGTAAAGTAGCTGCACCAATCAGTACTCACTCCAGAAGTTTGAGTGTTCCAGTTTCCCAATATCTTGACCAACACTTGTTAGTGTCTATTATTGTTGTTATCATTATCGCCATCCTAGGGGGTGTGAAATATCTCATTTTTGATTGTCATTTCCCTGATCATTGATGATGTTGCATGTTACTTTGTGTGCTTACTGAGCATTTGTATATTTTAAATGTCTATTCATATCCTTTGCTCGTTTTAAAATTATTTGTCCTTTTAGCATTGACTGGAGGAAAGTTCTTTATATATCTAGTTCAAGTACCTTGTCAGATATGTGGGAGATATATTTTCTCCTTTCAGTTGTCTTTTCACCTTCTTGGTGGTATCCTTTGCAGCACAGCAGCTCTAATTTGATGAAGTCTTAATTTATATTTTATTCTTTGTTGCTTGTGTTTTTTCATATTGTTTCTAAGAAGACTTTGCCTACCCTCAGGGGTCATGAAGATTAACTCCTATATATTCTTCTAGGAGTTTTATAGTTCTAGTTGGTACATTTAGATATGTGATCCCTTTTAAGTTTATTTTTGTACAGGTGAGCCAAATTCATTTTTTTAAGCATGAGATATCCAGTTATCTTAAACTGCTTGTTGAAAAGATTATTCTCACCCCAATGGAATTGTGTTGGTATCCCCAAGGCTCATTCTTAGACTTCCTTGCACATCCATGAACATAGCCATTGGGAAAGGTACAGGTGTTTAGAAGTTAGGATACAAAGAATGTAGAGGAGAAAACAAAATTGATTTTTCAGTTAAGTCTCAAGTCCTTGTTATTCTATTAATTATCTATTGCTATGTAACATATTTCCCCTGAATCCTGAAACAGAAAACTTTCTGTTGGTCATGAATCTGAGAAACAGCTATGCAGTTCTAACTTTGGGGTCTCTTATTAAATGGCATTCGAGGTGTCCATTGGGTGTGCAGTCAAATCAAGGCTTGGCTGGAGTTGGAGGATCTTCTAAGATGACTTGCTCACATGGGCTGTGACAAAGCCTTGGTTCCTCACCATAGGGACGTCTATGTAGAGTTCTTTGAGGTGTCCTCATGACATGCCAGCTCGTTTGGCCCATAACCAGTGATTTAAGAGCAAGTAAACAGGAAACTGAAGGGCTGGGAATATAGTTTAGTAGCAGAGCACTTGCCTAATATTGGGCAGACCCTGGATTCAATCTCCAGTATCACACAAACACACACAAAAAGGAAACTGAAGTGAAGTGCCTTTATTGCCAATTGGTTATTATCCATTGTCTTGTCTTCATTATTCTTTTCATTAAAATTGAGTCCTAATGTTTTTAAAGGAACAGCAAATATTTTGTGGACATTTTAAACCACCACATATAAATTTTATGTTAGTTTTATTCAAAGGAAAATCTAATTCCAGGCAGGTGATGTTCCTTCATGCTAGATCCCCAATAAATAAAATGATCTTCAAAATTGCCATCCCCCCATGTCTTTGGTGTTTCTAATCTAGCAAGTCTTAGTTTATTTTAGCATCAAGACAAAGTAGAAGGGTATGTATAAAAGAAATATTCTAGCAACAAATGTGACAGAAATAACATGATTTCTAAGTTGAAATAAATGTCAGAAAATGTATTCTTTGTATCCCTAAATTCTCAGGTATTTTTCATTTCCTTATAGGAAGGAATGCACATGTAAGTTATCATTGAGCTTTTTTGAATACTTTAATCACCTGTGAACTACCTGATCAGAATTTTCACCACTTCTAACTTAATGAAACGTTTTAAAGTTAGCCATTACCTTTGTAATAGGACTATATGAAACCATTTCAGTAATTTGCTTTGTAACCTTGATTCCTCCTGCAAACTCTTTTGTAGGTAATGATTTTGCATGACTTTGGAACTAGTCTTTAGTGGAACACTGTGGGAGGATGAACACAGAAGAAGTGGAGTTATTGAGTGACTCCAAATACAGAAACTATGTAGCTGCAATTGACAAAGCACTGAAGAATTTTGAATACTCCAGTGAATGGGCAGATTTGATATCAGCACTGGGAAAACTTAACAAGGTATGTTAATTTTGTCCATTTCATTAGAAGAATGAAAAGTCAGAAATCTGTGTTTATCCTATTGGATTTCTCTAAATCTTGAGGTAAAGAATATGCAATCATAACTAAGCATTACTTTTTTAAAAAAACCTTTATTTATTTATTTATTTATTTATTTATTTTTATGTGGTGCTGAGAATCAAACCCAGCACCTCACACATGGTAGGCAAGTGCTGTATCACTGAGCCACAACCCCAGCCCCTAAATATTACTTTTGACAGTGCTATTTTACTTCATTATTTCCAAGCATACTGTTTAACATTTTTGAAGTTCTATTTCAAAAAAACAACAGCTTGAAAAATATAGTTATTGTCATTGTTATTACTTATAAAAACACAAGACTGGGAAGCAAAGATGCTAACCATGAGGGTTAAAGTTTTCTAACTGAGCATCAGATATGGTTCTGGAGTTTCTGGCAACACAATGAAAAACTGCAAGCGGAAAGCAGTAACTTTTGAATCCTTTCCAAATGACATGTATATAGCAGTAAGGAAATATTTTTATAAGCCTTAGCTATAATTCAGTACTTTTTACAAAGGTAACTAACTCTATATATACTTAGACCTTAGAGCTTGGCTTTGAATTGATCCTTCTTCATGTATCTGGTTTAAACCATGCTGATTATAGGAGCATCACTGATCAACTCTTAGCTTTTCATTTTGACTTTTTGCTTTTTAACTCTCCACAAATTTGTTTTGGAAAGTATTATTTCATTAACAGTAAGTAATTTCTATTAACATGGGATGGATGTATTTTTAAGCAAATTAATATGTTTTTAAGTTTCAAATAAAATATATATTGATATAACTGACAAAAATGAAAGACTACAATGATAATTTGTATAACATGCTAGAAAATAGAATAAAATGAAATATTTTTTCTCATCTGCATTTAAACATTTTCTTCAAGGTTTTACAAAACAATGCAAAGTACCAGGTAGTACCCAAAAAGCTGACCATAGGCAAACGCCTTGCTCAATGTCTACATCCAGCATTACCAGGTGGAGTGCATCGGAAGGCGCTTGAAACATATGAAATTATCTTCAAAATCATTGGACCTAAACGACTTGCCAAAGATCTTTTTTTATATAGGTAAGAATAATTTTATTATCTATTTCACATAATATGAAATGTATTGTTAACTATTTTATGCTTTCTACACTAAAAACTAAAAAAAGAAAGCTCCTTAATGATCAAAAGTTTTTGATACTGATCTTAGATACTTGAGTTAGGTGATTTAGAAAAACTTAGAACATTCCTTAAGGTAAGTTTCTTTTTTATTCTTAGCTATTATTTATGAAAGAAAAATTTTCATTCGAAATCATTGAAACTGTAGGACATTCTACTTTTTTAAGCTTGAAAATTGGACTGATAAAAAAATAAAATACCTTGATTTCTAACATTATTGACCATTCTTTACTTGAAATAATTTTTTCACTTGGCTTCCATGGAATTACTTTTTCTTGTTTACTCTTTGTAAATCTCCTTTATCAGCCTTTTCTTCTTTACCTAAACTCAATATTTGCATTTTCTTAAGACTTAATTAGTATATTTTCATTTTATATTTTCTCATCAGGCAAGTTTATCCACAACCACGATTTTTAAAAAAATATTTATTATGCATATTTAAGGTACAACATGATGTTATGAAATACGTAGAGATAATAAAATGGTTAGTACAATTAAGCAAATTAATATATCTATTATCTCACATTATTACCTTTTTGTGAATCTTTCTTTATCTTTTATTTTGTGTGTGTATGTGTGTATGGCAAGAGCAACTAAAATCTACCCATTTAGTAAAAATTCCCTAATTGTATGTTAGATCTCAAGACTTTTTCATTATACTCATCTGTGAATCCATTGACCTATGTCTCCCTATCTCCTTCCATCCCTCATAACCACAGTTTTATCTTTTATGTGCTGACTCCCAAATTGATATCTTTTGCTCTGGCTTTAGCTTTAAACTCCTGAATTACTTGATCTCTGTGTGGATCTTTACAGGCAAGTAGAACTCTACTTGTTCAAAATTAAACTTACCCTCTATTCCTGGATATCTGGCCTTCCTGCAGTGTACTAAAGCTTAGTGAATTGCACCACCTCCTATCCATTCACGTAAGCCTGAAATCTGAGCTACACATGATGTCTTATTAGTCCCACACATATTCTCCCACCTCCCATTTATAGTCTGCCACTGAGAGTTCTATCTCATAATGGTTATGAGCAGGGGGTTCTGGAGTCAAACTAGATCTATGATCTTGGACCATTTTTACCTCTCTATATACTTATCTGCAAAATGGAAATAAGGTTACTAACATTATAAGGTTGTTAGAATTTAAAATGTTAATACATGAAAAGTACTTAGAACAACGTGCTGCACATAGTCCTTAATAAATGTTAGCTGTTATTGTGATATGTCTCAAATACATCTACTTTCTCTGCACCTTTGCTGGCAGCATCTAGTCTTAGTATCACCTCTAGCCTATGCTGTCATTGGCCTCCTAACATTCACCCACCACCTGATCTTCTTATACCCTGTTTTCTGCACGGTACCAGAATAATCTAAAACATTTAATAAATAATGTCTCTTGTATCTTTTAAGGCATCATTTAGTAGTTGAGAAATCACACTCAAATTTGATTTCTCCTGTGATATGTGCACAACACCATTCAGTTCTGTGGTCACAAAATGTGCAAGGATTTCTTCCTACCAGCAAGCAAGCAGACGGTTTTGCAGAGAACATCAACTGCACATGTTCTAGTCCAATTCAGTTTTAATGCTGTACCTGGAGATAATGTCAGATCTCACTGGTTGAGAGCTCAGTCCACAAGACTACCACTTCTAACACCAGGAGCAAGTCTAAGCTTCCAGAACATTTGATCAACTGACTACAAGTTGGGGTTCTACTACCTCCTCTTTAGGCTCAATTAATTGGCTAGATCAACTTACAGAACTCAGGGAAACATTCACCAGTTTATCATAAAGGATATTTTAACAGATTCAAATACACAGCCAAAAGAAGAGAGAGATAGGGCAAGGCCTGAAGGGTCTTGAGCACAGGAACTTCCATCCCTGTGGAGTAGGGATACACCACCCTCCCGGTGGATGAATGAGTTCAGAAGCTTTCTGAATCCTCATTCTTTTGGGTTTTTGTTGGATGCTTCATTACATAAGTGTGATTGAAGAATGTGTAGAAATGTTGCCCAAAATTGGTGAGTATGCATAGGCTATACAGAAGCATGCAGTAGCCAAATCCTAAAATGTTAAAAGCCACATTGGAAGCCAGGCATGGTGGCACACGCCTGTAATCCCAACACTTTGGGGGGCTGAGACAGGAGAATCTCAAGTTCAAAGCCAGCCTCAGCAACAGTGAGGTGCTAAGCAACTCAGACATTGTTTCTACGTAAAATACAAAATAGGGCTGGGGATGTGGCTCAGTGGTTGAGTGCCCCTGATTTCAATACCTGGTACCAAACAAACAAACAAAAAAAGCCACATTAGCAACAGGAAACTAATGAGAGTTCCCTGAAACCAACAATTTCATTAAGATGATAAAGATATAATGGTAGTCTCTTCTAGGTTAGTGGTAGAGATGAAGAAAATTTATTATATTCAAAAAATATCAAAGCGTGTGATGCAGAGAGAAAACCTAGTAATTTATTTTTGGAGTAGAAGATTTTTTTTAAAGAGCCAAGAATGAGCTAGATAGATGGTAATAGCAGTATTTTGAAGTGGCAGTTATTATAGTAAGGAACTGGTTTTAGAGGAAAGGACAGAATTCTGTTTTGGAATTATGAAATATGAGGACTTCATCAAACAGCTAAGAAACTCCTGGGTTCTTCAGTATGAAGCTCGGGTGAGCGAACTGGTTTAATTTACTGTATGTAGAAGTCTTCAATTTATAGTATCATTTGAAACTAGCCAGTATATTTACTGTTTCTTCAAAACATAAAAGATTTATACACAGATATAATTACATATGAATTAATATTTTGTCATTATTTTATTTCTTCCCCTTCCTCCTTTTGTTGTTATGCTTTTAAATAGTTCTGGATTATTTCCTCTTCTTGCAAATGCTGCCATGTCTGTGAAACCAACTTTGCTCAGTTTATATGAGATATATTACTTGCCTTTGGGTAAAACACTGAAGCCTGGTCTACAAGGATTGCTGACTGGTATTCTCCCCGGCTTAGAAGAAGGATCAGAGTACTATGAGAGGTAAAATGGTGTTTGATACAACCATGCATTTGTCAGCAAGCATCCATAAATATGTTTTAACATCATAAAAAATTAATTTTGTGTCACATTAAGATTTCTTTTTCTTTCTTTTTTTTTTTGGTACTGGAGATTGAACTCAGGGGCACTCGACCACTGAGCCACATCCCCAGCCCTATTTTGTGTTTTATGTAGAGACAGGGTCTCACTGAGTTGCTTAGTGCCTCGCCCTTGCTGAGGCTGGCTTTGAACTCGCAATTCTCCTGTCTCAGCCTCCTAAAGTACAGGGATTACAGGCTTGCGCCACCACACCCGGCTACATTAAGATTTCTACAGCAAGCCAGACACAGTGGCGCAAGCCTGTAATCCCAGCACTTAGGGAGGCTGAGACAGGAGAATCACGAGTTCAGAGCTAGCTTCAGCAACAGTGAGGTGTTAGCAACTCAGTGAGACCCTGTCTCTATGTAAAACACAAAATAGGGCTGGGGATATGGCTCAGTGGTCGAATGCCCTTGAGTTCAATCTCCAGTACCAAAAAAAAAGATTTCTATAGCAATAAAATTATTACAGTATATCTAGTCTGGATGGACTAAGTTCAAATCTTGCCTGTGTACACACTGTGTGAGCTTAGGAAAACTTTTTAAATAGTTTCGTCATCTATAAAACAAGCTTGATACTTATTTCATTGTGTTATTGTAATAATGAAATCACTTAGTCCAGTGCTTTGCACATATAAGTTACTCAAAAAATTGTGATTCATAATTTTTCTTTCTCTTAATTTTGTGATTGAAAGTTTAAAATAATAAGACATTTATCAGGAGGGGTTGTTTTTGTTTTTGATGCTACAGTTTTAACCCAGAAATGCTTTACAAATGAGTTACATCCCAGTCCTTTTTATTTATTTATTTATTTATTTATTTATATTTTTGAGACAGGGTCTCCCTAGGTTGCTTAGGCCCTCACTAAATTGCCAGGCTGACCAAAATTTGGCCTTCTCCTACCTCAACCTCCTGAGTCAGTCATATTATAGGCATGTGCCACTGTGCCCAGCTAACAGAACATTTCAATTAAAGAAAAGAGTGGAAAACTGGTCAATATGGCAAAAGTTTTAAAATGGATAATGAGAGAAAATAGGCTAATATCAAGCACAGTGCTATTTAACTAGCTGTTGAAATGGTACTCTTTGATATTTTAGCTTTTTAAAGAAAATGATCTGATTTGTCTTAGAGCCTGTTACAAGTTTTTGAGAGCTAATAGTTGTAGACAATGCATAATGGCATTAAGTATCTAATATCTCATCATTGATATTCTCACCAAATAAATTCAGGCAGTACAAATTGAAAATGCCAAATTTACTTTGAGTATACTTAATTATTTAAAAAATGTAGATAATTTGTTCAGGTGCATTTTTTTTTTACTGTCCCCATGCCCTCTCCCCACTCCTACCCCTGTGACCAAAGTTCTTCCATTCTTCCCGTGTTCTCCCCCCATTATGGATCAGCATCCACTTATCAGAGAGAACATTTGGCATTTGGTTTTTTGGGATTGGCTTACTTCACTTAGCATGATATTCTCCAACTCCATCCACTTACCTGCAAATGCTGTAATTTTATTTTCTTTTATTGCTGAGTAATATTACATTGTGTATATATACCACAGTTTATTTATCCATTCACCTATCAAAAGGCATCTAAGTTGATTCCACAGTTTAGCTATTGTGAATTGAGCTGCTGTAAACATTGAAGTGGCTGCATCATTGTAGTGTGCTGTTTTGGGTATAGACTGAGGAGTGGGATAGCTGGGTCAAATGGTGGTTCCATTCCCAGTTTTCTAAGGAATCTCCATACTGCTTTGCAGATTGGTTGCACCAATTTGTAGTCCCACCAGCAATGTATCAGTGTGCCTTTTCCCCCACAACCTCGCCAACACTTATTGTTTGTATTCTTGATAATTGCCATTCTGACTGAGACGAAATCTTAGTTTTGATTTTGCATTTCTCTAATTGCTAGAGATGTTGAACATTTTTTCATATGTCTGCTGATCGATTGTATATCTTCTGAGAAGTGTCTCTTCAGCTCCTTAGCCCATTTATTGATTGGGTTGTTAGTTTTTTTGGTGTTAAGTTTTTTGAGTTCTTTATATATCCTTGAGATTAGTGCTCTTTAACAGATGTGCATGTGGCAAAGATTTGTTCCCAGAATGTCGGCTCTCTGCTCACTACATTGATTTTTTTCTTTTGCTGAGAAGAAGCTTTTGAGCTTGAATCCATCACATTTGTTGATTCTTGATTTTACTTCTTGTGCTATAGGAGTCTTGTTAAGGAAGTAAGGTCCTAATCTGACATGATGAATATTTGGGCCTATTTTTTCTTCTATTAGATGTAGGGTGTCCAGTCTAATTCCCAGGTCCTTGATTCACTTTGAGTTGAATTTTGTGCATAGTGAGAGATAGGGGTTGATATATGAAATATGAAATAAGAATGTGATGGATCATGTTAATTGATTTCCGTATGTTGAGCCAACCTTGCATCTCTAGAATGAACCCCATTTGATCATGGTGCAGTATTTTTTTAATATGTTTTTGTATGTGATTTGCCAAAATTTATTGAGAATTTTTGCATCTATGTTCATCAGGAATATTGATCTGAAATTTTCTCTCTTTGATGTGTCTCTGTCTGGTTTTGGAATCAGGGTGATACTTGCCTCGTAGAATGAATTTGGAAGGGTTCCCTCCTTTTCTATTTCATGAAATAGTTTGAGGAGTATTGATATTAATTCTTCTTTGAAGGTCTTGTAGAACTCAGCTGAAAATCTAGCTGGTCCTGGGCTTTTCTTGGTTGGAAGGCTTTTGAAGGCATCTTCTATTTCCTTGCTTGAAATTGATGTGTTTAAGTTGTGTATGACCTCTTGGTTCAGTTTGGATAGGTCAGATGCCTCTAGAAATTTGTTGGTGTCTTCAGGGTTTTTTATTTTACTGGAGTATAAATTTTCAAAATAGTTTCTAATTATCCTCTGTATTTCAGTAGTGTCTTGCATGATATTTCCTTTTTCATCACTAATTTTAGTAATTTGGGTTTTCTCTCTGCTTTTTTTTTGTTAGCATGGCTAAGCATTTGTCAATTTTGTTTATTTTTTCAAAGAACCGGCTTTTTGTTTTGTCAATTTTTTGAATTGTTTTTTTTGTTTCAATTTAATTGATTTCAGCCTTGATTTTAATTATTTCCTTCTTCTTTTGGTGTTGGTTTGTTCCTCTTTTTCTAGGGCTTTGAAATGTAGATTCAAGTCATTTATTTGTTGACTTTTACTTCTTTTAATAAATGAGCTTAATGCAATGAACGTTCCTCTTAGCACTGCCTTCATGGTGTCTCAGAGATTTTGATATGTTGTATCAGAGTTTTCATTTGCCTCTAAGAATTTTTTTTATCTCTTCCCTGATTTCTTCTGTCATCCATGCATCATTCAATAGCATATTATTTAGTTTCCATGTGTTGGAGTAGTTTCTATTTTTTAATCTGTCGTTGATTTCTAATTTTATTCCATTGTGGTCAGATAGAATGCAGGGTAGTATCTCTATTTTTTTGTATTTGCTAAGACTGGCTTTGTGACATAACATATGAACTATTTTGGAGAAGGATCCATGTGCAGCTGAGAAAAAGTGTATTCACTCATTGATAGATAGAATATATATGTCTGTTATGTCTAAATTATTGATTGTTTTATTGAGTTCTGTGGTTTCTTTGGTTAGTTTTTGTTTGGAAGACCTACCCAGTGGTGAGAGAGCTGTGTTAAAGTCACCAAGTATTGTGTTGTGGTCTATTTGATTCTTGTAGTTGAGAAGGATTTGTTTGATATACGTAGATGCCCCATGGTTTGGGACATATTTATGATTGTTAGGTTTTATTGATGTCTGAGTCCCTTAAGAAATGTGAAATGTCCTTCTTTATCCCTTTTCACTAACTTTGGTTTGAAGTCCACTTTATCTGATATGAGGATGGAAACTCCTGCTTGTTTTCGCGGTCCATGTGAGTGATACGTTTTTTCCTACCCTTTCACTTTCAGTGTGTGGATATCTTTTCCTGTGAGATGAGTCTCTTGAAGGCAGCATATTGTTGGGTCTTTTTTTTTTTTTAATTCAGTCTGTCAGTCTATGTCTTTTCATTGATGCATTTAGGCCATTCATGTTCAAGGTTATTATTGAAATATGATTTGTGATCCTGGTCATTTTGGTTTATTTTTGGTTTTTACATTGGATAGGTTTCTCCTTTGACTGCCCCTCCCCTTCTTTCAGTGTGGTTCCTCTCTTTGTATATTTTCATTATTGTTTGTAATTCCCTCCTCATGGAATATTTTGCCAAGAATGCTGTATAGTGCAGGCTTTCTTGCTATAAATTCTTTTAACTTTTGTTTATCATGGAAGGTTTTTATTTCATCAGTAAATCTGAAGCTCAGTTTTGCTCAATATAAGATTCTTGGTTGGCATTCATTTTCTTTCAGAGCTTGGTATATGTTGTTCCATGATCTCCTGGCTTTTAGGATCTGGGTTGAAAAATGTGCTGAGATCTAAATTGGTCTCCCCTTATATGTAATCTGATTCTTCTCACTTGCGGCCTTTAAAATTCTATCCTTATTCTGTACGCTGGGCATTTTCATTATAATGTGCCTTGGTGTAGATCTGTTGTAGTTTTGTACATTTGGTGTCCTGTAAGCCTCTTGTATTTGATTTTCCAATTCACTTTTCATGTTTGGGAAATTTCTGATATTATTTCATTGAAGAGATTGTGCATTCCTTTGGTTTGAAATTCTGTGCCTGCTTTTATCCCGATAAATCTTAGATTTGGTCTTTTGATGCTATCCCATAATTCTTGTATGTTCTGTTCATGATTTCTTACCATCTTCACTGTATGGTCAAGTTTATTTTCAAGATTATATATTTTGTCTTCATTATCTGAGGTTCTGTCTTCCAAGTGATCTAGTTTGCTGGTGATGCTTTCAATGGAGTTTTTTATTTGGTTTATTGTTTCCCTCATTTCAAGAATTTCTGATTTTTTTTTCATAATCTCTAGCTCTTTCTTAAAGTAATCTTTTGCTACCTGTATTTGCTCCCTTATCTCTTTGTTGATGTTATCAATGGTTGCCTTTATTTGTTCTCCTATTTCTTTGTTGGATTGATCATTTTTTGCCTGTATTTGCTCACTTAAGTCATTCTTTAATTCACCTATCATTTTAATTATGTACATTCTGAATTCCTTCTCTGACATTTCATCAACTGTGCTGTCAGTGGATTCTATTATTGTAGTATCTAGGTTTATTTGGAGCACTTTCTTCCCTTGTTTTTTCATGTTGATTATATATCTTCCTTTCTTGCAATGCTGATCTGAGGTATTGTGGTTTCTATCCTATAATCTTGTAACACTATAGATTACCTGCATCTCACCTTGGAGTTTACTTCCAGTCCCCAACAGGTGTCCCCAGTGAGGTCCCCAGTGTCCCCAGTGACAGCTTTGGCTACTGCCACTGAAGTTGGCGGTGATGGTATGGAAGTACCTCAAGAAGGCAGTGAGAGTGGCCTTGGCTGACCTCCCTTGGTGGTCTCAGGCCTCATTTAGGCCACATCTCCCACAAGGGTCTCTGTACGTAGTCCTTACCCTTGGTCTGGGCTCCCCTATGGCTGGCGGCTAGCAATTTCTGGTCTGCCCTTGGCTGGGCACCCGGAGAATTCCCTGAAGGTGGTCTTGGGCCCTCTCTTGCACTCCCACCGGTGGGCAGGAACTCTGGCACAGAACTGCAGGGCGGTCCCAGGCCTCACTTAGGCCATCTGCCCCTCAGCGGTCTCTGTAGGCGGTCTCTGTAGGTAGGTCTGGGTTCCCCTGTGGCTGGCCACTAGCAGTCTCCAGTCTGCCCTCTATTCAGGTGCATTGACCAGTTATTTTATTGTATTTTATGTACTCCCATAATACAAGTTAGATTCTTAAGTAAGAATCTAACCCTGAAAATATTGGATTATTCCATAGGCTACTTTGAAAAGAAATTTTTGTTCTTAAAGCTTATTATTTTCCTTAAATAATTTAACTAATTACTTATAATTTTAGAAATTTAATATGGAATTATTTCCTTTAGCTTATAAATCAGTTTTGTTTCCAATTATAATATGCTAAGGTTTGTAAGCCACAAACAATAGCAAACACCTGCAATCCCACCTACTCTGGAGGCTGAGGCAAAAGAATCACAAGTTTAAAGCCAAAGTGGGAAATTTAGTGAGACCATGTCTCCAAATAAAATATAAAAAGGGCTGGGGATATAGCTCAGTGGTATCACAAAGCAAAGGAAAAAGGGAGGCTTATAGATGCATTACTATTTTAATGCTTAGGTAAATTGGGACCAGAAGAGATTACAGTAGAAGTAGAACTCATCAAATTCTCTTGACTTTGACAACACTATAATAGACTTTTGTGTATTACATGGTTTATCTTATGTTAAAAATAAAATGATTAATCTTTATGTAGTTCTTAAAGCACTAGAGTATCTTTGATTTCATCACAGGTCTGATTCATTAAAGTTATTGTGAACTATATAGTATGTGAACTATATAGATTTTTTAAAAAAGACATTTGAAAATGTCTTTTAAGATTTTGTAAGACAAGAGAAGATATGTTCTACCATAGGTTTACTATTAACTAAAATGTGTATATGGTATTTTATTAGAGTAATTTAACAACCCAATGATATTAAATAGACCTTGTGGTAGTGTTTTTATCGTTCTCATTTTACAGATGAGAAGACCGAACTGAAGAAAGATTAAGTGGTTTCCCCAAAGTGCACAGCTAGTAAATAGTAGAACCATAGCTTATGCTAGTCCTCTGACTCTGAAGTATATTATACTTCCTGTCTATCATACATGTTTCCAGAGTGGAGAATATGACTACAGCATAGTTCCTTTCATACATTTTTGGAAGAGAATAATAATTGACTTCTTTTAATGTGACACTAAATATTTCCTTTCTTACACCACTTTGTTACTTCAGAACAAACACATTGTTGGAAAAGGTTGCTGCTGCAGTAGACCAGTCAGCATTCTACAGTGCTCTTTGGGGTAGCCTTCTCACCAGTCCTGCTGTTCGTTTACCTGGAATTACATATGTGCTTGCCCATTTGAACAGGAAGCTTTCTATGGAAGATCAACTTTATATAATTGGTAGTGATATTGAGTTAATGGTAAGTCTAAAATTATGGTTGCTCATTTTACAAATATTTATTTGGAGCCAGGCACTAAACAACATGTTGAGGGTTATTCAATGAATAAAGCTCCTATTTTCATAGACCTTACATTTTTTCACCAAGGAAAACTAAATACCAGAATTATCAATAATTATTGATTTTAAGAAGCTTAATATTTTCAGGAATAAGAATTCTTATTTATATCTGTTATCTCTATTATCTGTTATTCAGCAAATTAATGGTTTTTATTATTACTGTCTTACTAACTGATCAAACTACTATTAACATAGCCACATTTATTATATTCCAAGGTGAACTATTTCTTCACAGTTTCCTTTATAAGAAAACATAAATTTTAGATAAAGTGGTACAGGCAGATTCTGCATGGGATTTGTGTGACAAATGTAGTACTAAAGCAAATAGTGAAAGATAATAGAAAAGAATTACATTGACTGCTTATTTATACTTTTAATTTCAAGATTAAAGTATAATTTATATTCACTGAAGTTAACCTTTCTGTATGAATAGTTATATGAATTTTGATGAATACATACAATAATGTAACTTCAACTACAATCCAGATATAGAAATCTACATCATCCCAAAAAGTTCTGTGCCCTTTTTAGTTGGTCCCCTTCTTCTACACTTCCAGGCCCTTGCAAACATTCTTCTGTTTTCTGTTTGTACAGTTTTGCTTTTTCCAGAGTGTTATATAAATGAAATCATGCTACATGTAGCCTTTAAGTATTGTTTTCCACTTTTCTTAACATTTGAATTCATCCATGCTTTTGTATGTATCACTAATTTGCTACATGTTATTCCATTGTAAGATGGTACCACAATTTGATTATTCATTCATCAGTTAATGGACTTGGAGCCCATTTGGGGCAAATATTAACAAAGCTACAAAAGCATTTGCATACAGATATTTGTGTAGACATACATTGGTGATTACTTGGTGAAGTCACTAGAAAACCCCACAGGTTATGTAATTCTATACTGTAAACATTTGTTTGTAACCTCTTTGAACTTCAGAAACATACTTATATTTATTAGAGAAAAGGAACACTTGTTACATTTTTATGGCAAATTTCCCAGCATAACAGAATATAGGTGTTAAAGGTTCTCTTATTTCAGGTAGAAGCAGTAAGTACTTCAGTGCAGGACTCAAGTGTACTTGTACAGAGAAGCACACTGGACCTCATACTCTTCTGTTTTCCATTCCACATGAGTCAGGTAAAATGTTATTACCGATATAAAAGACATTCTTAGAAAATCAGATTCATGATGAATGGTTATTTTTTAAAGGTATTATGGTGGATTGTTTTGTTTTATAAATCAAGTGCATAGAAAACAGGTTTGTTTGTTTGTTTGTTTATACATACCAGGCATTAAACCCAGGTGTGCTTAACCATATAGCCATATTCCCAGCCTGTTTTTTATTTTGAGACAGATCTCACTAAGTAGCTTAGGGTCTCTCTAAGTTGCTGAAACTGGCTTTGAACAAGGATCCTCCCATCTCAGCATCCTGAACCACTGGGATTATAGGCATGTACCACTGTGCCTGTTACAAGTTCCTTTTTTAGGAGTGGAAAATTGTGCAGATTTTGAAGTAAAAAGATTTTCTGATTTGATAGAATATGGTAATTGAATTAGATTATTTCCAAATTAAAAAGCAAGAGGGGCACATTGTTAACTCAAAGCCAGTACTCTGAGACCCAGGCTTTTACCTAGCCAATATCAATCTGTATGATGTTGCCTTCTCTTGCTCTGGCAATTTGGGGATTCATGCCAGAACCATAGCAGAGTTTGGTATAATTTGAGAGGCAAATATTTAGTCACTGTGACATTTGCTGATACTTTTATTTCAAATCAGAGTAACTGACTTGACAAATCATCCACAAAATGTTTCATTAGCTTAATTTAATCTGTCTTTATTTTCAAAGAAATAATCTAAATATTTTTAAATTTTTAACTTGGAGTGATCTAGAGCACCAGAATTTACGCATTCAGAATAGAGGAAATATATACTTAAAATTAAGTAATAAGATACAGAAAATTTCTATCTTGAAAAAATAAGCTTATTTCCAGAAAGACATTAGCAAAGAAGACTGTTGTGATTTTCATAATGCTCATTGGCTATTTCTTCTGTATTTTACTCAATTTTTTTCTTCATTGTTCCTACTTATTTTTGTTACTTTATTATTATTTATTCAAATTAAGTAATAACTGAAGTCTTATACTTCATTGTCTATACTGTGAGTAATTGGGACATAAACCACCTCTACTTTCAATTTTGAAACTCATCCCTTAACCAGGAGCCTTTATTCTGCCCTTGGGCTTTTCACAGAAACCCCTACTAGAAAATTTCAGTATAGTCTAAAGTTGCCCATGCTCTAGTGTAGGTGTGGACAAATAACCCACTGGGCAAGAATGATTTTTTACTTCTTTCAAACACTTGTAACTAAAGGGGGAGAATATTTGAAAAAAAGAATAGGAGAAAGATCAGTGGAGTAGACAATGGAGAATGAAGGAAGGGAGGAAGGATGAAATAGGGAAAGAGTGGAATAAATCCGACCTAACTTTCCTAGTACATATATGAATATACCACAGTGAACATCACCAGTATATATACATCCATAAGACACTAACAAAAAAAGACATAAATAGCAGGAATATTAGTAGAGTAGAGGGAAAGAAAATAGGAGGTAGGGGGGAAGGGAAAGGGAAGTACTAGGGACTAAATTAGAACAAATTATATTCCATGCTTTTATAATTATGTCAGAATGAATTCTATTGTTATATATAACTAAAAAGGATCTATAAAAATGGAAATTGAAAAAAGATCTTGTAAGAAAACAAAGAATATGACCAAGAAATATATGTGGTCCAAAAGCCTAAAACATACATGTACTGTCTGGCTGTTTATCAAAGAAATATGTTGACCTTTGCTCTTGAATTCTCTTCCCTTCTAAATGCTCAATATTAATAATCCCTGCAGGGGCTGGGGTTGTGGCTCAGTGGTAGAGCACTTGCCTAGCATGTGTGAAGCACTGGGTTCGATTCTCAGCATCACATATAAACAAATAAACATACATTGACAACTAAAAAAAATATTTGAAAAAATAATAATCCCTCCACTGATGGGTTCCTGAACAAGATCTGAGGAATTAAATCTTGGTAGACTTAAATTAGTAAGAACTTAACTTATAATCTTACTAGATCAGTGATTCTGAACCTTTTCAGCTTGTACTTCCTTTAGTACTTTATTATTTTACCATCTCTGTACTCCTACTAGCCAAGATTTTCTCAAACCTTACCTTCTACGATTTTTTATGTAAAAAGTAGCTATGTTGAATATGATTTTTTTAAAGTACACACCTAATTCTGATATTCTTTTCCTCACTACTGGACCCAATTCTGCTACTCTTATCCCTGTTACTGTACCAAATATTAGGCTACCCGAGTCGTCTTGTTTTCCTACTTGACCTGTTTTCCTGACTTTTATATAATAGACTTTTACCAAGTATTAATTGTTGTTGTAACTTAATAGAGCCTGTGTTTCTTTATCACGAAAGTATGATAGCTATTATATTACAACTGGACTATTAGATTAGAGCTTGTTTCATGGAAAGCTGACTTGACTCTCTAGTATATATACCTTTGAGATTATAATAGTTTTTTGTATATATTACAAGTATATGGTAAAATGTCAGTAGTAAATAGGAATGACTTCTTGGCTGGGTGTGTAGCTCAGTGGTAGATGTACAAGACCCTGGGTTCAATCTCAAGCACCCCTTTCCCACCAAAACAGACTTATTATACCTCATTTGTTGACAACATTATATGTATATTATGTATAATATTTTGAAATATGTATACATTGTAGGATGTCTAAATCAAGCTAATTCATGGATTTACTAGCTCATATACTTAATAGTTTCTGTACTGAGACCATTAAAAATCTCCTCTGCAATTTTGAAAAGTTTGAATAACATTGAATTGAATAACATTCTTATTCAATTTTTAAAAATACAATACATTGTTACTAATTATAATCACCATTTCCTGCAGTAGTTTTCTTGAACTTATTCCTCCAGTCTAACTGAAATTTTGTATCCTTTGACAAACATCTACTACTACTTGCTTTGTTAAGAGTAGTTTTTCTCCCAAAATAAGATTAGGAAATGTCTTTTTAAAATTTTGTGAGAATAGCCACAAAACACATATCTGATGTGGAATAGACAAATCATCAGTTCTCAAATGCTTTGATTGCAAGACCTCATCACATTCAAAAAATATTAAGGATCCTAAATATCTTTTGCTTATATATGCTAGAACTACCTGTATTTATGTTAGAAATTAAAACTGGCAAATTAAAAAAATATTAACTAATTTATTTAAAAATAGTAATAATAAAGTTATTACATTAGCATAAGTTTTTGAAAGTATATTCCCACACAGAAAAAAAATGAGAAGCATT
Organism: Xerus rutilus; assembly: GCA_028644305.1. Classification (NCBI taxonomy): domain Eukaryota; kingdom Metazoa; phylum Chordata; class Mammalia; order Rodentia; family Sciuridae; genus Xerus; species Xerus rutilus. Next base: position 67,350,479 of record CM053406.1, on the reverse strand, counting down.
TCATATTTATTGCCAATCTCTTTAATATCTCTTTAATATCTAACAGCACAAAGCAGAAAGTTTATACCTGCTTGTGTGATATAAATTCCTTTGTTTGAAGTATATAAAGAAAATTCTGCTCTCACATTGATATATAGTTAGAAAAGCAAGGAGTAGCTGGGCACAATGGCACATGCCTGGATCCCAGTGGTTCAGGAGGCTGAGGCAGGAGGATCACAAGTTCAAAGCCAACCTCAGCAATTTAGTGGGACTTTATCTCTACATAAAATATTTTTTAAAAGGGCTGGGGATGTTGCTTAGTGGTGAAGTGCCCTGGGATTCAATGCCTGATGCCAAAAAGACGCAGAGTAATAGTATCCTATTAAATTTGCATATTCTTTGATACTACACCAAACTTTGAGAAGCTATAGTTTTAAAAATTATTGC
>CM053406.1:67308913-67349953 GCA_028644305.1 Xerus rutilus | reverse complement strand
GAATGTAATCTGCTTATAATTTTGTGCAAAGTTAGAAAAATTATGATTGTAACAATTTTTTTCTATTTGCCTCAACAAATGTTTTCAGTGAATAGTGTGTACAGCTTCTGATAATTTGTTTTTTTCTGTTATGTTTGCCAACATGTATTAAAATGCAACTTTTGGGAAAAAAATAAAATAATTAAAAAAAAAAAACAAATTAACATTTTAAATGCATAATATAAAATATATGTAATCTCAAAGAAAGCTAACTGAAATACAATTATTAAAATATTACAAAAACAAAAAAAAAATTATTGCAAATGGAGTCTAAAACTATCAATAAATTTTACAGATTGTTTGTTGTTGCTGTTATTGTTATTTGTTTTGGTACCAGGGATTGAAACCAGGAGTGCTTAACCACTGAGCCACATCCTCAGTCCTTTTTATTTTTTATTTCGAGACAGGATCTCGCTAAGTTGTTAGGGCCTCACTAAGTTGAGGAAGCTGGCTTTGAACTTGCAATCCTCCCTCCTTAGCCTCCCAAGCATTTGGGATTACAGATGTGCACCACCACACCTGCCAACATATTCTGTCTCATTGAAACTAACTTGTCTATCTTGCACTTTCATTGGAACTTTTACTCATATGATTTTGTAACATCATCATTGGTTATTTGGAAAATCCTAGTTTACTGAATTATACACACATACCAAATGTGGGCATATTTCATTATATAATATCAATTATACTTATTGTTACCACTAATCTTGTCAGTAGACATTTTAGGTATTGGGAACTTTTGAGCACAATAATGGAAAGCTTTCAAACCCATTCATTTCAAAACAATACAACTTTAACACAAATACAAGTTTTCCAAAATTCTGAGTTTTCTCTCATAATCTCAAATTTTGTTGTTTGTAAGTTAATTATTTTCCTTGAAGTGACTCTATCACTTTTGAAAAACTGACTGCCAAATGACAAATTCTGAATAGTCATCATATATAGGTTAGTCATTCTTTCAGGTAAAAATGGTATTCTGTGAAAAAGTTGGTAGTTCAGTTCACAACACTTACATAGTTACACAAAGCTTTTCCTTGAGACAAGTATCATACTTAAGTACTTTATGTGTACTTCATGTCTCATTACACAGAATATTAAAATTTGTTCTCAAGGGTCAATATTTAATTAAACAAATTTCTGCTGTTTTATTAACAACACTCTTAAAGAATTATTAAACTAGAATTTGTATGTGTATGTGTTCATGCTTGGGATTGAACCTAGGGCCTCACACATGCTAGTCCACCATTGAGTTACCCTGTGAGCCAAGTGTGCTGCTTTTGTTTTTGACTTTAAGAACATGGTAACAAAAAGACAATGATTAGAGGCTGAAACAGAAAAATCATGAGTTCAAAGCCAGCCTCAGCAATGGCGAAGTGCAAAGCAACTCAGTGAGACCCTGTCTCTAAATAAAACATAAAATAGGGCTGGGGATGTGGCTCAGTGGTCGAGTAACCTTGAGTTCAATCCCAGGTACCAGAAGAAAAAAAAAAAGGACAATGATTACAAGTTGGGTGAATGCTACTGTACTTTTTTTTATACTAAGGGTGCCAATTGTTTTACCTACTTATTGCATGATCAAGGCAAATGTCCACACCAAAACCAAAAAAAAAAAAGCAAATAACATCTTGTTGTTATAAGTATGTGTACCTTTATTGATTATATTTAAATATATATACCTTGTGGGCTTACTAAAATAGTCTTAGAGATTCCCAAGGGCCCAGGGACACTTTGAAAATTGTATAGAATCGAAGACATTTGTATTCAAAGGAATAACATCAACTGTTGATGATATATGTTCTATGACATCTCAGTTATTTCCAGTTCAGGAAGCATGGTATAGGAAACAGTTCACTGGTGTATGATTAACAAGAGGTAACTTCTACATACATCTGTGACACTAACCAAACATTTGAATTTGGCTAAGCACTTGGCCCCTAGGAGGTTCCAATCCTTTTTTTATAGAGTAAATATTAAATCAGCCAATTTCCAAGTTACCTTCTAATTCTCAGATTCCAAGATTCTATTCTAAAGTGATTATATAGTAACATTCATAAAATTAACAGGAAATTCATTAGCTGACTTCTATAATTTTTTTCAACTTTTTACCCTTTTAGTTGAAATCACATCTCCTCAATCATTTTTTATGGCTTTGAGAAAGAGGGAAAAAATTTTCTGAAAATCTTGGAAAAATGAAAAAATATTAAAATTGGTTAAACCATGATGATTGGTTACAAAGATGGTTCATTATATTGTTTTATGTATGTTTGAAATGCTACAAGTAGAATTTTTGAAAAAAAGAAATAAAGGACTTAGAATTGATGAAGATAGTGACATTCTAAGAAGTTAGTTGACAACACAATTGGCATGTGATTTTCTTGTCAGTCTCTCATCTTGTTCCATTTCCCCTGTTTTGTGTTAGATTTTTGCTAATTTTCCGTTACGGTTTCAGCTATAAAACTAAACAGTCATGTTTCCTAAATTTCATCCTATTTTCTAATCTGTAAAATGGAAGTAATAGTTCCTATGTTTGAAAGACCAAATGAAACAATGTTATATGAGAATACCTTGTACACTCTAATGCTCAGAGCATATTTTTTAAGGAGGAAAAACAGTGATATACTTCTGTATATGATTAAATACAACCACATTCCCAACTTTTTCAGGCTACTCGACCAGATATGATTAGGATCTTATCAGCAGCCCTTCATGTAGTACTAAGGAGGGATATGTCCCTGAACAGAAGACTTTATGCATGGCTTCTTGGTACGTATTTGCTGTTTGTGGTCATATTTGGAAAGGGTAAAGGGAGATTTATCATTCATTAGTATTATCAAATTGTGTATATGTCCCAAGGGGAAAAAAAACAAGTGTTTCCTCTAAGTGCACAATAAAAAAAAAAAATGAACTACCATTGGTGTATATTTGAAGAAATTTCAAAAGCTTCTTAGTCAAAGAGGCTATTTGAACCCATAATCAATATAATAACAAAATTTTAAAAATTTTTTAGTCATTGAAGGACTAGTAAGTACCAGTATTTCACTTATGGTATCAGTCTCCCAATCCAGGCAATAAAACATTGTACATACTTTGATCTTCTATACTTTCTGTGAATTTTTGGCCTGTCCTCACAACTTCTGTCTGGAGTGACAACACATAATTTTACTTGTATTAGATGTTCTGAATCTTCAGTTATTTCACTGTTGGTAAAATTTTGGGGGGGGACAGACAGGACAATTCTGGAAGAATATTATATTTATATATTGAATTGGCTTCCTTTATTAAACTATCTAAAATGATCTCTCTTGCTGACATTGAATGGGCTACTAATTGGTAAGTGCTTAGTGCTGTTTTTGAGATATTTGCTGTTTTGGTGTTTAGTAAGCAACAGTTTTGAGAATTTCATTCTAATTCATTTTGTGATTTATTTTCATGGAGGTTTTGATAACAACGGTGCCATCATAGGACCCAGAAGCACACGACACAGTAACCCTGAAGAACATGCCACTTACTATTTCACTACCTTTTCAAAAGAATTGTTGGTCCAGGTAATAAGTGCTTTCATTTTTCTTTGCTTTCTCATTAACCACTAAAGTTACTAAAAAAGTATAAGACAAAGTCTTGCCTTAATTTAATTCATAGTTGAAGAGGCAGAGACAAGACTCAAAAACTTCCTATAAATGACTATAATGAGAAAATACTACAATAAAATAAGTAATCATAAGCTAAACTCTCATATAACGCAAAAGGTTTTTTTTCTCCTTACTTTGTTATTTTCATGACTTTTAAAAGATAGTTGTAGCTTCTCATCTTTCTGCCTCTGAAAGTTGAAGCTGTTCCAAAAAGTGGGCTAAGATCTGTATTATTTTCTAAGAAGCCCCAGGTAAATTTGGGCTGTAACAGGAATCTAAATGTGGCAAAATTGCCATTGTAATGGAAAGTGAAAATGATTCATAGATTTATTTTATATTAATTTTATTTGTTTTATGTATTCAAGATGTCTCAAACTGAGAAAATGCATGATATCTGAAGCATTTTTAAATGAGGTTATATGCTGAGTTTTGAGTCACTAATAGCAAAATAATTGTGTAATAGCAGATAATGCCATGATGATGTGGCCTACTTTGGGGATCATGATCTTAAACAGAAACATTTTCATTTGGAGGCAAACACTTAACTCATGAATATACTTTTCTGGATTATCTTTGATTCTTCTCCTTTTTTTTTTACCTAGAGAAAATTTCATCCCTGTTTTCTTCTCTCCAGAGAGATGAAAATAGCATTTTTCTTCCTGTCAGAGGAAGAAAGTATCAGAAAAGCAGTAGGATATATAATCTCCATTACATGTGGTTAGATATTAAAATATTTTTTCTTAAAAAATTATCTGTTTACTAAATGACTAGTGTACTTTTCTGTTTTAAAGGCAATGGTGGGAATCTTACAAGTGAATGGATTTGGAGAAGAGAGCACTCTAATGCAGGATCTAAAACCTTTTCGTATTTTAATCAGTTTGCTGGACAAACCTGAGCTAGGTAATATATACTGCTATCTAAAGATGACATGTGGTAGTTTCATATTGCTTCATAATAAAATTAAGACAAGGTCATTAGGAAAATTGCTATTTTTTTATTTTTCATTTTGAGACAGGGTCTCACTAAGTTGTTTAGCACCTTACTAAATTGTTAAGACTGGCTTTGAACTTGCATTCATCCTGCCTCAGCCTCCCAAGTCTCTGGGATTACAAACATGTGCCACCACGCCCCACAGGAAAATTGCTGTATTTTGAGGTGGCTTTTAAATACAAATTCTCAGAAGCTGAGAAAAAAGTTTTAAAGGAAATTGACATCTGTTATGGCAATAAAATTGAGTTTTATGTATATTAGAATTATTTAATTAATAGTAGTAATGCCAGTAGTATTTATTGAATAATAAATATATTCTTGTAGCTGTGCTTACACCTTACAAAGGAGTAGCCCTCTACCCCTTAGCATATAAATATTTTTCCTAATTATTAAAACTGCCCTCTAATTTTGATATTTATTATCTTTATTCAGGATGAGAAAACTAAAGCTCTAAGAAGTTAAATAACTTGTCCAAGGAAACAGAGCTATTAATTGACCAAACAAGTTGCCCTGATTCTATCAGTCATTTCTTTTATGTGAATCTATACTTTAAATAGACATATGTTCCATTATTTGTTGTTTAACAAGTTTCTCAAAATGTGAAGTTAACTTTAGCCTCTGAAAATATATATTGTTAAAATGCTTGTCTTAAAGCATCCTTTAATTGGGCCAACTTTCAGATAATCAAGATTTGCCATTGCTAATTAATTATTGTCTTTAATTTGTATAATATTATTTTAGGACCTGTAATTCTAGAAGATGTTCTGATTGAGGTATTTAGAACATTATATTCTCAATGCAAAGCAGAATTGGATCTTCAAATGGAACCACCCTTCAGCAAGGATCATGCTCAGCTGAGCAGGTAGATTACTAAAAAATTAAGCATGACATAAAAATACCCTCATATATTAATATCAATAAAGTAGACACTACTCATTCAATAGTATTGACATGAAGTATTAGTAATAACTGGGGGAACTTTATGAACTTTGTGTTCTGATAAGTAACATGGAATTAAAAATATCACTATATTTTAGTAGTATGAAATATCCTAATTTACTGCCCTCATTATTCAAGTAGAACTTCAAGCATTACAGTACAATCACCACATTCTAGGGTTTGTTTTTAATCTCACCAGTTTAGAAAATTAAGTTTAGGCAGTCACTGTAAAGATATTGACCCCAGGAAATTACATTTACCAGACTCACAGGAGCGTGCTATATGTCAGTCAATAAAGGGAGTTGTGTCTTGCTTAGTAACCAGTCCTGGTTGGTTGTATGAGGTAGCGCCTCTTGGAGACTTGATATACTCAGAATCAAAATCATAGGATCACAAAAAGGAAGATAAAGTTAATTACATGAATGAAAGTTCACTGGATATTACTTTATTTTAAGTTTATTTCTTCTTTCAGGCAAATATATGCTTTTGAGTGCCTAGGACAAATAATATAACATTTCCACATCCTCATCCTTATCTTTTGTTCTCAAAGTTAGTAACAGATACATGCTGATAGTCTTTTTCTTCTCTGCTTGAACAAACTACTTCTTTTCTAGTGTCATCTGTCATTATAATATGACAAAAATTCTAAGGCTATAAATTATTTAATTTGCATTTCATTTGTATCTCCTTGGTGATAAGTTAGAGATGTCCTAGACTTTCCTAAAGCATATTTTATTTGCATATAAAAACATTTCAAGACAGTTTTTGATTTCTGATGATAAAATACCCTGTATTTTTTTTTTGTACTGGGAACTGGACTCAGGGACACTCAACCACTAAGCCACATCCCCAGCCCTATTTTCTGTTTTATTTAGAGACAGAGTCTAACTGAGTTACTTAGTGCCTCGCTGTTGCTGCTGGCTTTGAACTCACAATTCTCCTCTCTCAGCCTTCTGAGCCGCTGGGATTACAGGCATGCACCCCATATTTTTAGTTAGAAAAGTTAACGATGAACCTAGTACTACTCTATTTCATTCTGTACTCTGCCTGAGAATTCATCTTGTCCAATAGAGTTTTAGTCTTTTCTGCTATCACCTATTAGTTGTATTTATAGTATCTCACTCTATAAAAACAATTGTTTTAATTGTTAGAAATGGTTAAACTATTAAATTGTTTTTATTGCTATTGCAGGAGAAAAATAGATAGATAATAGTCTTAAGAGTTAAGGGTACCCATTTGAAATAAAAAAATGATTTTTTCCCTCATGGAATTTCCATAATAATGGCTTTTTATAATAATAGTCCTATTTGTTCTTTGTTTTCAAGGTAAAAATAATAATGAGAGTGAAACTGATCAAAATAAACATCTTTTCTTAAGAAATTCTTATATAACATAGGAAAGTAGGCAGAATTCTTCAGAATCAAAGCTGTCAAAATCAAATTAGTACTCGTGTCAAAATTTGGTGTAAAGTTAACAGTTATGCACTTAAAAGAGTTTTAAAAGAATTTCCTGTTCTTTTGTAGTTTTTATTATGTAGAGAATTATGCAAGGCTAATTTCTGATCTTGATCATATATTTTAATTATGAAAACTCAAAGTGTGAAAAATAATTACATAGAAAGTAGTAGAGTAGCAATAGATAAAAATGATTTGTTTTAGCCTTTTTACTAGCACATTTTCTAGCAGCTATCTAGGAATATGTGTGCCTTAGTAATATTGCACTCAAATTTAAATTTGAAAAACAAATATTAATATATTTTAGTTTTTGTTTGTTTTCTTTTCTTTAGTAAATTAAGGGAAAATAAGAAAACAGCAGAGCTGATTAAAACTGCCAACCTTCTCTTTAATTCCTTTGAACCTTATTATATGTGGGATTATGTTGCTCGTTGGTTTGAAGAATGTTGTAGGTATGTTAAACTATTTCATTTTAACTTAACAATATCCAGTACTAACCTTTGATATTTTAAATTGTTCAATCTAATGATAATGATGTTCTTTTGTACATTCTATTACTGAAAACTATGAATTATGTACTAGCCATATAATCTTAGAATTGGAAAGCAGCTTAGAGATGAGATAGTTATTTACCAGCATAGATGAAAGATTTTACCTCTCCAGCCTGTAGTAAATAATCCAGCTTTTGTTTGCTGGAGACAAGATAGCAGGTGTATTATTGGGAAAGTGTGCTCAAGCACACTTTGATGAAAACCTCCTTGGTCATTCCTGTGTTTTTAAAGCTATAGGATTAGCCCATATTGTCAATGGTAAGCAATACCTCTTATGATATAAAACCTAATAAAACTGGATTGAAAACTGTAGAATGCTAGCAAACCACAGTGAAATCTGACTGGATTTGACTAGACCAAATCCTCTCTCAGAACGAAATTAACTTCTCAAGACTCAGGAGCACACAGTCAGAAAGTAAACATATATAATCTTTGGTTTAAGAGTCTTTAGAGATATAAATGTTGCTGCTATTCATGAATTCCATTAATGACTTATAAAGTTGTTTGCTTATGCATTTGGCAGATGTTGAATACCCAGTTGGAAAGCATTGTGCTAGGCATATAGATAGTCTGTCTTTAAAGATCTTTTTGTGGGAGAAGAAATACATGCACATGTATATTCCTAGTATTAAATTAAAATTTTTAAATGCCTCAGATTAAAATATAGGAATGCAGAGGAATTATGAATATCTTTTTACCACCTGACCTTACCCTATGTTTTTACTTTCTATGTTCACAAACACACATCCACCCTTCTGTTCATTTCTGTGTTCACAGACACAAATCCATGCATCTTGAGCTAATGTGAACTATTCACTAATGTGAATGTGAACTATTCACTAAACACATATTACATTTTATGCAGCTGAATTTTGTGCTGTTCTTTCTAAATATTCTGCCCCCTTCACCCATAAGTAAGGTCCTACACAGAAGTCACCTCCCTTTCAGTAGCCTTCCTTGACTCACTCAAATCACCCATCAGAATCAACTACTCCTGCAATGTTGATGTATTCATTTGTCTATGTGCTTATATTTCTTACTGCTCAGGGACTATATCATATTCTTTGTATCTTCAGAGTATAGGGTAATGTACGGTAATACAGAATTAATATCACTTAATATGAATGTTTGTTAGAGGAGTGATCTCTACTACTTGAATAAGAAGTGACTTCCTGGAAGAGGTAACATTTGATCTCATACCTGGAAGGATAGATCCACTCTAGATATGAGAGAATGAAACTGGAGAGGATAGTAGTCCAGGAGGATAAAATGGTTTAAATAAAGGCCCTAAGATTAGAAATCAACTAGCATATAATCCATTTTAACTAGGAGATGATATTTATAGTGGGGGCAATGGTAAATAAATCCCCAGAAGTAAGATCCACCCATAATATTTGGAAGTTCAGGATAGGAGTTACAGGGAATGGTTAGGACTGGGAATCTTGCTTTAAGAATTCTCCATGTAGAGGTACAGTAGTGTCCTAGAAAAAAGGCAATATGTCAGAACATTGCCATTATCATGCATGGCCCATTTTTGACTTGGCCCTCCTTAGAAAAAACATTGTCCATATTGTCCATGTATTCATATCATTTGATAGTATACTTGATAAAGTGAATTTTGTCCTTTTAGGAGGACACTGCACGCCAGACTTCAGATTGGGCCTGGAGATAGTAGTGAGTCATCTGAGTTACAACTGACCAATTTCTGCTTACTGGTGGATTTTTTGTTGGATATAGTTTCTTTGGTAAGACCACCTTGGTAACAAAATATCAAGGAAATCTAAAAACAGTTCAGATATTTCATGTTGAAGATAAAATCTCATCTTCAAATAAATTTCATCATTTTTTCTTTTTGTTGTGCTGGGTTTAATTCAGGGCATCACGTATGCTAGGCAAGTGGTCTACCACTGAGCCATTCCTCCAGCCCCAAATAAATTTTATCTTTAAAATTAAATTGATTTTATTCCCTTTTATATAGTTTTTTCCATAAAATTGTCAAGTGCTTTATCCTCTGATGTGTATATATGTATATAAAATACATGGAATATACTTTCTAACTGCATGTTTTAAAAATCTTAACTGTTCAGTATATGATAATATAATGCTGCATTTATATTCATTAATGGTTCTTTCTATTAAATAAAGACTGTTGGAAATATTTTCCCCTTATGTTTTCTCTCCTCAATTCTTTGCTTTCTCATTTTGAAGCCTACTAGAAGTATGAGGGTGCTGTGTCAGGTATGACATTCAGCCTGTTTTGTTTTTAACTGATTCTGTTCACTTTTGTTATAATTTCAATAATATAGCAGATAAAAATGGGGTTATTTTATAATATATGCTTTGAAATACTTAAATTGAGAATTTGGGGATAGAAATTTTGTAAGTCATCAATAATAAAATAACTATGCAGTGTTAATTAAGAGCATGATATCTGTAAAATGAGTATGATCTTTGCTGAATTTGTATAGATTGAAAAATAGTATCATTTTGGAGTTATAAATTGTTTAATTATTTTTCATTTCACTTTTTTCCCCAGGAGACTTATATTGAAATTCAGACAGAACACTTGCCCCAGTTGCTGCTCAGGATGATATCTGCCCTGACAAGCCATCTCCAAACATTGCGCTTAACTGAACTAACAGATTCTCTCAGGCTATGCTCAAAGATTCTTAGCAAAGTTCAACCTCCACTATTATCTGCTGGCACTGGAGGTGTTTTGCAATTTGCAAATGGGCAGAACAACACAGTCAAAGAATGGGAAGATAAAAAGGTAATTCTAGCTCTTATTTTTGTTATTAGACCAGTTATAGTTCTTCAAAACAGAAGTTTCTGAGTTAAATCACTTATACACAAACATTTAACATGATGTTTTCTTATATCCAAGCCTTATGGCAATAGACCATTCTGTAGGCCTTTTTTTTTTCTCTCTCTCTTTAAGCTATGTCAATACTTCCCAATAGAAGTACAATGCAAGTTACACAGGTCATATATGTGTAACTCCATATTATGTGCAACTACCAGAAGAATGAGAAGTTATACTCCATTTATATAGGGTATCGAAATGCATTCTACCATCATGTATAACTAATTAGTACAAATAAAAAATTTAAATAAAAAGTACAATGCAAGTAATATATGTAAAATAGAATATTTTATACTTATATCTTCATTCAAATGCTAAATTTTTATCAGAAATACTTGATCTATTGAATTTATAAAATTTACATTTGAAAAATTTGAGTCACATATCCAAGTTGCCCAGAGTTTTTTAATATCTAAATTTAATGTTAAAATTTAAATAAAATTTAAAATTTAGTTTCTCATTCAGGCTAGCCACCTTTTAAGTGGTCAGTAGCTATACAGGGCTACTGGCTACCATATTGGATAAGAGATCTGTATCTAAACTCTACTATTCATTTTCACTTGCACCAAACTTTTCACATCCTCTTAAAATTTAGATGGTTAGTCTTCTCAGTCATCCAAATGCTTAATACTTTCTTAATGAAATTGAGTAGAATATTATAATAATTTTAATGTCTTACCAATAATATACTTAAACACCTCTGAAACACTTAGGGAAAAATCAATAATTTAAAAGTTTTCCATAACATATAAAAATTTTTAGTAAACATGAATGAAAACATTCCATTGAATCATAATAATTACATTTAATTTAGGCACAATGACACTCCATTAAAACAAAGATTTGAAAATTTATAGAGTATCAGGTTTATTACCTGCATCCTGGGTTTATTTAATTGACCTTATGTTTTTTTCCTTTAGTTGCTTTTTTTCCTCGCAGACAAGCAAAATATGTTTTAGGATAATCTCATGCAAACTTTCCCACCAGGAATTAATCCTAAACTTTTTTCTTGGTCCATTTCATATGTGAGATGAAATTACCAAACTTTTGGTCAATTTAAATATACTCTAGGATTATCCTACATAAACTAAAACCAGTTTTTCTTATTTTCCTTAAAAACTTGCTCATTATTTACATGTGATATGTAGTATCTTAACCATTGCTGGGAAATTTGTTTTATTGTACTTTTTTCTTAAATTATACTCCTAAGATTTTCTTAGAAATAAAACTAAGTTAGGTATTAACTGATTTTGAGACTGGTTTTCATTTGAATGAAATTAATGAGTGTAAGAGAAGGAAAGCCCTCAGCATTCTTTCAGTAGTATATTCAAATATGTGAAGATTCACTATGTAGAAAACATCTGAGGGGCCTTAGTAGTGTTTATGAGTAAGGTAAATGGGAACAACTATCCATATGAAATGAAGGACAGTTAAGTAATATTTTTTTCAAAAAATTATAATATGTCATTAACCCTATTAGAATATGCTTTTCCCCTTCTGTGATTTTCTCCTCTGCCTCCAGGCCATGTACTTTTTTCATATTTTTTTATTGTAGTACAATGTATCATATTTGCCTGGATATCTGAAAACTGATCATATTTAAAAGCTGAGGGTGTTTTCTATATTCCATTTTTTTAATGTGTAAGTGAAGGATTGATTCTTTAAAAAAATTATAAATTTAGCTAGATAAGGTGGTACATGCCTGTAATTCCAGCTATTCTGGAGGCTGTGGCAGGAGGATCACAAGTTTGAGAGCTGTCTGGGTAACTTAGCAAGACTCTGTCTCAGGAAAAAATTTAAAAGGTAGGGAGTTGGGGATGTAACTCAGTGGTAGAGCACTTGCCTAGTATATGCAAGTAGTATATGCAAGGGCATAGGTTTAATTCCCAATATGTGGAAAAAATGATAAATCTTATTCAACTCTATGCGCTTCATGCATTTTAATGAAATCATTGTACTGGATCTCTTTACTTAAATACCCAAATGTCATTGCTCTCTGTTTTCAGAAAGATGTTTTATTACAAAATCATCATCATGCATATATATAAACATATGTATCTATGTAATATATTTCATATCAATCAATAGTATAAATGTATGCAAGTTCAGTTAAATTTATAGCTTGAACTAACTTAATATCATTTTATGATCCTTTTGTTAAGAATGATACAAAAATAATTTTACAATAATCTAATGACAGTTTTATCATTTGAATAAATCTTCTTTTAAAAATGTACATGATTTTAGATGGCCACTAAACTTTTCAATGGAGAAAATTTGGCTAGTAAGTTCTGTTCTGATAGCCACTTCTAAATTTGATGTTATAATAGGAAAATTCTCTTCCTTGTATGCTTTGGTGAAATGAACTTAGTTTAAAATCACCTCATCTAAGCTGTTCTACTAACTGCTAAGCTTATCCACTATGACTTGGGCAAGGTTTTTTCTTTTTGTTTTTAACTTCCATGAGCCTCAGTTTTCTTACCTTAGAAATAGGGAAAACCGCCTTTCTTCATTCAACACCCACTCTGTTAGGCATCAGCTCTCCAGTGGTGAATGAGGCAGTCTCTACATTTCTCCCCTTCTTTTCTAGTTGGGAGATACATATTAAATAAGTGATTTCACATTTAATTATTATTATTGTTACAATTAATGCATGAAGTCTAAAGAGGTAGAAATGTGGGAAATGGGGTGACCTGACCTAGGCTAGGGGCAAATAAAGGTTTTCTTGAGGAGTATTTAAGTGAAACTCTACAGGAGTTGATGAAGTGGGGGCAAGGTAGAAAGAAGAAAGCATATGACAGAGGAAGGAACATTTGAAAAGAAAGACTTGGGCAGGAAGGAGCACTATGCAGATGTGGTAATACAACTGTGAGAGAGAAAGGGGCAGAGCCTTATAGAGCTTTTTTCATTGCACTAGGCTTTTATTTGGAGCAATGGGAAGACATTGAAGAGAAAGTGGCATGATCAGATTTGTGTATTAGAAGAATTGCTCTGGTTGCAGTGTGGAGTATGGATCTAAGAAACAAAAATGATGTGAGGAAACCTGAAGTAGTGTAGGTGAGAGGAGGTTGTGATAACTTGTGCTAATAAGATGGTGGAGGAATGAAGAAAGAAATGGATGGATTAGCAATGTATTTAGGAAGACAAATCAAAAAGACTTAGTAATAGATTGGTAAGGATAATGAGTGAGCACTAATATTTTCTGAGTGTTTGCTAATAGCTAGGTACTGTAAAATGTAGATATTATTGTCATCTCAATTATAGTGGTTCTCCTTATCTACAGTTTTGCTTGCCATAGTTTAAGTTACACATGGTCAACAATAGTTCTAATATATTAAATGGAAGATTCCTGAAATAATTCATACATAAGAGTTCAAGAAACCTTCACTATGCCAGCCTAACATTGGATTACAATGCCTACATCATTCATCTCACTGCATCTCATCACATCACATAGGCATTGTATCATGTCATATCATCACAAAATGAATGAGTACAGTACAAGAAGATATTTTGAAACCACATTCACATGACTTTTATCAGTTATTGTTGCTCTGTTACATGGTTATTGTTAATAGCCTACCATGCCTAACTTACAAATTTAATGTTATCATAGGTATGTATGTATAGGAAATATCATAGTATAAATAAGGTTCAATACTACTCATGGTTTCAGGAATTCACTGGGGATCATATTCACTATGGATAAGGGGGGGACTACACAGATTAGGAAACTGAGGTTTAAAGAGGTTAATAACTTGCTAAGAATCACATAGGTAGTGAGTGCCAAAGGTGCAGCTGACATGGGGCCCACACCCTTAGCCACTATACTGATATGGATGTGGGGGAGTAAGGAAGGGGAACAGAGATAAAAGAGGTACAAAGAATGACTCCTAGGTTTCTATCTTAATGGCTTTCATGAATGGTAGTGTCATTAGCTGAAGCAAGGAACATTGGGTAAGACACAGTTCTGGGCAGCAGAACACTGAGTTCACATATTAATAAGACTTTTTTAATAATCTTATTCAAATTATCTCTAGCATAGTCACCTAAGAAATTCATAATTTGCACAACTTCGTTTAAACTAAACAACACAGTATGTTTGATGATTATACTTACCCTTATTAATAAGGGAAAGGTTAATGCATTCCAGCTCTACTCCAGGAACTGGTTCATTTGTTCATATTATAATTAATATTTCTTCCCCTCTAGATTATAAACTGTTGATCTCTAAACTATTCATTTTATTAGTACTACCTAATACAGTATCTGGCACATCACATAAGTTCAATAACTAGTCACCAGCAGAATGCAAGATTAGTAGCAAACATTTAATTAGTACTTTATACATTTCAATAAGGTTCACATTAATGTGTTCTTGAACAGATAACCTATTGATTTTATTCCTGATTTTTAAAATGTCATATTTTAACTTTACATGCCTCATTCTTTGCATTGTTTTGACATTAGGATGGTGATTTCATGAAGTAGATTAACTGCATTGTTATTTGGAAACAAGGATACAGATCCTAAGGATCAGTGCATATATGCATTTTGGGCCTCAAGAAACTAACCTTATGATATGCGTACAGTGAATAATAAATACTTGGCAAATGAATATATATTAATGTGTTCATTAGAACTCTATCAGTATTTACTATTATCATAAACATATGAGTCAATGTAGGAACTGCGTTAAGAGTCAACAGAATGCAAATTAAACTGTAAGTAGTCTACAACTTCTCTCAAAAGGTAGCTGTTTCTAATCCTGATATATACATGTACCTACTCAGACTTTTGTTTTTAAAAAATCTCTACCAGGTATCATCAGTTGCTCTGGAAAATCCTACTGAAGTGTTTGAAGATGGAGAAAATCCACCAAGTAGTCGATCATCAGAAAGTGGCTTTACTGAGTTTATACAATATCAAGCAGATAGAACTGATGACATTGACAGAGAACTAAGTGAAGGGCAGGGAGCATCTACCATTCCATTTGGTAGCACATCTTCTGAGACAGAAACAGCATCCACTGTAGGATCTGAAGAGACCATCATCCATCCTCCTTCTACAGTCACTCAGGGCACAGCAACCCAAAGTGGGAAGACAGCCCAAAAGACTGCAATGCAATGCTGCTTGGAATATGTCCAACAGTTTCTTACCAGACTTATCAACCTCTATATCATTCAGAGTAACTCTTTTCCTCAGGCTTTGGCTGCAGAGCATCAAGGGGATCTTAGTCAAACACAAGGAGAGACTTCAAAATGGGACAGGGATTCACAAGGAGATGTAAGAGAGAGAAACATAAGTAAACAGAAAACTTCAAAAGAATACCTTTCTGCCTTCCTTGCTGCCTGTCAGCTTTTCCTAGAGTGCTCAAGTTTCCCAGTTTACATCGCTGAGGGGAACCATACATCAGAGTTACGTTCTGAAAAACTAGAGACTGGTAAGATTGCCTATATTTTGATATTTCTGTGACATGCTATTTATATGTAAGTACAATTCAGATATTAAAACTAGAAATTCTTAGTTTTTTTAACTGTATCTTATTAATATATAAATCTTTTAAATGAAATACACAGTAGGGAAATTGCTGTTAGAAATTTTTGTGATTTTGATGGCTTTCCCAGTTTCCTTGTAGGTGAGTAGAAGTTAAAAAGAAAATCTCTGGAAAAACATAATGTAACATAGGATTCATTGGTTTCCTTTATTATGACAGCATTATATATGTTTAACTTCTTTTAAAATTTTTATATATACACAGTACAGCATGTACTAGATAATATTTTTGATAGATTTTTTTCAGAGAGGAAAACAGATTTTAAGACTTGGCATGAGAAAAATATACATTGAAAAAAATAGTTGATGGAATTCTTGTTGCTGCTTTATTTTCTTAAAGTTCTAAACTAAATGAGAAACCTTGATTTTACTAACAGATCAAGGCCTAAAGGTAGGAAATAAGGTTGCTTTGTTTCTTTAGAAATTAACTTAAGAGTATGTGTGAAATGTTCAATGTGGTAAACTAATTGTTTCCATTTGTTTCAGATTGTGAGCATGTACAGCCTCCTCAGTGGCTCCAAACTCTCATGAATGCTTGTAGCCAAGCAAGTGATTTCAGTGTTCAGAGTGTTGCTGTTTCACTAGTTATGGACCTGGTAGGACTGACTGAGTCTGTGGCCATGGTCACTGGGGAAAATATCAACAGCATGGAGCCTGCACAACCTTTAAGTCCAAACCAGGGAAGAGTAGCTGTGGTTATTAGACCCCCCCTCACTCAGGGCAATCTGAGATACATAGCTGAGAAGACTGAATTTTTCAAGGTAAATTTTAAAGAAATGCTGATTGACTAAGATAATCACTATATGTATGATACTTGACCTAGTGCAGTGAAGCCATGCAGGAAAAAATTTCAACTAAAAAAGAGAAAAGTTAATTTATGTAGTAGAATTTATTTCCAGATTAAGTGGTTGTGACACTTTTTATAGAGTTAAAACCTCATCTCTCTAAAACTCCGATGGCAAGTTTTTCTGACTTCCCATTTTGCCTAATTATCATCTGTGATATAAGATGTCATTCAGAAAACAATGCACTCTTTCATTTCTACCACAATAGTATAAATGGTATTTTCTACACAGAAAGAATTTGATAGGTTTGGAATATATTACATATTAAGCAGGTACATTTTTATACATAAAAGTTTTCAATATCTGATTTCAAGTCATTGTGCTCCTCTAGATATTTTCTTCTGCTAAAGTTGATTTCTATAGCATTGTGATAGTGAACTCTAAAGATTCTTGAATTTTAATTAATATTGTCATAGATTAAGTACTGTATAATGCATGTAGCTCCAAAATGCATATGACTTATTTTATAAAATCTTTGGACTGGTGATATAGCTCAGTGATAGAGCACTTGCCCAGCATGTACAAGGCCCTGGGTTCTATCCACAGCATTTCAAGACAAAAATAAAAACAATTCTTAAGGAGTTTGGATTTTTAGAACATAAAGTATGTTTCCCTCTGTAACCTATAGTCATAAAAATTAAATTGCATTTAACATAGTATTTGTGCCCTAGTAAAGAAAATGTATTTTAGCATTACTTTACTAAATATCATGAGAATAGTGAAATGGGGTCTTATCTGCTTTCTGCAGTAAGTTCTTATTACATTTCTGATGTTTAAAAGAAATATTATTAAAGGAACATCATGAAATGTTCTAAGGGCATAGGTAACCAGAAAGTGGGTAGGTGAAAGGCTTTATTTCAGATCTTATCCCAGTATATAGTGAGTATTAAAGACAATCCAACCAGGTGTGATGGCATGTGCCTACAATCCCAGTGACTTGTGAACCTGAAGCAGGAGAATCATAAGTTCAAAGCCAACTTGGGGAAGAAAATAAAAGACTTTTCAGTATGGTAGTTAAGAGATCAATTATTAGTTTGTACCTAATGGAGAATGTTTACTAAGTAAGTTTTTGTTTATGATTTTGTAACAGTCACTTTTATATCTTTCTATAGCATGTAGCACTGACATTGTGGGACCAGCTAGGAGATGGTACACCTCAGCACCACCAGAAGAGTGTGGAACTTTTTTATCAATTACATAACTTGGTTCCTTCTTCTAGCATCTGTGAGGATGTTATAAGTCAGCAGTTAACCCATAAAGATAAGGTAAATCCTGTTCTTCTTATACTGTGCATTGCGTGCGCATGCACACACACACATATTATACCAAAAGGTAAGGAAGTAAGGAAACATTCAATGAAAATTCTGACAGCTAGCATCTGAATAAGGGATAATACACTTTTGTTCTGAGTCATGTAGTATATTTAAAATCAGTGTTTTCTGCTCTTTAAAGAGGGAAGTTCTTTATAAAAAGCATCAATAACATTCAATGTTAAATAACCCAGAATCAAATACTGGATTTATTTCTTGGTTCAGAACATCACTATGGATGATGACTAAAGGTGTTGTTGGTCTAAGTTCTAGGATCATTTAAAGAAGAATTAGTGACTTATGGAATATGGATACACATTATTTAATTTCTTTTTTTTTTTTATTTTTTTTTATTTTTTTTTAAATATTTTTTTTAGTTGTAGATGGACACAATGTCTTTATTTTATTACTTTTGTATGTGGTGCTGAGGATCGAACCCAGGGCCTCACGCATGCGAGGCAAGCGCTCTACCGCTGAGCTACAATCCCAGCCCACATTATTTAATTTCATATATATTAATGTTACATTTATAAGGTATATATTTATTATTTATATGCCAATATGTGAGCTTGTATTATTTGCATTATAATATCTAAAAATAAGAGTTACACATCTTAATGTATATGAAGTGTTACATAAGTCAATTAAGATGACTGAATTATGGGTGGGCCTAGGAGTATAAACCATTCTGATTGACTTCTCCAGAGTAATTTAATGAAGTTTTTGGTCTTTCTATGCTGCACAATAAATTTAATAAATTTAATTTTATTAAAGAACTTTTCAAAGTGAATTGACCTATTTAAAAAAAAAATACTTAAACTTAGTAGTGAGTTTGAATGGGTCATATTTAAAAAGGGCATTATGGAGCTGGGGTTGTGGCGCAGTGGTAGAGCACTTGCCTCGCATACATGAGGCACTGGGTTCACTCCTCAGAACCACATAAAATAAATAAACAAAGGTATTGTGTCCATCTACAACTGAAAAAAAAAGGCATTATGCTGAGTAAATAAAGGATTTAACTGAGGTGAAAATAGTGAATGAAGCAGTAAATGATAGGAATAAAATGTTAAAATTCTATTTCTGCTTTACCATATTCTTTCAAAATTTTTCAGAAATAAAATTTAAGAAAAATGCTGAGTATTTTTTGTTTGTTTTGAGAGGAAAGTCTTGGTATGTTGGTGTAATGTCCTTGAACTTGCAATCCTAATACCTTAGTCTCCTGAGTAGCTGGGATTGCAGGTATGTGCCACCACACCTTGCAAAATCCTGTGTTTTAATTTAACAGTAAGTGTAAATCCAGGATAACTTATGTACCTGGGTTTTTTTTTTATTTTTTTAAATGTTATTGTATTTTTTATACCTTTATTTTATTTGTTTATATTTATGTGGTGCTGAGGATCGAACCCAGTGCCTCACGCATGCTAAGCAAGCGCTCTACCACTGAGCTACAGCCCCAGCCTCTTATGTACCTGTTTCCACTTGTATACTATTTCATTTTAAAAGAAATACTTTGAAGTTTTGAGTAAAGATATACATATCAATGAAAAAAAACAGATTTTGTTACTTTTTACATTTCTACTGGTTGAGATATAAGCACAGGGTTCATAAGAAGAACATACATTAAGCCCATAGGAAAAGCACTCTTCTGACCTGTCACATACAATTTAAACAGTTACAATCTGATTTCTTTGGGTTTCTGCTTGAGGGATTTCATAAATGCTAGAAGAAAACAAACTTTTGATAATGTCAAATTTCTACTGCCTTTATATTAAATATTTAATTATCTAATATCAAAAGTTGTCTTTCTAAGCAATTTATTTTTACATTGTTTCATCCAATATTTTAATACCTGAACTTTTTCCAGATAATCCCAAAAATGATTTAATATTTTTCTTATAGAAATGATTTTTAAGTGTTTAAATTTTTCACCTGATAAACCATCTTTAGAAGTGGTAAAAATTCATTTGAGGGTTGGAGTTGTGGCTCAGTGGTAGAGTGCTTGCCTACTTATGTGTAGGGCACTGGGTTTGAGTCTCAGCACCACATTTAAAAAATGAATTAAAGTTGTGTCCACCAACTAAAAAAAATTTAAAAATATTTATTTGAGATTAATATATAATTTCTGGAAGACAAAGTAAATTAATTTGAAACTAAATGTTTATTTTAAAATGAGGGGAGAAAATGCTTCCTATACTCAAGATATGAATGCACATTATTAGCTTTTTCTGTCCTCTGTTACACAAAATCTAGTACATTAAATGAACTCTAAGTGACAGTTATTTATAAGGCACAGTGAGATAACTCTTTAGGTTTACCATTTCTGTATATATGCAAGTACTTTTCTATGTTCCTACTTTGTAAAAGTGTAATAAAATTTATTGCAGAGTATATTTGAGTACTGTGAACATTGAACAAAATATTCCTAAAATTACTTAATATCTTCAAGACAATAAAATAATTTGATCTCCCTATTCCTCCTTAGAAAATAAGGATGGAAGCACATGCAAAGTTTGCAGTTCTTTGGCATCTAACAAGGGATCTCCATATAAATAAGTCATCTTTTGCACGTTCTTTTGACAGGTTGGTTACATTTTAAATTCAGATTTTACAGTCAGATATCTTGTTGTCTCTTCTTGAATGCTCTATTTTGGAATAGAAGGAGATAGAAATTTACAAATTTTATAAACAAAATTTATTAGGTATTTTGAAAAATCTAAGCTATATTAAGATGTATGGCAGTCTCACCCACAAGATTTTCCCTTCCTAGTTGTAAATTATTCAGTGTCCCTTCCTTTTCATTGGACCATTATGAATTCCCAACTATGTGTCAGGCACTATTCTAGGTGCCAGGGATATAACCTTCTTGAGCCTATAGTCACATTCAGTGAAATTGCCTATAAATTGTTTGTTTCTATAGCAATTATCCTCAGTCTTCTGCATGAAGTAGACTTCTTATTTAATATCTATAACTGAAAACACTGACACACCCCTTCTATGGATTCTGTAGTTACCTGAGAGTGTTTTCATTCATGCAGCAGATTTGCATTAACTTCCAAGGAACTATCATGTATAAGAGATTCACATACTGTCATAAGATAGTCTTGCCTGAAGATCTCACAGAGGTGACCACAAATCCAACTATTCTGAAAACGCAGCATAGCATCCAGTGTGTTTTCTGTGCACATTAGTTCAGATGGTGCTTTTCCAATCAGCATCACCATTTTTAAATGATCTACTATTGAACTATATATTGAAACTCCTATAGTAGGCTCTTTACAAATAACCATTTCTACCCTGGCAACCACTTCTCCTCATCTTACAAGTAAGGCAGTGGAGGCCCAGAAAAATTAAATTGCTTGTCCAAAGGCACACAAGATATTCAGTGTTGGATTTTCTGATTCTAAACCATACCTCCATATGTTTCACAAGTGTTTCCTTGAATTAAGTATATAAATTTGAGTCCTGAAGAGAATGGGAGTGGCATAGAACTGACCAGCATACAAATAGTGTTGACTTGCAGATGCTTCAGTATTTGATAATATGAACAAGAATGTGATGCTAAAAAAAGACTCATTAAATATACTTTTTCTATTCTTTAGACTTTATCTTATGAAACTAATGAAAGTAGTAAAACACAACTATATAATAAAAGGAAAAAAATTACCTCCTCCTCTTTCATTGTCTATTGAAATTAAGACTATAAAAAGGCTGTGGTTAAAATTTATCTTAAAGTGTGATTACCTTAAAATAGTTCATTCAAAATAAGACACACAACTTATAATGTTGCAGAAAAATTAGAATGTTATAGTTAAAGGTGTTTTGTTCTTTGTTTTAATGATTGGTGTTTATTTTAGGTCATTGTTCATCATGTTAGACAGCCTTAACAGTCTTGATGGTTCTACTAGCTCTGTGGGACAAGCCTGGCTGAATCAAGTCCTACAAAGACATGATATTGCACGAGTTTTGGAACCATTGCTATTGCTTCTGCTCCATCCAAAAACTCAGAGGGTTTCAGTGCAGCGTGTACAAGCAGAACGTTATTGGACTAAGACTCCCTGTTATCCAGGAGAAGAGAGTGAGAGTGACAAGCATTTCATGCAGAATTTTGCCTGCAGCAATGGTGAATATCACATGGAAATAGAACACGTTTATTTAGAATTAAGTTATTAAAGTGAAATGTGAACACAACAATGATTGGCAAGAGAATTGTATGTGTGATTTTCTCCATGGTTTATTTCTTCTCATGCACTAGCAATTCCATGTGGGCCTTGTCAGAATGTACAATTTATAGTAAGCCTATAGTGTACATTTTATGTTTGATTTTCTTTACATAAAAAATGGGAGCATTTTGGGAGGCTGAGACCAGAGAATCGTGAGTTCAAAGCCAGCTTGAGCAAGGGCGAGATGCTAAGCAACTCAGTGAGACCCTGTCTCTACATAAAAACAAAATAGGGCTGGGGATGTGGTTTAGTGGTCAAGTGCCCCTGAGTTCAATCCCCAGTGCCAAAAAAAAAAGGAATGATAATGCCCATTGCTCAGATTTTATTATGAGCATTAGATTGTGATATGCTCAGTGCAGTGCCTGGTATAAAGGTTTAATAAATATTACTATTACTGTGAAGTCACACTTCATAAAATGTCAAGTCATGCCCTTTGTACAGTGATAATGACCCTTCATTATACTTCAGGGACTAAAGACTCACATATCTTATTTACATGTCTTGATTAATAAGCCTGTGAGATCAATAATATAAAGGTTATTTTACCAAACAGGTTGCTAATGTTTAGAAGCCTGCAACTTTCTCAAGGTTCCATGGCCAGTAAATGGAATCAAACCATCATCTCTCCTCCATCTTGTGCTTCTCCAAAATTTTGACTCCTCTCTCTAGATTTCATTCCATTGCTCAATCTGGATAATCTAAAAACTCGTTATACCAGCTTGTTGCCAAAACATCCTGGAGGAAGCACTTTACTGCCATAGTCCCTGTCTGTCTGCCTAATTCATACCACCCCTCTGAGATCAAGTCTCATACCTCATCTGTTGTATCATGAATTTAATAGTATTTGGATAATAATATTGTACTCAGGCCTCTACCTTTTATAAAAGAATGCCATCGACATAGTATGCTCCCAAAAAAGTCTTTGTGGAGGCATACTAATGAATGTATTTGTGGTCACCTACCAATTTTAAATGCCTTAGAAAGGAGCAGTGATGCCTCTTCCTCCCTCCTCCCTCATTGTATCTGAGTTTAGGTCTTACACATAGCAGATAATTCATAAATATTTGTTGAATTTTATCAAAAGAGATTATCTATTTGTACATTTGACTGTAAACTAAACTGTTTGAATTCTTAGAAACAGCATAACTAAAGGGAAGTATAATCCATGGAGGAAAAAATAAAATCTTAACCTATAGTAAAAAGGATGTCTTATTTTAGAGATAAGAGGGCAATTTTTGTATTTTGCCTGTTAAATGTGCTGTTATCATTAAAGAAATTCTAATTAGTAGTATCTATGTAATGTTGATTTAAAAGATCTAAAATAGTGAAAAGTTAAAATGTAATTTTAATAAGTAGGCAGTGAAACTAATAAAATTTTGAAATTCAGTCTATCTTTCTACATTTCACTGATTATAATACATTTTGTACTTTCTTCTTTACTCTTTTTGTCATATGCCAGTAAGTCAAGTTCAACTCATCACATCAAAAGGAAATGGTGAAAAGCCACTTACCATGGATGAAATAGAGAACTTTAGTCTCACCGTTAATCCATTGAGTGACAGACTTTCCCTCCTAAGCACAAGCAGTGAGACAATTCCAATGGTTGTTTCTGATTTTGATCTTCCAGACCAACAGATAGAAATACTTCAGAGTTCAGACTCTGGATGTTCACAGTCCTCTGCTGGGGACAACTTAAGTTATGAAGCTGATCCTGAAAATGTGAATGCCCATGAGGATTCTCACATGCAAAAGGAAAGTTCCCCAGATGATGATGTTCAGCAGGTAGTGTTTGACCTGATATGTAAAGTTGTAAGTGGCCTTGAAGCAGAGTCTGCATCAGTTACATCCGAGTTAGAAATTGAAGCTCTGCCCCCAAAGAGTAGTGATTTAGATCTAGGTGAGGAGATGATTAAAAGTGAAGATCAGTCCAGTCGGCAGAGTCACAGCGCTTTGTTGAGAAATGAAAGTCCTCAGTTTCTTTCTGTGTCTGCAGAGGAAAGCCATGAGTGCCTGGCAAATGGAATCTCCAGAAATAGCTCCTCACCTTGTATTTCAGGAACCACACAAACTCTACATGATTCTTCTGTTGCTTCCACAGAAACCAAATCTAGACAGAGGAGTCACAGTAGTATCCAATTCAGCTTCAAAGAAAAATTGTCAGAAAAAATCTCAGAGAAAGAAACAATTGTTAAGGAATCAGGTAAACAACCAGGAGCAAAACCCAAAGTAAAACTTGCAAAAAAAAAGGATGATGACAAGAAAAAATCTTCAAATGAAAAACTCAAACAAACCAGTGTATTCTTTAGTGATGGCCTGGATTTAGAAAACTGGTATAGCTGTGGAGAGGGAGAAATTTCTGAAATTGAGAGTGACATGGGTTCTCCAGGATCACGGAAATCTCCTAATTTCAATATCCATCCTCTCTATCAACATGTGCTCCTGTATCTCCAGTTGTATGATTCATCAAGGACTCTGTATGCTTTCTCTGCCATCAAAGCCATCTTGAAAACTAACCCTATTGCTTTTGTAAATGCCATTTCAACCACTAGTGTAAATAATGCATATACTCCTCAGTTGTCTCTGCTTCAGAATCTATTGGCCAGACACCGGATCTCTGTTATGGGCAAAGACTTTTATAGTCATATTCCAGTGGACTCAAATCATAACTTCCGGAGTTCTATGTACATAGAAATTCTTATTTCCCTCTGTTTATATTACATGCGTAGTCATTACCCAACTCATGTCAAAGTCACTGCACAAGATTTAATAGGCAATCGAAATATGCAGATGATGAGTATAGAAATTTTGACCCTTCTCTTTACTGAACTGGCAAAAGTAATAGAAAGCTCAGCAAAGGGTTTCCCTAGTTTTATCTCTGACATGTTATCTAAGTGTAAAGTTCAGAAAGTGATTCTTCATTGTTTGCTGTCATCTATCTTTAGTATACAGAAATGGCATAGTGAAAAGATGGCAGGTAAAAACATGGTTGCTGTGGAAGAAGGTTTCTCAGAGGATAGCCTTATTAATTTCTCAGAAGATGAATTTGACAATGGCAGCACACTCCAGTCACAACTTCTTAGGGTGCTTCAAAGGCTGATTGTTCTAGAAGACCGGGTAATGACAGTTCCCGAAGAGAATGAAACAGGTTTTGATTTTGTTGTATCTGACCTGGAGCATATCGGTCCCCATCAGCCCATGACTTCTCTTCAGTATTTGCATGCTCAACCAATCACGTGTCAAGGCATGTTCCTCTGTGCAGTGATACGAGCTTTGCATCAACACTGTGCATGTAAGATGCATCCACAATGGATTGGTTTAATCACATCTACTCTGCCTTACATGGGAAAAGTGCTACAAAGAGTAGTTGTTTCTGTGACTCTACAGCTGTGCAGAAATTTGGATAATCTAATTCAGCAGTACAAATATGAAACAGGATTATCTGATAGTAGGTAAGGGTTGATTTTAACTTTGTTGTCATTAACATTTTTCACACATATGAATGCTTTAGTGTCCAAAAAGTCAGTAACAATTTGAATAGGGCTAAGGGTGTAGCTCAGAGGTAGAACATGTGTTTAGCATGCATGATACTCTGAGGTCAATCTCCAACACCATTTCTTTAAAGAAAATTAGTGGTTTTCAGTTGGTTACAAATAGTGTGACATTTTCACAAAGGAGAAAATTTAGCTTGAGGAAAATTATCAATAAAAGAATCTAGAAAGGGAAGGAATACTTAAAACAGGCCTTTTTTTCCCTTAAAGATTAAAATTAATCTTGAGAGTTTTCTTGATTCAGCTAGCAAAACTAATAGGAAGCTTCGCCAAGAGTTTTCCTAGTGTTTTTGATATGCTTTCTAAAAGCAAATGAGTTTGGGGATGAAAGTAAATTTACAAATAATTCTTTCTCGTGTAATTTTGTTTTTTGTTTTGGATGTTCCTGGTTTGGTGGTGAACTCTCCTACCTATGTCTCCAGGCCATGTTAAAAATTAATATGTGAAAAGTTAGCCACATATTTGGTGTCTGGCTTTTCTCCAGTACAGCCTCAGCTACTACATGTAAAATAATAAATGCCTGTGTCATTTAATATTGATATGTCTGCCATTTCCTAATAGCTAGAGATCACTGGCTATATTTATTTTATACAGAATTTTTTAGCTAAGAAGAATTCTAGTACATTTAGAAAAACTTACTTATTTTATAGATTAGGAAATAGAAGTCCTCAACTTATTCTTTAAATCATTTATTCATCTACTATTTATTGAGCACCTACTGTGTGCCTGGAATGTACTGGATATTTACTAATGATTAAATATGACCTGTGCCTTCACATCACTTTGTTCAAATAAATAAATTTTATTTCAGGCCTCTATGGATGGCATCAATTATTCCACCAGATATGATTCTTACTCTTTTGGAAGGAATCACAGCCATTATCCATTACTGTTTATTGGATCCAACTACACAGTATCACCAAGTAAGACTGCATAAATATTTGATTGTTTTTTAAAAACCATGAGATCCCATAAGTCCCTACCTGTTAACCTTAATAATTATATTTTTTCCCCTAATTTAATAGCTTTTGGTCAACGTAGACCAAAAACATTTGTTTGAAGCACGCAGTGGAATCCTCTCAATCCTTCACATGATCATGTCCTCTGTGACACTGCTTTGGAGCATACTACATCAGGCTGATGCTTCAGAAAAAATGACCGTTGCTGCATCTGCATCTGTTACCACTATTAATCTTGGAGCCACAAAGGTTAGGCAATTCACTATTAATCTATAGCACTCAAAAATCTTTATCTGAAGACTTTCCCCAAGATTAGATTCAGAATGTGTGGATAATTTGAGTAGTTTACAGTACTCTACATAGATTCTAAAATAACAGTTTTATTGAGATACAACTGACATATCCTTTTCAAGCATACAAATCCATTTTCTAGTAAATTTACTAAGTTGCAAAACTATCACAATCCAATGGTCAAACACTTCCTTCACTACAAACAAGATTCCTCATGTCCATTTTCACTCATTCCCTGTTCCCATCCCTATCCCCAGTCAACCAATATTTTCTGTATATATGGATTTTATTTTTCTGGGTATTTATTGGAAATGAGGCAATACAATATTTGGTCTTTTGTGTGACATGTTTTTGAGATTCATTCACACATGGTATAACTTTGCTCTTTTTTTAGGACATTTTAAGTTGACGTTCTAATTAACCATATGTATATAATGATTTAAAAGTTTTATAGTCGTTGACCTAGAAATCTGCTTTAGGAATGAATTCTAAGGTTATCAAAGTTATGTAAAGTATTCGTTAGAGCATTATTTGTAAAGAAAGATTCTAAACAATAAATAAGGAAATGGTTAAACAGAGTAGCCTCTCAGGTTTACATTATTTAGCCACAAATGTTCTTGGTTTTGAAGAATTCTTATTAGGTAAAGAGTGCTATTACATATTTGAACAATTGTATTTTTAATTATGTAAAAAAATTCTTTGCAAAAGCAATAAAGTTCACGTGTTCAGAATGATCATATCAGGATGATAAGATTAATGATTGATTTAAAAGTTTTTTGTAGTCTCGTATTTTTCCAATTATTTATCTTTTACTTAAACGTTAGATGAATGTTGTCATTATTTGTCAAGTTGTAAAATGGACATCTTTCAAACATAATCATACTTGTAGACCTGACAACCTAGATCTGGGATTCATAGGAACACATAAAGAACTAGAGAAAGTAGAAGGATGTGAGCCCTTAGAGCATTTCATCTAGGAACTGATGTTTAGATTAAACTGTACTTTTTATGTTTTATTTCACTTGAATATAAAGTACATTGTGTTTTGTTATTATAAAATGTCCCAGTTTTTAAAAATACTCTAAATCAAACAATAAATTTGTATTTTATATTTTTTTTCTATCTGGCCAATTGTAGTTGCCATTTTACAGAGTTTGTTTTCTTATAGAATGAAAATATTAATGATTATAGTTCTTAACGCAAAAGTTCCTTTGATGTTACTTGGGTAGTAAACAGTAAGTATTAAATAATATTCAAGAAAGACTAAATGTTCAATCTAGTTACTATTGTTTTCATTTTTTTCACTTGTCATTTACTTAAATTGCTTTAGAACTTGAGACAACAGATCCTTGAATTATTGGGCCCCATTTCAATGAATCATGGAGTTCACTTCATGGCTGCCGTTGCATTCGTATGGAATGAAAGAAGACAGAGCAAAACCACTACGCGAACCAAGGTTTGTATTTAACCATTTGGTGCTTTTTTGGTTTTTCATTTGGTAAGTACATAGTAAGTTTTTTTCATTTGGCAAGTACATAATGATTTTCAGTTCTTCACAGGCTATAGTGGAGCTGAGGTGGGTGAGAAGTGGAAAAGAAAAATTTCATGTCCAGGTTTTGATAATGACTTGTTGCCTAAATTTTTTAAATAACTATTTATTAAAATTTAAGTATGAAAGGTATAATTTTATGGGTGAGGGCATAGCTCAGTGGTAGAGCACTTGCATGAGTCTCTGGGTTACATCCCTAACAACCCCCCAAAAAGTATTGTTTATGTAAAAAAAGATAGAGAAATTAGTATAATATTAAGACTGTTGTATTTTAAATAGAAATGGTAATATGACATGGTATCTGTAAATGTTAGTTATTCAGAGTACAATACAAGGATATGGAGAAAGTTTATATTTCTAAATGACTGAATTGCATAGGTGAAAATTCTGCTTTACAAATTTAAAATGTCAAAGTGTTCTAGATTGGAAATAACTCATAACACATTAGAATAGTAGTACTATTAAGTAATTTACATGTATATGAAATATGTGATTTGGGCACCTACAATTTTCTGGGTTTTTTTTTTTCTAATTTCTCATTACATAATGCTGACATTTCTAAAGTAATAAAAATAAATAATTCTACCATAGTACATTATTTTGCATGTGAGATTTCTGTAGTAGATAACCATATTGAACAGAATTGAAACTCTGTATTATTTAAAAATAGGCAAAGACTTTCCCCCAAAAAAACTTTTGAGTTGTAACGTAATAGACAAAGCTGATATCCAACTGCCAGTCTGCAAGTCGTTAACTGGTTCCTCCTATAAAACTGTGTTGAGGTGAAAGTATCAGGTACTTTTAAAGCCAGAAAGTTGGGATAGGGCTAAAATCAGGAAAATTGGCTGAAAATTCATGTAAGGATCTGTTAGATGCTTTCTAGATCCTTTTTCCTCAACTGAAACAACTATCTCCTCCTTCTACTCAACCCCAACAGGAGACCAGAGTCGAGCTTACTCTGTGAAGAGTATGTCAAGAGAGTCTTTGCAACCAGGGGCATAAAGTTCACACAGGTAGAATTTAATAAATTCCATGCTGAAAGCAGGAACATTTAGGAAAAGTCTCCATACAAGTTGAATATTCCTTATCTGAAATGCTTGAGACCAAAGGAATTTCAGAGTTCAGAGTTTTCTGATTTGTGAATATTTGTTGAACATCCCTAACCTAAAAATCTAAAATACTCCAAAATCTGAAACTTTTTGAGTACTGTTATGGTTTGGATATGAGGCGTTCCCCCCAAAACGCCTGTGATAATGCATGTTCAGATGTAATGATTGGATTATGAGACCTGTAGCCTAACATGTTCATCCTAGGTTGAATGGACTGATTGTGTGGTAAGTGTAGGTAGGTGGAGTATGGCTAAAGGAGGTAGAACACCATGAGGTATGCCCTGAAAGAATGGTTCTCCCTGTTGCTCCTTCCCTTCTCTCCCTCTCCTTCCTTGCTGCCATGAGGGGAGCAGCTTTTCTTTACTGCACTCTTCCTTCATAATATGCTGCCTAAACTTGTGCCCACAGAAATGGAGTCAGCCATCTATGGACTAAGACCTCTGAAACCATGAGCCTCAAATAAATTTTTCCTCCTCTAACTTCCTGTTCTCAGGTATTTTGGTCACAGCAACTGACTAAAACAAGCACCAATTTGATACTCAAAAAGTTTTAGATTTCAGAGCATTTCAGATTTCAGATTTTTGAATTAGGAATGCTGAAAAAATGGAAATCAGCCTCACCCCAGTGAGTTGCCAGGAAACCATATACTCTCCAGGTAGGAGATTTGAGATTTGAGGCTTACTGTCTGGAAAAATGACCTGACCAGAGAAAAGATTTATAGCTATAAGCATTTGAGTCCCCTAACAAAAATACTGGCTGCTATCACCACACAGGGAAGCACACCAGCCCTTAGTCTTACACATGGATGCATGATATTCCATCATTTTTTGTTTTTGAAAGGCAATAATAACATAGTGCTTAAGGGTCTAGACTTTGAAACTAGATCCTTGGATTTCAAATTCAGACTTCTCCACTTAACTACCTAGATAACAGAAATAATGTTTCTTTGAGTGATACAAATTAAAAGAAGTTTTAAAGAAGAGAGAAAGAATGGAAAAAAGGGGAATCACTTATAGAAATGCCTAGCATTGAATAAGCACTATGTAAATATTAGCGTATTAGTAAAAGAGTCACTTTTAAACATAGAGAACCAAGGATCACCAGTCATGTGAAGAAAATCTAATGTGATAAAGATGCAAAAAATTTGATTTTAAAAAAGTTAAACGATTAGGAAAATTATTCATTTCACAATAGACCAAAAAAAAAAAAAAAAAAAGTGAAAGAACTCTACAATGAAAACTACAGAACACAAAGAAAGAAATTGAAGAAGATGGAAAGATTTCCCATATTCTTGAATAGGCAGAATTAATATTGTCAAAATAGCCATACTACCAATAAGTGCTACACACATTCAATACAATTCCTATTAAAATTCCAACAGCATTCTACATAGAAATAGAAAAAGCAGTCATACAATTTATTTGGAAAAATAAGAGGCCCAGGGGCTGGGATTGTGGCTGAGTGGTAGAGCGCTTGCCTCGCATGTGTGAGGCACTGGGTTCAATCCTCAGCACCACATAAAATAAATAAAATAAAGATATTGTGTCCATCTACAACTAAAAAAAATATTTAAAAAAATAAGGGGCCCAGAATAGATAGCCAAAGCAATCTTTAGTGAGAAAAGCAAAGTAGGAAGCATCACAATACCAGACCTTAAGTTATACTACAGAGCTATAATAACAAACACAGCATGGTATTAGCACCAAAACAGACATGAAGACCAATGGAACAGAACAGAAGACACAGAGACAAACCCACATAAATACATTTATCTCATACTTGACAAGGGTGCCATAAACATACATTGGACAAAAGATAGCCTCTTCAACAAATGATGTTGAAACAACTAGACATCTATATGTATCAGAATGAAATTTACCTTGTCTCTCATGCTGTACAAAATCCAAAGTGGATCAAGGACCTAGGCATTAGACCGGAAACCCTGTGCCTGCTAGAAGAAAATACACTCCATCATGCCAGCTTAGGAACTGAATTCCCCAACGAGACTCCTAATAAAGTACAAGAAGTAAAAACAAAAATCAATAAATGGGATGGTATCAAACTAAAAAACTGCTTCACAGCAAAGGAAACAAGACCATAAATAGAACCTACAGAATGGTAGAATGCCACCTACACCTCAGAGCATTAATCTCCAGGATATATAAAGAACTCAAAAATTTAACACCAAAAATACAAATTACCCAGCCAATAAATAGGCAAAGAAACTGAACAGATACTTCACAGAAGAAATATGAGTGGTCAATAAATACATGAAAAAATGTTCAACATCTCTAGCAATAAGAGAAGTGCAAATTAAAATTACACTGAGATTTCGTCTCAACCCATTCAGAATGGCAATTATTAATAACACAAGTAACAGGGCTGGGATATAGCTTAGTTGTTGGAGCACTTGCCTTGCATGCACAAAGCCCTGAGTTCAATCCCCAGCACTACAAAAAAAGAGAAAAAAAGAAAAAATTCAGGTAACAAATGTGGTGAAGATATGGGAAAAGGATAAACTCATATATTGCTAAAGGGACTGAAAATTGGTGCAACCACTCTGGAAAGCAGTGTGAAGATTCCTCAAAAAACAAGGAACAGAATCACCAGTTGACCTGGTTATACCACTCCTTGGTATACATCCAAAGGATTTAAAATCAGCATACTACAGTGACAGAGCCACATCAGTGTTTATAGCAGCTCAATTCATAATAGCTAAACTATGGAACCAACCTAGTGCCCTTCAAAAGATGAATGGATAAAGAAAGTGTGGTATATGTACATAATGAAATACTACTTAGCCATAAAAAAGAGTGACTTTATGACTTTTGCCAGTAAACAGATGGATCTGGAGACTGTCATGCTAAGTGAAATAAGCCAGTCCCCGAAACTCAAAGGTCAAATGTTCTCTCTGATATGTGGGTGCTAACATGCAACAAGGCGGTAGGGGGGCAGACAGAAGTTCAGTGGATTTAACAAAGGGGAATGAGGAAAGTGAAGAGGATAGTGAAAGGAAAGCCAGTGGAATGAATCTGACACAACTTTCCTATGTACGTATATGAATACACTACAATGAATCTCTGCATCATGTACAACCACAAGACTGGGATCCTAATTAGAAAAAGAAATGCCTCATGTTTGTATCAATATGTCAAAATATACTCTGTCATATATGTCTAAAAAGAAGAAAATAAAAAATAAAAAGTCAAGCAATACATGTAATATAAGAAAAAGTAAATAAAAATAAAATGTCCATCAATGGAGGAAGTTCTATTGCATCCATTAAACTGGATGAGGAAGTTATAAAAATTTAGTATTTTTTCTTAAATGTTAATAATATAGCAAAAACAAAGCAAAATCAGTAGAAAGATTGGCATAGGAAGTGATAAAATATTAGAAATAGACAAACAGCAGAAGTGAAATATAGCTGGGTGTAGTGGCGCACGTCTACTGTAATCCAGCAGTTTGGGAGATTGAGGCAGAAGGATCACAAGTTCCAAGCTAGCCTCAGCAACCTAATGAGGCCCTGAGCAACTTAGCAAGACTCTGTCTCAAAATTCAAAAATTCAAAAATTCAAAAAACAGGCTGTGGATGTTGCTCAGTGGTTAAGCATCCATGGGTTTACTTCCTAATACCAAAAAAATAAAAATAAAAAAAATTTTAAAAGGAAGTGGAATATATGCTTAAAGATAAGGAAAATAGAAGACAACAGATAATTAGGGAGTTATATTGGACATTCACAAACTTTTTGTAGAAATATAGAACAAAAAAACGAGAGGAGAAAAATATTAAATCCTACAAGAAAATCCTCACAAATGAAGGAAACAAATTTCCACATTATGTCCAGCACTGTGAAAAGATACCCACACAAAACTCAACAGTTGATTTTAGAACACTGGAGGATAAAAAGGAGACCCTAAAATCTTCCAAAGAAAAAAATACTGGTCTCATCAAATAATAAGACTTGTCAATAGAACACTGGAAATTTTGATGGGAAAGTAATCTAAACCTGTATAATTCTACAGCCAGACAATGTCACTAATGGCATTTTCAGCCACGCAGTATCTCCAAAAGAAAAGAAGGCAATAAAATCACTGTTTCTCAACTACTAGAAGATTCAGCTCCACCAAACAAGGAATAAACCAAGAAATAAGAAGACAGGAGGAATCCAAGAAATAGGGTTTCCAACACAGAAGAAGAATAAGGGTACCTTCTGGGATGGTTGTGACAGAACAGATATCAACATGATACTGTGTAGCAAGCCTAGAGAGTACCAATCCAGGGTAGAACAGAAATATGTCTAACAGAAATGTCTCAAGGAGAAAATAAATAGAAGAGGATGAGGAAAAGGTATAAGATTAATGACTTGGAGTACTCGAAAATATAATTAGAGGGGATTTACAGTTGTTGGAGGATTTAGGGTTGAATTTATGATAGGTACAGAGAAAATGAAATAAACAAAAGCAGTTTATTAAATCTAGGAAAAACAAAATATTGTATAAGAGAAATACAGTGATGGCATAATATTACAGCACAACTGCAAATAGTCATGTGAACATTAGATATTGATCTAAATAAAACAGGGCATAAATATGTTGAAAGGATGGGTAGAAAAATATAAGAGAGCTAAATCTTGGTCATCTAAATTAAGAAATCAAGATAATATCTAAAACTTTAAAAATACATGAAATAGGAAAAATGACAGTATGTGTTATTTAGAAATAGAAAAGAACTAAAAAATGCACCACGGTTACTTTGGGGTGTGGGAACGATAGGTCTAGGCACTGCCATTTCTTCTAATCTTATTGTCCTGTTTGATTTTGATTTTTTTGAAATGATGTACATGTATTATATAGATTAATAAAATAAATTTTATCTAAGTTACCCAAGGGACTTCTTTATGTTAAAAACAGGATATAAATTATTTTCTTAATTCTGTGACTTCTTTTATAGAATTATTTGCACATATTCATAAATAAATACAGTAATGTATTATCCAGGTCATTCCTGCAGCCAGTGAAGAACAGCTTTTACTAGTGGAACTCGTTCGCTCAATCAGTGTCATGAGAGCAGAAACTGTTATCCAAACTGTGAAAGAAGTTTTAAAGCAACCTCCAGCCATAGCCAAGGACAAAGTAAGAAACTTTTTCTTTGCTTTTATTCATAATTCTTTTTCAGAAGTGATTCTGATAGGTAAGAATTTTTTGTTATATAGCAATGACCTTTTAGCTCTAATGCAAAGACGGCTGTATGTGACTGCTTTTTTAAAAAATACATATTTTGTTTAGTTGTAGATGAACACACACCTTTATTTTATTTTATTTATTTTTATGTAGTGCTGAGGATCAAACCCAGTGCCTCACCTCAGTGTGGTGCTAGGTAAGAGCTACACCACTGAGGTATAACCCCAGCCCTGTATGTTACTACTTTATTAAAAAAAATTAATGGCTGAAATCACTGCTAGTCCGATCAGTCTTGTAGCCAGTATAGAGGAGTTAGCTGCTCATTTCTCCATACATACATTAAAGCGGTCATAAACTATGCAACCACATTCTTAGGGGAGATTTTTCTGGTTGTTTAAAGAACACAGAAACCAGAGCCCAAGGTTGCTTACCATTCTTTACAGCTTCCCTTTTGCTTTCTTTTCTAAATGAATCTTTCAGTTCTGTAAATTTCCCAAGTTTTGCCATAATCTTAGTTCTAGACAATGTCATTTCTTGTTCTTGGGCTTTGTAAGAGCTATAGAAAATGAATGGTCTCTCCATGTTGCTTTGTCTCTAATATAACATAAAAGTCTATGATTCAGGAAACTTACATAATTTTCGACTTTTTCTGCTCCTTTTTCAAGCAATCCCAAGAGGTCACATTTTCATAGGAAGATTTGCCAACAACAAATACTAGACTTTGAACTAAGCCAAAATAGCCATAATAACAATGCTTAAAAGAATTATTAAATATATCTGAAAATGTTGAATTCTTTATTTGCTTATTTTTGTAAACCTTTTTTGAATTGCCAAAGGCAAAAGGGTGTCTGTGTTTCTGACTAGTCAGTGTCCTTATGAGTCTCGCCCTCCCCCCTTTTTTTTGCCACAGTACTACAGTGCTTCACACAAGCTAGGCAAGAACTATATCACTGCAATACATCTATAGCCCCCTTACTAACGTTTTAATAATTTCCTGAGTATTCTGAAAGCACCTCTGGAGCATCTATTATAATTTTGTTTGCATGTGAAAGTTGATTTCAGCTTACTATTTTTAGCCAGATATTGGGCTATACATGAAGGCTCTGAAAACAAAAACCAATTCAACCTCCATGACAAATGCTGCCCCCTTATTAAGTCCTGAATGGTGTGTACACTTGATTTTTCTTTATATAGCAAGAGGGAAACCTTTGAGGAAATAGAGGGGATGAAAAAAGAGAAAGTGGATAATTGTCCATAGACATTAATATCATTTTCTTGCCCATTACTAATTTTCTTTTAAAAAAATTTTTTTTAGTTGTAGATGGACACAATATCTTTTTTAAAAAAATATTTGTATTAGTTGTTGATGGATCTTTGTTTATTTATTTATATGTGGTGCCGAGAATCAAACCCAGTGCCTCACACATGCCAGGCAAGCGCTCTACCACTGAGCCATGACCCCAGCCCCTGGACACAATATCTTTATTTATTTTTATGTGGTGCTGAGGATCGAACCCAGTACCTCATGCATGCAAGGCAAGCACTTTACCACTGAGCTACAATCCCAGCCCCCATTACTAATTTTCAAGAGCCGGTATATTCTTTCTATTGTATGCTTCACTTAGCGGTATCATTAATTTAATAGCTACATTTTAAGCTATTAAGAATTATCCCAGGGATGAGATTGTGGTGCAGTGGTAGAGCGCTTGCCTCGCATGTGGGAGGCACTGGGTTCCATCCCCAGCACCTCATATAAACAAATGAGTAAATAAAGGTCAATCAACAACTAAAAAAATTATCCCAAATTTGCCAGGCACAGTGGCACATGCCTGAAATCCCAGCAACTTTGGAGGCTGAGGCAAGGAGGATCGCAGGTTCCAAATCAGCCTCAGCAGATTAGCAAGTCACTTAGCAACTCAGCAAGACCCTGCCTCTAAATAAAATATAAAAAAGAGCTGGGGATGTGGTTCAGTGGTTAAGAACCTCTGGGTTCAATCCTGGTACCAAAAAAAAAAAAAAAAAGAATGATCCCAAATTTGAACAGACTATACTAATTTAACAGATATGAATAGTAAAATAGACAAGTATACATTTAATTAAAAATCTCAACCTAATTCTGATAACACCACACTGAAGCTACTTAAAATGAAAACGGTTCTGATGCATTCAGAGTAATCATTTAAAAGTGACTGGGATAGCCGGGGCACGGTGGCTCAAACCTGTAATCCCAGCACGTAGGGAGGCTGAGACTGGAGAATGGCGAGTTCAAAGCCAGCCTCAGCAATGGTGAGGTGCTAAGCAACTCAGTGAGACCCTGTCTCTACATAAAACACAAAAATTGGGCTGGGGATGTGGTTCAGTGGTCGAGTGCCCCTGAGTTCAATCTCCAGTACCAAAAAAAAAAAAAAAGTATAGTGTCAATTCTTGATATATGGGAGGAAAACTTGAGAATATTTCCATTCCTTCCATTTATTTTCAACTTTTTAAATAGATCTTGAATGAATTTTCTCTATTAAATAAAAGAACATTGCATGTTTTTATGATAAACTAGTATTTGTTTTTGCTTTCTTTTAATTTTTTATTAAAAACTGGCAGTAAGATACAGAGTAGTTAACAACAATGAAAAAGCAAGGCAGCATTTTCCTTCACTATAAATTGATTTCTTTTGTTTATAGAAACATCTTTCTTTGGAAGTCTGCATGCTTCAGTTTTTCTATGCTTATATTCAAAGGTAAGATTACTGATGTGGATCTTTCCTTAAGGATGTATAAAGGTTAGGAAATATAAAAGGAAAGTCAACTGAATTCTTTCTTGCTAGTTCTTTTTGCTTTCCCCAAAACTAAAGAACAAATGCTAAAAACAGAAACATTGCATTTGTATATATTAATAGATATTGTGGATATCCTAATGATCCAGCCATGAAAATTTGAATATATTAATAGATATTGTGGGTATCCTAATGACCCAGCCATGAAAATCCTAAAGTCAAAAGACCTAAGAGTTTTAAAGAAAACTGAATGTTAAAACAGTAATTTGTAAGAAAATCATTTAAATATCAGTGAAAAGCTGAAGCTACTCTTGAAATCATGCTTATTGCCATTGAATTGATTATTACTTCAATGTAGGTAAACATGTAGCTATCCAATCTGCTTTTTAAGGGTTTTTTTAAATATTAGGAATAACATGAAAGTATCTTCTTGTTTGATGTTCCATTTTGCATTTAACTGACCCCTGAATAGAAGTTAGTAGATTTGAGTTTTGGTAAAGTTCTTACTTAGGAGCTCGAGTCTTAATTCTCCCTCTTTGGGTAATTATTCCATTTTAATAATGAAATTCATAGTCCACTTGTGATTTATTACTAACATTTATAAAGTTAGGTTATTTAGAGTTTTTAAATTGATTGTGGCTTAGAGCAAGGACTTTCTAAAATATCAATTTAGATAATGGAAAGGTGTTAATGTTAGAGCTAGAATGAAACAAAATCATCTTAATTTCTTTACAGACAAGAGACTGGTGTTCAGAATAGATTGACAGCCCTCCCTAACATGAGGTGGAAACTTATAGGTGAAGGAGAAAGACCTAACATAAGAGTGAAATCTATCAGGGTGTCAGTAATTAAAATGAAAATTATTGCAGTTGTATTTTACTTTTGAGAGTCCATGAGATAAGAGATTTCTGTAGCCAAATTTCTATATTAAGAAATCGCACCAAGTATTCCAGATGTGCTTAGTTTTCTTCTTAAATATTTTTAGTAGAAAATGTGAAGCTTTTAGGAATTTTGTTTTATCCTAGTCTATAAGAATTTAGAATGTTTCAGAGACACTAGTAGAAAAATGTGTTCGACTTCAGGAAGATATAAATAAAATTGAAGTTTACTGTGGCTTTTTATATATACAAACTACATTTATCTTGCAGAATTCCAGTGCCCAATTTAGTGGATAGCTGGGCATCACTGCTGATTCTTCTAAAAGACTCTATACAACTGAGTCTTCCAGCCCCAGGGCAGTTTCTCATACTTGGGTAAGTAATTTTACTTAAAAAAAAAAAGTTTCTGAAGGGCGAGAGATGTAGTAGAATGTGTTATTTTGAAAAAAAGTATAATGCTTATTGTCTCATTGCTGAATAACAGATGTTTTGAGTGACCATGTAGTGTCTCTACCTACTCAAAGGATTTTCAAGCTGCAGAACTAGATGTATAGGCCTGTAAAAAGGAGAGGAGGGGAGGGAACAATGTGTGTTTACACATACACAAGCTATGAATGCCCTAGAATAAAATTTTTACAACAGTACTTGGAAGAAGTATAGGAATGGAAAGAGGAGAGAGGTGAGTAGGAAGGCTGAATGGGAACTTCAGAGGATGGGCATTTGGGATGGATGCTGAAATTTGTAGTCATGGAAACTCATTTTCTGTTTGTGTCTTAGAGTTTACTGATATCTATTATCAATTTGTATGATTGTTGGATAAATGCCAGTCACCCTTACTTAATAGCAAGCATCATCATGTCATGGACAGTATATGGACAGTATCTTTTTCATTCACCATTATTCTTAGTTCATAATGGGTCCCTAATAAACACTTGCTTAATACATAGATGTGGTAAGAGCAGAAGCCTTTATGTAGACAGGAAGGGAAAGGTATACTGTAGCAAGCAGTGTACAGGCAGTGGAATAGTGGGACTTTAGTGTGAGTGACAGAGGAGATGTGAGCCAGATCGGGAAAGACCTTGAATTTTATTTTAAGTAATTTGGTCTTAGGTAGGGGATGGAACTGACTACAGGTTTTGAGGAGGAGCATGACTCTGGAAATTACTAAGTATGATTAGATTGGGGGGGGGGGTTTGGGCTAGGAATTATTTTTCAAGTGAGAGGTGAGGAGATTGTGAACTATTGATGATGAGATTCAAAGAACAAGACAAAGAAGGAAAAGAGGCCAGCAAAGGAGATAGAAAAGGAAATATCAGAAAATTAGAAAAAAGCCAGGTTTATTCAGTGTTTCAAGATCAAAGGTAGATTAAAAGTAACCTTCAGAAAGGTAAGAACACTAAGTATTTGTGAATGATAATGTTTATATGATTTGGAAATTAATATATTCTAGTAATATCCACCACAATCCATGTAGTGATAATGAGTTGGAAAAATGAGCACAGACTATTAGGTGAGAAATATTTCAATGAAATTCTTCCAAATTAAACAAATGCATTAATTCCCTGCATGGCATCTGAATTTGCAGAATAATTGAAATTAAGTACAGTTTAAAATATGGAGGTTTTTCCACCTCTGGCAGATTAGACTGCAAAAGGCTTGTGCATCCTTTTATCATAACCCCAGAGAAACTTAGAGATAGTTAAATTTACAGTTCTATCACTTGTACACCAGAAACCCTACCCCTTGGATAGGCAGAATCAATATTGTTAAAATGGCCATACTACCCAAAGCACTATACAGATTCAATGTGATTCCAATTAAAATCCCAACATCATTCTTTATAGAAATAGAAAAAGCAATCAACTGGTTAGTATCTCATTGTATTAATGTGCTACAATTTATCTCCTCTACTAATGCTGAACACATTTGGGTTCCCTTAATTTTCTTGGCTCTAACAAGTAATGCTGCTGTCACCACCACTGTATGTGGCTTTATTCATTTATATATGCCACATCACTGTATGTGGCATATATTCATTTTGATTGAGTCATAGAAAATATATATATGTATTCATGAAATATTTAAAATAGTAAATGAGACCACAAATCCCCTTACTGAAATAAATTAGATTTCATCATTTTCTTTAGACTAACATTTTTTGTTTTGTTTTTATGGCCCTTTTAGAGTTCTGAATGAGTTCATTATGAAAAATCCCAGTTTGGAAAATAAAAAAGACCAAAGAGACCTTCAGGTATGGCATCTTGAATTCAGAGCTATTGCCAAAACTGTTTCTCAATGTTATCTACTTGATAATAGAAAGGTCTATAAGATCACCTGTGAAGTTTCTTCCAATTCT
>CM053406.1:67228894-67308813 GCA_028644305.1 Xerus rutilus | reverse complement strand
TGCATATAAAGATGTTTAATATGAAGAATGTAATCTGCTTATAATTTTGTGCAAAGTTAGAAAAATTATGATTGAAACAATTTTTTTCTATTTGCCTCAACAAATGTTTTCAGTGAATAGTGTGTACAGCTTCTGATAATTTGTTTTTTTCTGTTATGTTTGCCAACATGTATTAAAATGCAACTTATGGGAAAAAAAATAAAATAATTTAAAAAAAAAAAAAAGCCATCAATGTGTATTGTAAAATATCTATTGTCAGAAAATAAAAAACTACAAAAGTTCACATACATATAATACCTACATGTATATGCACATGTCTACATATATAATGGTTCTTCTTTGTTTCCTTAGGATGTGACTCATAAAATAGTGGATGCTATTGGTGCAATTGCTGGTTCCTCTCTGGAACAAACAACATGGCTACGTCGAAATCTGGAAGTTAAGCCTTCTCCCAAAATAATGGTGGATGGAACCAATTTGGAATCTGATGTTGAAGGTATTGCTCTCAGACTTTTACATATATTATCTGTAGGTATATATATTCACTAAGAAGTCATTTCAGTTAGCACATAAGTACCATATACTAATCCCATTTCTCATTATTAGCAGGTAGTTTTTTTCAGTGGAAAAATACTAACCAGTATCTTTACCTGTCTTTTCTCTTACTTAGATATGTTATCACCTGCAATGGAAACCTCAAACATAACTCCTTCTGTGTATAGTGTCCATGCTTTGACTTTACTCTCTGAGGTAATCATTGTCAAGTTTTTTCACATGAACTCTCAAGCAAATAGTAATTGAATATTAACAAGTAATCCTTTTAACAAAGTTTTTAATTTGAAATTTTATATTTGTAATTTTTAGTTTTGAACTTATAGAAATCGCTGTATAGACTGAATAATTGTAAGATTTTGACCTTATCTGTATTTGGATTATTTTATTCAACATTAGTGATGTTGCTTCCCTTCCCCCTTGAGGTTGCTTTAGATGTTGCTTC
This sequence comes from Xerus rutilus, assembly GCA_028644305.1. Lineage (NCBI taxonomy): Eukaryota > Metazoa > Chordata > Mammalia > Rodentia > Sciuridae > Xerus > Xerus rutilus. The sequence continues at coordinate 67,307,816 of CM053406.1, read as the reverse complement.
CTCTGGAGAGAGGATGCACTATTTTTTTAAAGTATCTTTCTTAAGAAAAGTGTTTTCATGCCCCCACTGTGGTGAGGAAGTGGGTGGAGGTAGTATAATGATGTTTCCACTAGTAAGCATTTTACTGGTTAGTAAACATTTTCATATATATTCTGTCAAGCTGTTTTTATCTGTTATACAGCTGTGTATGTTATTTTTGTTTTCCCTTTACAGATGTGAACACTGACCTTTAAAAACATGAGAACGTTTTGACTAAGTCTATCATAACTATTAATAGATTTAACTATTATTTCTGTTGTAACTATTGACAGAGCTGGAACTTGAGCAGTCCAGCTTCTTTGTTTGGGTTTTCCAAGCCTCCTTTTAACTGACTCAGAAGAAAAGGAGTTTCTAGCCCTAAATTCACTGTCACATTAGGAGGTTCTTGAACTTTTATACTTATCCACCTCTACTGGAAATAGCAAAATCTGTCCATATTGATATCCTACAGCTATAATGGGCCCCAAAAATCAGGTTGTGGCAGAAACCACTAATATAAAAATGATTTAAGGAGATCTCATTAGATTTTTCTGATTTTAAGGTATCTAGGTTTTCTTTCAAACTGAAAACCAAGTTGCTTCTAGATGATATTTCAGCTCACAGATTATTTCCTTATGTTTTATAGGTTTTAGCTCATCTTTTAGATATGGTTTTCTATAGTGATGAAAAGGAGCGAGTTATTCCTTTACTTGTAAACATTATGCATTATGTTGTGCCCTACCTCCGAAATCACAGGTACTGTTTTTATTTTTATAAATAGAATTAAATTAATTCATAACCTTTAGAAAAAAGTTCTGTTCTCCTCCTGTCATGTTTGGAATTAACCACAAGATGACATTCTTACCTTGTATTATTTTTAAAAATTTTATTAATGTATTTTTTTCTTATGGTGCTATTTTGTGTCTTCTTGTCATTATTGTCTTGGGTAAATGTGAGCAATAACATAATTTAATATGATTAAAATTAAAACACAGAGATTAAGATATTCTTTCTTTCTTATAGTGCGCATAATGCCCCTAGTTATCGAGCCTGTGTCCAGCTGCTCAGCAGTCTCAGTGGGTATCAGTACACACGGAGAGCTTGGAAAAAAGAAGCCTTTGATCTCTTTATGGATCCCAGTTTCTTTCAGATGGATGCTTCTTGTGTGAATCAGTATGTCATCCTCTTGCTTTCATTCAACATGATAATGCATCTCACAATCTATTGAAGTCAGTTACTATCCTAGTTAGAATGCTTTACTGATAACAAGAACAAAATCTTAATTACATATCATAATTTTTATCTTTTGCAGTTGGAGAGCAATTATGGACAATCTGATGACACATGATAAGACAACATTTAGAGATTTAATGAGTGAGTATTGTGAGGTGACAACTGAAGCAGTATCTTTCCTGTCTGTATGTGCTTCATTCTCACTATTTACTTGCTGATTTCTGGAAACTAGTGAATTAGCTCTTTTTCAAGCTGTATATAGTGTCCTATGGAAATATAATGTTAAAACTTAGGACAACTTACCTTTTGAGGCAACTAGTGACAGAAAGGGACTATGTCTAATTTGGTTTTAAATTGTGCACAGCATAGTGCTTGGCATTTAACAGGCATTCAATAAATATTGAATGAATGAAAGTGTCGCAGTTGATGAGACAGAGAAAGGCAGACAACTGAATCCAAACCTCTGAGACAGGTAAACCTATAGGGCTCTGTTATCTCCTCTGAAGGAACAGAGTGGGAGCCAAGGTCAGAATCACCCTCTACTTAGTCTTGACTGTTTTTATGTATTAGAGTTCTACTTTGTATTTATTTTGAGGGAAAAAAAAGTTCTTTGAATTTTTTTAAAGTATGAAAGTTACTAAATGAACTTTAATAGCAGTGAGATTTTATGAGTCTGGAAGATTTTGTGTAAATTCTTTAACCCAAGCTATCTATGGTTTTCTCCTCTGGAAAAGGGGCACCATATTATCTCTTCTCTCATCCTCATAGACTTGTTCTAAGTTTCAAATTCACCTATTCAACAAATATAAATTTATTAAACAACAATGAGCCAAGCATTATGCTAACCTTAATAAGGTTTTTAAAATTATTTCAGGGAGTAAGAAATTGTGAAGGCAATAAAATAGGGACCATGTATGATAGATTTTAAATAATAGCTAAAGAACTCATATGTATGAAATTAAAGAAACCAAACATGCAAAGGCCTAAAGACAGGATATTCCAAGTATGTGGAACAAAAATTGCAAAAGCCTTTGGGTAGGAACAAACTTGGTAAATTCATGTAACAATAAGCAAGACATCATTGCTGCAGTAGAGTAAGTCAGGGATGAGTAACTAAACATGAGGAAGGAGAGATGGGTAAGCCAGGATAGGCCATGATGGAAATTATTTTTTAAACTAATACAAAGGATTTAAGCAGATGGCATAAAATTTAAAGGACTTTGAAAAATGGTATTATTAGTGATTTTACCTTCTAAAATCCATAGTTTTAAATTTTCTTGTGTCTATATATGACAGTTTTTCCTACTTGGTCTTCAGGCATGTGTATATTGGATCTGCCAGCTCTTCTGTGCCAGAGTGGTCTCAAATTCTTTACCTCAAGTAAATGCCACAGAACATCTCTCCACTGTAAAAAACAAATAACTATCATTTTTTCTCAGTTGACTAGATGTCTTTTCCTAATCTCTCTCATCTGTTTTTTTTTTTGTTTTGTTTGGTTTGGTTTTGGTTTTTTTGCAGCTCGTGTAGCTGTAGCTCAAAGCAGTTCACTTAATCTCTTTGCAAACAGAGATGTGGAGCTAGAACAGAGAGCCATGCTTCTCAAAAGACTTGCATTTGCTATTTTTAGCAGTGAAATTGACCAGTACCAGAAATATCTTCCAGATATACAAGGTAAGTAATCAAAACCCTTTATTTTCTCTACCTTTTGAACTATCTTTTGTTGTTATTATTGTTCTTGTTGTTCTTCCTTAGAAAATACTTTTCCTAAGTTGTAATTTGGGTGAAATATACAAAGTTTAGGTTGACAGGGAACATTATGTAAATAGAAATTTTTCCACTGAAATAACAAAAATTATTTCTAGTATCTAAAAACAACAAACACTGCATTTGTGAGGCTTGCCTAAATATGGTCTCAATTTTATTGTTTGGATATTGATTGATAAAAATTTTTCAAATTTATTAGGAGTTAATATTTGAGTATAAGCTATGACTGTTTCACCTCAGGCAGGCATGTTGGCATTTTTTCATTATGGACAACAGCGTGTCCACCCTTAAGGAGGGCATGGAATATAGGCAAAGCCAGGAAATTGCAGCTAGAAGTAACATTTAGAGGTTTATAATTTTAAGCCTGTATTGAAGGCTATAAAAGGGCTTTGATAACCTTCATGAAATGCATTTAGTGACCTTCTATGTCAAAAAGGATAGCAGTCCACTTATCACCCCATGCCACCAAATAGAGCCACAATGGGGACCAACTTCACCCATGGCAGAATTACTTGCTGCCCAACTCAGTGTACTCTGCAGCTTCCAGCCTGAAGAGTTAACATAGTTGTCATCTCCCTAGTGAGATTTCTCTCTTCTCCCAGAAGACAAATGATTTCGTTTTTCCTAACCTTTTATGCCTAATTTCATATATGCAATATTCACACTGTTCTTTGATTTCCATTTTTAAGTCATCTACATCAGTGTTGACTCAATGTGGTTCATGTACCAGTGCCGCAGTTTCTTACTCTATCTATAATTAGAACTAATGTTTTAAACTTTTATTTGCTATTTGACATAATTTATTGGATTAAATAATAAAACAATAGTTATATTTTGTATATCTGGTTTTTATTTTTCTAGTAATTTTGTTACTATTTATGAAAGTATCAATCTGCAACAGATTACAATTTTTTTTAAAAGCAGTTCTTTACCACAGGTAGTTTGAGAAGTAATGGACCACACAGAAAATTTTATATGACGATAATTCAAATTATTTAGGCAGTGAAAATATATGGCATTTCTTTCTTTCAGAGAGATTGGTTGAGAGTCTTCGTTTGCCCCAGGTGCCAACTCTTCATTCTCAAGTGTTCCTGTTTTTCAGAGTGTTACTTTTAAGAATGTCTCCACAACATCTTACCTCACTCTGGCCTACCATGATCACAGAACTTGTGAGTTAATTTTAATTCAATCAGATTATAAATCTGAATTAAAAAATCATGTGATTAGTTTCCATGACTTACTGGATAAAAACTGATCTTGAAAAGAACTGAACTCAGTTAAACCAGTTACTGATAATGTTACAGTGGAAAATAGTGAAACAGGTCAGATTCTACTTCCTTGTAAGTTGAACTTTCAGTTGTATAATACAGATGTCTAGCAGCTTATGATAATCCCTACTTCATCTGACCTGATTTAGTGCTCACTCTCTTCTGTATATTTTTAACTTTGTTGTGGCCAACAGGTCTGGTGGTTCCCAACTGTAACAATACCTCTAGCTATGGAGATGTTGAGTTGGGTTTTTGTGGACTAACATAAGGCATATATTCACTCTTCAAGAGCAGCACTTATCTCAGTTAAATTTGATTCACACAGACTTTCCCAAAGATTTCCTGCCCTCATTCCCAAACAGTAAAACCTTCCCATATCCCAGCTGTACCATTCAGTTCCCTCATCTTCATAGGAATGATTTGGGAGGTCAGGAAAGGAGGATGAGTAGAGCAAGGGAAACCTTTATCTCTGAAACCCACCTTTATAATTTCCCCACAGTTTGCCTTAATATATCTTTGCTCTTATTTTTTTTTTGCTTACTTGATTTTTGTTTTTTGAAATAACTGTAACTGTTCCAGAATCACAAAAGACAAAAGCCTGTTCTCATCTTACTAGTCTCTGCTAAATGATTACCAAGCTCTGTACAGCTAAATTTGCCATTTTCCTTTCAGAAACTATAATTTCCAACTTTTATTATAAAGTTTGTTTTTGTCATAATATAGCCTAAGGATAGTATGAAAAGATTATATATCCAGTTTAAATATACATTTATTTTGTTATTTTCAGGTGCAGGTATTTTTATTGATGGAGCAGGAACTCACTGCCGATGAAGATATTTCACGGTAATATGTAATTTATTTCAATGTATTCTTACTAGTTTTTATTATCCTGAAATTACCCATAGTGTTGCTTAACAGCTAGGGAGTATAGATACTGCTTTATCTGAATATTTGATATGACTAGCCCATTATTTAATTGAACATATAATGTAATTTTACTTAGTCCTAAAACATGGTAGACCAAATTAAAACTATCAGCATTGACCTCTAGACACAAATTTAGTTCAGTGCAATACAATGTTGTTTCAGCTACATGACCACCTTAATTTTGCTAAGTCATATCTGGTCCCTAAAACTTGTTACAGACAGCAAAACCTATTATGGCAGGTAATCTATAACCAAGGTATACACATGCTCAGATCTTCCAGAATGTTCCCAATTTGATGCAATATAATTTTTTTTTAGTAGAGGTAGTTTATTAATGTATGGCTAATATTTTTATTTATACATAAATTTTTACAGATTTGTAAATTTAAAAAATATTTAAAACTCTTAAATACATTCTTAAGTGCTAAGTTAATGAAGTGCATTCTGTATTAATAACTGCATTCTTTATTATAGAAAGCTTCTCCCTATCTTTGCAGAAAGAAACTGAGTAGTAATAAAGTTTCTTGGTTATACAATTTGTAATTTTATATTTCCAAAGTGTAATGCAAGTTCTATCTTTACATTCTAAAAATTTAAAGAACAAAGGTGAATTTTTTGAGAACAGCAAAATTAATTAGTCATGACCAATAATTTAGCAATTATTGGTATACTTAATCAGGATGACTATGAAAAATATTACCTGGTACTTTAGATATTCTAGGAATTCCCAGTAGGCAAATGGGTCCAGCCTCTGACAGCACTATCCCCTGCTTACAGGACCTCAGGCCCCTCTGTGGCTGGCCTGGAGACAACCTATACAGGAGGTAATGGCTTTTCTACTTCATATAACAGCCAGCGGTGGTTAAACCTCTATCTCTCTGCTTGCAAATTTCTGGATTTGGCTTTGGCATTGCCCTCTGAAAATCTTCCTCAGTTTCAGATGTAAGTAAAAGCAAAACTATTAAATGGATATTTTAAAAATACATTTGCTTTGGTCATGGATATCTAAGACTAATTTTTTAAAATTTTGTGTAAGTTGGAATATTTTTTATTAAAATGTAATTCTTTTAGCAGGGCTGGGGCAGCAGTTATTAGAAGTATATGATTGATACAGAAATATTAATATTAAAAGACCATCGGTCAACAAACTGAGTACCCTCCAGATGTCAGATAGAGGGTATATGACATAAGCTTCAAGTTCAATGGAGATGACACACAGTTCAGCACATGATGGATAGATATTATGGTAGTACATGTGTAGGATGCTGTGAAGCTACCCAGCAGCAACCTCTCCAAGCTGTGATGTTCAGAACAGGCCCTAAAAGGAGTTTTAAACTCAGTGAAAAAGCAAAAGTTGAGAGAGGGAAGGAAGCACCTGTGTGAAGACAGGCAGGAGCAGACCTGGTATATCTGGGTGTTGAGCATAATGTTGAGAGAAAAGGTTGGTAAAGGACCCAATTATGTAAGGCTTTGTCATCTATTTTATAGAATGTGGACCTTTTCCTAAGGATTCTGGGAAGCCACTGGCGCATTTTAGGTATTGTCATTAGGCTTATATTTTAGAAAGTTTACTTTGGCTGTAGAGTATAAAGAAAGGATTAGAGATGAGCAAGACTTTTATTTTAGGTGGTAGTGAATTGAACTGAAAGGAGTTGGGGAAACCAATAAAATGCTCACCATGGCTTGTTTGTAAGTGTTCAAATATATTTAATTATGGTTTTTCACATAATTTTTTCCCATCAAAAATGTTTACATTGAAAAGTTTTTAAAATAACAGATTTTTTTCTATCAACGTAACTAAGATAACTTGAGAGTGTATGAAGAAGATCAAACATCTGTATCAAGTATTATGTTGTATTACATTATTTTGGAATGGAAAAACAATAGGATAAATTTCAACATGCTTAATCCTCCAAAAATTGCTTACTTTTCATTAAACTTTATAGTAGGAACTATAAATTATTTTTAGATTAATTCCAGTTCTTTTTTTTTTTCCATTCAAAAACCATATGCATTTACTTCTTGATGAACTTTAGTGGTTGGGTATCTGTTAAGTTGAAGTGAATCCTACAAGAAGTTCAGAAAAGGATACTAAGAATTGTAGGAAAGTATCTAAAATTAACTAGATACAAATTCACGAAAGTGATAGAAACTCTGTTCTTCGGTGCTCTAGGAAGAATATCAAGAACTATATACTTATCTTCCATAAAAAGAACCAAAATGAGTTTATCCTTTTTTGGGGAGGGCAGGTACCAGGGATTAAATTCAGTGGTACTCGACCACTGAGCCATATCCCAGTCCTATTTTTGTATTTTATTTACAGACAAGGTCTCACTGAGTTGCTTAGCACCTCACTTTTTCTGAGGCTGGCTTTGAACTCACGATCCTCCTGTCTCAGCCTCCTGAGCCACTGGGATTACAGATTTGCACCACTGTGCCCAGCTGAGTTTATCCTCTTTACTTGTCAGGATGTTATTACTCCAAAAGGAAGGAAAACAAGGCTGGGTGTGCAGCTCCGGGAGAGCATGTGCTTCCCATGCACAAGGCCCTGGATTCAGTCTCCAGCACCAAAAGAAAAAGAATGGCTTCTAAACACAGAATGGCTATATTCATAAGAGAAAGTTCAATTAAAATTATCTGTAACCATCAGAATGGTAAAAATCTAAAAGTTGCTTTCTTTTTACCCTTAACATCAGATATATTCTTGTTGGAAATATACGTCAATATTATCCAGTTGTTCTCCAAAGAGGTTATTTATCAAAATTTTATATGCTCACTTTAAGCCAGCAATTCTGCTACATGTAGAGATTTATCCTGCCACTCACAGAGATGCATAAAGTAATTGTTATATGCGGGTAACCATTATAGCACTTTTAGAATTCCAAGAAATTGGACAATCCAGGAGACTGGTAAATCAGTACCTCCCAATACTATAATACTATGTAGCTTTAGGAATAATGGACCCTAATGTGATCTGGAATGGTCTCCAGGATATATACTTAAGTCAAAACAAGCAGCAATCATGTCTGTTTTAAGGGGAGATAGTTGGTTGCATGAACATGTGCTCTTTCATGAATAAACTCTGGAAGACTATAATAAAACTGGCTACACCAATAGATTCTAGGATGGGAGAGAGACTGCCTTTATTTTTGGCATGCCCTTTTATATGTGAATTGTTCCCTTGTCAGACATTAATTTTACTTATTAAAGACAAAAATAAGAAAAAAAATGGAGGGATGAATGAAGTCCTACTTAGATTTTTCTTACATTCTTTCAGTTCTTTGCCCCCTTACTGTGTAAGTTAGAGAATATTTAGCAATTGTATGTTGGAAAAATCAAGTCTTTTGTCAAAGTGTTAATAGTACAAAGAGATAATAAGTTACAAAAACCCAATTTCCTTTTAAAAACGATTAGCTAATAAGAAACGTGTTGAGTACTTTCCTTTGTGCTCGTGAAAATTGTGATGAGCACTTTTCAGGTTTACATATCTTTATTTATCCCTCACAACCCTGAGATACTTAATACTATATTAAGTGATATAGAAAAGGCTCCGAGAGGTTAAGAAATACCCCAGGTGGGGCTGAGATTGTGGCTCAGTGATAGAGCGCTTGCCTCGCATGCCTGAGGCCATGCGTTCAATCCTTAGCACCACATAAAAATAAATAAATAAAATAAAGATATGGTGTCCATCTACAACTAAAAAATAAATAAAAAAAATTAAAAATACCCCAGGTGACAGGGTTACTAGTGGCACAGTTGGCATTTGAATCTTTGTAAGTAGCTGGATCATGATCTACAAAAATTATGTTGCCTCATCTTAGATGCTCAAAGTTTGTCCTACAAAGAATGTTGATATCATTCTTCCATACACAGGTACCGATGGGCCTTTATTCCAGAGGCCTCAGATGATTCAGGTTTGGAAGTCAGAAGGCAGGGCATACATCAACGAGAATTTAAACCATATGTGGTACGACTAGCAAAACTTCTTCGGAAAAGGGCAAAGGTATTAAATTATTTTTGTTGCTCTGTTATGTAAATACATGTTGTATTTGTAATAACTACTATTTGTTACATATTAACTAACTACTGCATTTGTGAGGCACTTATTAAATTATTTCCTGGGAAACTGAGGACATTATCAAGTTGAGCTACTTTGAAAACAAGTAATTTTGAGAATTAATCTCCATAAGCCTAGTATTCACAAACATTTAAAATATACATTGAAGGGATCTTAAAGGAACATTTGGTTATCATTATTTGTGTGCACACGTGTGTGTGTGTGTGTGGTGCTGCTGGGTGAAATCCAGGGCCTCATCCATGCTAGACAAAGCTTCTACTACTGAGCTACATTCCGAGCCCACACATTAATTTTTTAAAAGAGAAGAAAAAGGAAGCCTTTTGTACATTAATAACATATAGATTAAAATGTTTTCTCCTCAAAAAAGAACAAAAATCTTAGAACCATGCATGTAAGTACTTAGCACTCCAATTCTATAAGGATATATCCAGTGTTCATTTTAATGCTATGAGAAGCAGAAAGATATGAGCTGATTAAGTAAAACATGCAATACTAAAAGGGATTTGTAGAATAAATGTAAGATTGACTTCAAGAAGAACCAGTAAGTATGTGTGTAAATTATACATAAGTTTAATACATTGACAGGATTAATTCAAAACTCAGTTAGTTGGAACTTGATCAGATTAATTAGGGGAATAATCACTAATATTTTTCCTCTATTCATATAAAGTAAAAATGTAGATGCTTAGAATTTGTTCAATGTTTTTCTAGTTTTGATTATGACCAAAAGACATGCATTCCATATCCTGACCCAGTATAGCTACATAACAGAATCTAAAGTTTCTCACAAAAAAACTTTGCCTTTAAAATGAAATATTTTCTTCCACATAGTTCCTGTTGTTGATACTGTGTTCCATTTTAATAACTGTCAAGACCCCACCCCCAGTTTTTAAAACACTGCTTAAAATTGGACTACCTCTAATATAAAGCATCCACTTAGAGAAATTGCTCAAGGTGAAAAGTGGGAATGTATCTACAACATATAAGTAAAGTGTAGGAAGATAAGATTTATAAAATCTATGTCATGTCTTATGTACTTACATCTTTCAGTATGCATCAGGTTAATTTCTAAGCACACTCAGAAATGAGCATGCCAGCTTCTGCAGACGAGTATTGAAGCTGGCAAGCTCATTATTGGGCCTTTGTTATTAATATTTTTTTTACATTCAAATTTTTAAAAAAATAAACTGCAAAATTTTGGGATAACCTAGGTTATTTTGTGAGACCTGGTTTGCAGTATCTGTTTTGAGTGCTCAGAAATTGCCAGGCCCTCTGGAGTCCCCTAACCAGGCAGCAGTTCTTAAACTAAAGTCCATATACTACAGAAGAAGAATGGAAGAAAGTGATCTTAAAAGGGTTCACTTGAAGGACATGAAGAACTTGATCACAGTTGCTTCTTTAGGAGCTAAATAAAAGGACAAAAATATGAATGAAAATTGGAGCCAGAGTTTAAGACAGGAGTTACTTTTACTTTGATATTACAGGGTTTGAAAAAATAATCATGACAAATCTATATGACCCCAGGCATGTGTCCTATTTTTCCTTCATCTTATTAGTAATGAGAAGATTTACTAAGACACCCTCCATTACCTAAAGGATAAACATGAGTCTTTTGCCCAAAACCTATCCTACACAATAAGGTAACTACTTTGATTGAAAAGCATCTTCCCATCCAAATCCCTTTAAACAGGGTCTTCATGGCCACGCATATGTTTCACTGGAACAAAGGCTATGAGTTCTCCTCTTTCCTTCCACAGGACAAGGAGGAGGACTTTAAAACAGTGATTTTGGAGGGATTGGAGATGGCCAAGCATCAGGTGAGGGTGGCTGTTTGATGCTTGTTATATGGCAGCAAGAACTGCCATATCTGGACCAAACAGTGAAACATAAACCCAGGTCTGGATTTCAACAAGTGTAAGAGAGGTAAACAGGAAGGAAGTCTTTCTCCATTGGTAGACTGATGAAGTCAAAGGAGAAATAATTTGGATGAAAACAGGTTTGATTTAATATTGAGGACAAGATAAAGTGATCTTGTCATTTTGATTAAAAACAGCAGAAACACTGAAACAAGTGTTCTTGGTAAAGAGCAAAGTAAAAAAAATTCTCTCTTAAAGGCATATGCACCATCATTCATTTGCATTTAGAAATTAGCTACATAAAAGGTACAAGCATAGTATTCATTTTCCTTCAAGATAATTTCATCTCTATAACACCCTTTGATTATCATTGAATTAGTTTGATTTAGTGGACTAGAGGTGGTGTGGTCAATAGTTGAATAAGGATAGTCAGTGATGTGAAAATCAGTCATAGGACTCTCATTAAAGCCAATATCATAGTTAAGAGAATGGAAGATGCTTTTATATATTCTGTCATGTAGATCAGAGGTTAAATAATTGCTAAGAAATAAAATGTGATAGCTGGGTTTTGTCATTGTTTTTATTTTTTCAGCCACAGATGAAGAACTAAATGGTCTTTTCTTACTTGCTTTTGGAGTCTTATGTTTTTTAAATGTTTTCCTTAAAATTTTACCTTCCAAAAAGCAAAAAGGGCTGCGGTATAGCTCAGTGGTAGAATGAACATTTAGCCTATACAAGGTCCCTGGGTTCATTTCCAACACCACCAAAACAAAATTAAAAACAAACAAATCTTGACATCACACATAATAAGCTGGATTCTGCATCTGCTTTCTCCACTAGGAAACTGGTGATACTAAAATATTAATTAGGTAAACAACGAAAGTTTCTCAGCAGTATCTGATCTTAGAAAGGAAACTTTATTTGTGAATGAATATGACAAGATGTACTTTTTCCTAAGTCTCAAAAATTGTTTTTTATTATCTAGCCCATTGTTTTATTTTCATTACAATTTTGTCCAAATTTAAATATTTTCAGATCATTCGTATCTTTCATCTATATAGACTGATGTCTGTAGCTGTTTGTATAATTTAATTAGCTTCTTAAACTAGCTTAATACAGAAACTACTGGTGTTTACACTTAGTTGACAGTCTTCACATATATTCTCATTTGACTTCCCATTTTATCAGTGAGAAACCTTTATGTGTCTTGCCCAAGTATGTAACACAAAGTAATGGCAGAGCCAAGGCACTAACCCAGTTCCTTTGACTGAAGGTTCAACTTTCCTTCCCTCCCAAGAAATGATAGCATTGTCTCTCTTGAGGGATCGATCCCTTCCTTCCTGGGTACTGCAGTACTAACAGTAATTATTCACTTCTGTACCCTACTACCATCTTGTGGCAAATTTAAGTTATTTAGTTAAAAGGGAATTAACTGATTTACTAATGGTGAAATGCATAAAGTTCTATGCCCCTTTCTTAATTCTCTTTTATAATCATTTTGTGACTTAGTCCTTGGTTATGTTAGTGAGAATGCAAAAATCTAAGAGCTTTTTGAGTATATGCAAAGCATACCATAAGCTTTTATATTTGACCTGCCCTGTCTAAAATCATTTCTATTAAACTTAGCTGTGCATTCTGTTGGAAAATAAAACTACAAGAGGGGTGTTAGATGGCACTAAAAGGCTTCAGAAGCAAGGGTTTTAAACTTTGCTGTTTAGGTCCTTTTAATTTTTCTAACAATTTCAATTTTATTTTCTGCAGAAAAATCCAGAGGAAGATAACTCAGGGAGAACACTGGGTTGGGAGCCGGGGCACTTGCTGCTTACCATCTGCACCGTGCGCAGTATGGAACAGCTCCTGCCATTCTTCAATGTCCTCAGCCAAGTCTTCAACAGCAAAGTCACAAGTCGGTGTGGAGGACACTCAGGGAGCCCCATCCTCTACTCAAACACCTTCCCTACTACGGATATGAAACTGGAGAACCACAAACCATTTTCCAGCAAAGCCAGGCAAAAAATAGAAGAGATGGTAGAAAAGGATTTTCTGGAAGGAGTGATAAAAACTTGAGCACCACCAGTGGTTCCATTTAGTTTAAATGTAAATGTAATTATTTAAAACAGACACATTGCTCTGAGTTGTATAGTCTTTTTTTCTTTTTCTTTTTCTTTTTTGTATGTAACAAAACACATTTCAGGTTGTATTTAATTTAAAAATTTGTAAATAAGAGCTAATGTCTGGATGTGACCTGAATCAAGTTTAAATATTGTTGGCTCATATTGATTATGGTGCCTATGAGAGATCTATATATACATATACAGTCCATTGTTTTATTGTCCTGAGTTGTCTTAAATCTGCAAAATACACACTGCACATTTTTTCTATTGGTTTGAGGCTCAGTTTAATTTAGATTGGGGACTTTTTCCTATCTGTTACTAATCATGTTCTAGTATTTGAATGGTATCATTTTGCCATCAGAGGCTTGGCGATATACTAGATTTGGTTCTCTTCACATGCCTTCACCAACAGCATGAAGAATAACTGAAGGCTGGACCCTATAGCCTCAGAAAGACAGCACAGGCCCCACCACCTCTCAATTCCTGATACTGCTAAGCGGACAGGTAAGTCCTCTCATGTTTACTAAGATCTCCCATGGAAAATCTGGTTGTATAAAATCTTTTCCACCCTCCCTATTTTTAATCAAGGATGGCGAATTCTGCAAAACAACATCTTAGTTAGGTAATGGCGAAGGCAAAGACATCACAAGAAGGTGGTAATAAGATTTAATTTTTTCAGCAACCTACATGAATTATTCCTGTCATACACTGCAAAATTAATGATTAAATCATATTTATGCCCTAATATTTTTACATTAGTGAGACTGAATTTCTCAAGAATTTTTCTGGTAGTGTTTAAGAAAAAAATCTAGAAACAATCCAGTAAGGTACATCATAAACATTATGATTATAAATGTCTTGATACTGCCATTATTGACAGTTTTGTTAAAACTTTTAAAAAATCCAGTCTCTGAGAATATAAAAATTATCTTCAGAAACCTGGTTGGGGTCTTTCTCCAACTCCTCCAGCCAGCTGAAACACTGCCAAGCTCACTTCATGTGCGAGGCTATCAGCACTTTCCTGCAAATTACATGAAAGGAGGTAAGAAAGACATGGCATCTACCATATGTTAGTTGCCATTCTAGGGGAGGGTGCTTCCTGATTTTGTTTCACTAGCATATTCAAATGAAAACTTCTTTTCTCATCTTTCAGTAACAAATTCCAAGGCACTTAGATAAATGGAAAGCAAGTCAAAGTCATCTAAATAAGGTAAGTTTTCAGTTAATTACTTCAGGATGTAAAATTAGTTTTTCCAAAACTTAATAAAGTCGATAAAACCTAGTCCCCTTAACAGGTAAGCAAGCCATTGTTAGCCTAAGAGAAATAACTCTTACAACTCAGTTGCCCTCTCTCCTCACTCATAAAGGCTATTCTTTCACTGTATTCCAAGATAGCCTATGCTTCTGTTTAAAAATAACAACACAGGTCTTATATAAGTTAACTGGAAATGCCTCCATCTGAGTCCCTCTTCAACCCAGTGTACTTTGCCTGGTTATACAGACACTTTTATCAAAGTCTTAAGGTGACAGACAAGATGGTGTATGTGAAGAAGGCAAATTATGTAATTCCAGACCATGGGACTTGACCCCATCTGGAAAATAGCAGAGGCAAAGAATAAGGCTGTCATTTAAAGGAAACATTTAAAAAGCAAGTTAAGAACTCAAATGATGATTAGTACCAATTGGTTTGGAAATACTACAAAGACCACAAAGCTGGCAGTTTAAAAAATCACAGGATTATATTTTTTAAGAGAACAAAAGAATAATCTAAGCTGAGCAAATGCCTGTAATCCCAGCTACTTGAGAGGCTGAGGCAGGATGATTGCAAGTTTGGCAAGACCTTTGTCTCAAAAAATAAAAATTTATTTATGTAGCTCAGTGGTAGAAGATACTTGGATTCAATCCCCAGTACCAAAAAAAAAAAAGGATTATCTACTTCACAGTGCATAATATTCACATGTATTAAACCAAGGGTTTAACACTTATTCCTTTTTCCGTTAGAAATATAACACTTTCAAGAAGTCCACAATAAATTGAAAGAAAAATATTTGGGGAGCTAGAACAAGAGGCTATAAAAATCTGTTCAACTATATCACTACTACTCATGATAATTTTATAGTCAGTATAATTCTAAAAGGCTCTATAAACAAATCTCAAAGACATAACAATTATCAGTGAGATTCCAAATACTATTGGTTTTCTCTCTCCTCATATTGTTTCCCCACTTTCCCCTACGTTATCAGGCTCTCATTCAAATTTTTTCAATAGAACTATATCCCAGCTTACTTGTGAATCTGCTTCTGCATACACTCGGATGACATCTTCTGTACCAGAGGGCCGGACAAATGCTCTGGAGAGCCTATACTTCTTCACCAGGTCATTAATTGCCTCTTGTAGTCCAGGTGGTGTAACTGCTTGTCTTTCAGCATCTGTGGTGCTAATTACTTTCCTGTCAGCAACCTAGGCACAAGCATTTCATATTTGTTATACTCCCTTTCAGAAGCATAGCCTGTGCAACATAATTCCCACCGGAAGAATTTCTCCAAGGTCAGAATTATTAATTTCAACATCTGTACAACTTCTCTCTTCAAAGAATTACCTTTGGTCTCAAGCTACCACTAAAATAATGGCCAGTAAATACTGTATGACTTAATCCTATATCATACCTTGGATTCCAATGTAATCATTTGATCAAATGATTTAAGAGGGCTGTGAAAAGAATCTCGCTTTAAATATGCCAAATACAAATTTGAGTAATCAAGAGCCATTTCTGTGCTTTTGTATCTGTCTTTCAAAAATTCTACTAGACAGTGTATAGACTGGTATAAAGCTACATACAAATCTAATAGCAATTTATCTGAAATGACTTTTAAAAGTTCTGAGCCCACAGATTCTGTTTCTCAGCATCTACTCTCACGTATTCTGTGAACCAAAATAATGCAGAGGAAATATTTTCACTTCAAATGACAAGCTATAAAATATGGGGGACATACAGAATGTACAGAGCAATAGCAGAAATCTGTTGAAGCTCATAATTTTGTTTTCTCTTCATTTAACTTTTCCATATTAAAAAGTGATGCATAGGCACACATAATAAAGTTGGAAACCAAAGACTTCTCAGTGTTATTCTGTAATTTTTAAAGATGTGAGAAAATACAGAAATATAGCTAGATATTATAAGGGCCTATTTTCTAAGAAATGTGTATGGATTTTTTATATAGCAAGATTTGGAATAACTTAGTTAATAAAAGTCATGCCTCTCAGACCTTAACTTTGAGTTGTCTATTTGGAAGATCAGTGTAGAGAGCATCCCACTGTTGTATAGTCAGGCTCTTCAAAGCTAGGATTGCCTCAATCACCAGCATGTCAGCAATAGCATCACCAGCTGCCTGCAAGATTGGGAAACAACACAGAAGAAACCACTCTTAACACAAGCAAATCTTGCTTGTGAATGTTCACCACCATAGAAAACCAGGCATAGTGTCCTGTGCTTGTCTTCATGCCGCATTATTATCTAGAGTATGGATAAAGATGTCCATGGAAGGTAATTAAAGGTATACAAAGAATATTGAAACTAACTCATAAGAAATTTGCCTTTTGTGTTCTCACTTATGAAATGAAAATAGACAGGATAACTTATGGTTTCAGCCTGACTCAAATTTTTCTTTATAGCTAGATCCCTTTGAGATCAATGGAAAGCATCATGGTAAAATAGACAAAATGAACTCTGGTGTAAGATACAACTGAAACTTTTGAAGAAACAAGCTTTTGTTTCTTCATTTGTAAAATGGAAATTATAATAACCACTTTTCCTTAATTATGCAAGACACTCACATGTTAGTTCCATCACTAATGAACTTCCCTGTCTCAATTATTACTCTTCCATAGCATGCTCCACCATAATGTCAACTACATGAGCAACATAGATGTCTTCTGTCAAAGAATTATTTTACTGGTTTAAAAATTAGCAACTTGCATACTATTGCTGAATTCAACAAATCAGGGGGAAGCATATAAAAAAAAATTGTCACTCCATTTCCGTGTAAATCTCAACTGTACATATCATCACCAGCCCAAATCGTCTTCACTTTATTACACATTGTCTTGTCCATCTTCCAAATAACGTTAAGGTAACCAAAATCCCACAATCCCATCAGTTCTGACCTGGTTAAACAAGTCAATGATGTTTCTAAGAATCTTAGCAGCTTTTCCTTTTTTATCTTCTAATTCTCTTGCGAGTTGGTTTATCTTCTCTTCAACAGCTTTACTAAACAGTGCCTACAGGAAAAGCATATGATATCAATCACAAACCCCATCCAGGCCACAGTCAGAAGTAGTATCATGCCAACTAAATGACATCACTGTAGGTGAATCTGGAGAAATTACAGGGGAAAATACATGTCAGCTTATATATGAAATTAATATAAGATCAAATCAAAACCTAAAGTATATTAATAGGGGAAAAGTTTGTGGATGATAAAACTGGTTATCAGGCTGGGAATGTAACTCAGTGGTAGAGCCCCTGCCTAACGTGTGAAGCCCTGGTTCAATTCCCAGCACTGCAAAAAAAAAAAAAGTGGGGGAGGAGAGGTCGTATTATAAAATTTAAACAGCTGTTTAAGAAGATAATACCACCTTAACAAATGAATACATAAACATTCATTGTTTTCCCCTCTACCAGCTAAAGCAATGCATGCTACTTAATCCTGCCTATATCCTTTAAAGGATATCTGAGCTAAGCATTATTAGAAAAAAGGCTCATTTAGCACAAAATGGCAGATTATGTCATAGATATTACATTAAACATGTTCAAGATTCCTGTTATTTTGAAATGTCTACCCAATTTTCATAGCCCTCAAGAAGCCCAATACTGAGGAGGAGTAACACACTATACTCAACTTGTTGATGAGATACATATTTATTGGTAAAATAAGATACATGCTGATCACCTGTTTTACAGGAACTCAGCCATGCCCATTTATTTATACTATAGAAGCAGACCTGAGCAGTTCCTACAGAGACGTTATGGCCTGCAATACTGAAAATATTTACTACCTACCCATAACCATTTATCAACCTCTGCGATAGATCACTGAAGTTTTATCTAAATAATTGCATTTTGGAGGAACATATTTTTCTCATTCTTTTCCTCCAGAAGGCAACTTTGAATTAATGAGGGAAATGACTGCACCTAAATTCAAATTTTCTGTTTGCTACCTCAAATTCAGTCAGGCTTTTAAAAAAATCCTGTGCCTTAGGAATGAATCTAAAACCCACTATAAAATGGTGAATTTTATGGTATGTGAATTTTGTCAAAATTTTTCAAAATATTATTTCTGCTAAGCCATAAAAACAGGCATGATGGCACACACCTGTGATCCTAGCAACTTTGGAGGATGAGGCAGAAGACTTGTAAGTTTGAGGCCTCCCTGGTCTATTTAGTGAGACCTTGTCTCAAAAATTAAAGTGCTGGAAGTATAGCTCAGAGGTAGAACACTCCTGGGTTCAAAATCTCCAGTACCCTGCACAAAACACCATTAAAACTAAACTCGGGACTGAGGCTATAGCTCAGTGGTAAAGCCCTTGCCTTGCATGTGTGAGGCACTAGGTTTGATCCTCAGCACCACATAAAAATATACAAATAAAGATACTGTGTCCATCTATAACTAAAAACATTTTAAAAAAATACTAAACTCATTTCCTCAAATTATAACTTTGAACTCATCACAGCTACTGAAATTTTCCCTCCTATGGCTAGTGAAAGGAAAATGTAAAGATAATCTGCTTATAAGAAAATGAAGTACTGCATATTGTTTATTATTAAAAGAACAAATTAGTGTATCTCTCCATAAAAGATAATCTAAAAGAGAACCAATTTCACAACACTTGAAAATATATACATACCAAATAATCTTATAACCTCCATCTAGTCATTTCAATAAAGTAGATTATCAGCTATTACTACCCAGATACAACTTTCCCATTATAAAGAAAAGTACCAGCTAAGGCCAGATGTGATCTTTGAGAACTTACTGTTCCATGCCCATTTGCTTCAAAATAAACTCCAATGTCAAACTCTTGAGCCTTGTGGTGCAGATGTTTTACACCAGTTTTAGTGCAGTAAACAGGTACCTATAATACACACATGTAAGGATAAAGCTGAGTCAATAAATGTTTATTGTATACCTACTATTCCAGGGATACAACAGGGAACAAAACTTGGACTTTAGTAAGGAAGATAATTAAGCACTAAAGTACAAAACAGTGTCACTATGGGGGAATGAAGGCACTAGAACCTTATAGCCAAGGGAAAAGCAAAGTGAGAAAGCTGAGGGTCTCCTAAAAGATTGCAAGTAGGGGCACTATGTGATCTAATTGATTTAGGAAACTATTTAAGCTACAGTATGGAGAATGGCTTATAGCAGAGGTTTGCAAGCTTCTCCTGTAAAGGGCTACATAGTAAATATTTTAGGCTTAGTAGGACATAATGTCTCTCAAAACTATTCAATTCTGCCATTTTAGTGCAAAAGCAGCCAGACACCATACAAATGTACAAGATTCTATTCCAATAAAATTTTACTTACAAACAGTAGCAAACTAGATTTGGTCCTCAGGCCAACTCCTGGCTTAAGGTTAAGAAACAGGATTGGTTAGGAGGTTTCCAGGACCAATCCGAGTAAGAAATCATAGTGGCTGGACTAGCAACAATGGATAGGATGCCATGAGTGAAGATTTAAGAATGGTGGAAGAACTGACCAGAGCAAAACTATAAGAGACATCAAGTAATATCCACATTTGTCTTTGCAGAGGTCAGGAATGGTGAGGCTAAAAATATTTAATCCAAAAGAGTAAGTTGAAAAGTAAGTTTCTGATGTGTATTCAGTTTTATAACAAGGTACCTTACCTTTAAGAAATTTTTAGGACAAAAATTGAGAATTAAAATATGATTGTGTAAAACATAATGTTATTGTCAACACTCTGCATATACTACAGTTGTTCCATAAGATTATGTCACCCAGTGACATTGTAGCCATCTTAGTTTGCATTAAGTGCACTCAACATATTTGCCCAATGGCAAAATTGCCTAATGACACACTGACAAATTTCTCAGAACATATCCCCATCCTTAAGCAACTAACCTAAGTACTAAGAATCCCTGAAAGGCAGGCAGCTGGGCCCTAGATGAAGTTTACTGTAACCACATATTTAAATCAGGTCATGAACTAGCAGCATCCACTTTGTTTTGCCCATCCATCATATCTTTTAAAAAAAATAAATTCACATGAAAATTCACATTCCACTTAAAGAATCTGAGTAAAGCTAACAACTGTTGGCCTGGGCACACTTCCAGTCCTTAGCCACCTGCTGTGCACATTCACTTCACCTATCCAGATCCTACCAGAATTTGAAATGGGTAACACAAAATTTAGAAAATTATTATTTTAGCTAGTGAGAACAAGGGTAATGGCAATAGCCTTCCAATTCTGGCCATGAACCCCCTACCTCTTAGAGTACGTAGTATGGTACAGAGGGTGCCATGATGTAGATATTGAGGACATAATTAGAAACAAGATCAATCAACCCTGTCAAAAAAGTATAAGGAAACAGTTTCATTAAGGCTCTTTTATGCTCGCATCTACAGGCAAGTTGCTAAGGAGACTGCAGAGACAAAGCTTACCCTCTAATATAGCTAAACAGAGACATTCCATTTCACAAATGTGTTGCCATAAAAGGTGACAAAGAGTACAACTAGGCACTGTCCTTGAACATGTTCACTAAGAGCCCAATTTTAGCAACAACCTCACTTAGTATAGTCAGAATTCTAGTCACCTTGATATCTGATCAAAGTCCTCATTCCCTGCCATTCCCTAGAAGATGTCTGGTCATCTTGGCCAACCTATATGAAGAATCTCATTTAGCCAGAATATTCCCCTTTACCCATGTTTTCTCTCAGTAAATTTCCTTCTTCTGACCACCACTACCACTCCACACACATACCCTTTTCCTTAGCTATAAAATAACCACTTTTCCCTGTTGTATTTGGAGTTGACCTCAATCTCTCTTTTCCAATGCACAACTCATCATAGCAGTCTCTGAGCAGTCCCTCCACAGTACTGAATAAAATCTGCCTTAATCATTTTAAGAAGTGTCATGAATAATTTTTCATTAATATCAGTCTTCAAATAGGAGTAACACCATTTGTCATGCAGAGGTCATCATAAATTTACCTAGTAATTAGCCATTTGTATTGGCCAACTGCCTTTATCCAAAGGGATAATTAAACTGCTTCTGAGAGGAAGGGGAAGTACTAGAGACTGAATTAGAACAAATTATATTCCATGCTTTTAGAGTTATATCAAAATGAATTCTATTGTCATATATAACTAAAAAGAATCAAAAAATAAATAAAAACTATTTCTATCTCTATGACAAATAGTTACAACTTGGAGCCAGAGACCTAAGTTAAACTCTGTAAGATTAGGGGCAGAGGTGCTGTCTTCCTTAATGGTTTTTTTTTTTTTTTTTTTTTTTGGAGGTGTCTCTAAGCCCTTGAGAAAAGTATTACTGATTATAAAATTGGCTTATTTAGGCTTTAAAAAGATTTACACTCATTTCAAAGGGGCACAGAAAGAATTTACAAGTTTTCTAAACTAAAGGACAGGGCTGGAGTTGTAGTTCAGTGGTAGAGTGCTTGCCAAGCATGTGTGAGGCACTGGGTTCAATTCTCAGCACCACATATAAATAAATAAAATAAAGGTCCATCAACAACTAAAAAAAAACAAAAAAACAAAAAACTAAAGGACATGCTCTGAGATGAGAAGTAGAGAAAGTCTCTCTCCTTCATGCACTACAATGTGTTCACTTTCTTTTTTTTTTTTTTATATCTTGAAATTTATCTTTTTTTTTTATTTAAATGCATTTCAAGTCATAGTACATAAACAGAGCTCAGTTTTTCCATTTCTCTGGTTGCTTATTTTCCTTACAGAAATAGCTTACAGCATAATTAAGAAACTACCAGAAAATGAAAATGGCTCAATACCTTCATAACTTCTTCAAGATACTGTGTTGAACTTCCATTTGCATATGCAGTTTGTACAACCCCAACATTCAAATTTTCTCCAATCTAGATAAAAATTATAATTCGAGATCAAAAGTGTAGTTTACAAAAGCAAACACATTGAGAGTTCTAAAATTATCAGCCATTTCAGCTATATCAATAAATGACTTACTGAAATTTTACATGTATACCAGGAAAAAACCTTCAATATTTGTCAGCATTACTTAAAGGCAATCATCTTTAAAGAAGTTTGTGATCTCCTGATCTCTACTTCTTTAAATTTTTAATAGAGTATGTACTAAGTTCTTAAAATATACTTTTCCAGATTATATCTTAAACTTAGCCTGAAAGAGATTTCCAAAAGGGGGGCAGAGATCTCACACATTACTAAGCTTATTATAATCATAGTAAACAAATCTCAGATGACATTTTCTGTTGGAATTTGGGGCTTTAAGGCTAATTGGTAGAATTCTCACTAATGTGTCAGTCATGAAGAAACCAAAACTTCATAATCTCATAAAGCTTCAAATCATAAATCCTAGGTTATACAAGGAAGAAAAGAGTAACTTCAGGTTCCAAAACCAGTGACTCAATATTGAAATACTATAATTATCCTTTTTTTTTTTTTTTGTAATTTTTGGCCACATACATAAGGAACTTGCTCTAAATTGTGCCTCTGAGACATGCAAATGACTGATACAGAACTACTTCTGGTTTTATAGGGCAGCCCATTCCCTATCATACCTCCAACAGGAGCTCTTTAAGGAAACTGCTAATTAATGTTGCAATCTTGTCTCCGTCTATGAGATGAAAGTGACCATCAGCATCACAGTAGTAATATACAATTCTGTCTGCATCTCCATCAAAGGAACAGCATCTTTCATTAAACTTTATTTCCATTCCTAGCAAACAGAATGATTTAATATGCATTTCAGTCTAAGAAATGGGAATGAAACTCAACATAAAAATAAGTTTGGGGTTTTTCTCTTACACTAGTAACTACATAAACTTTTTTCAATAAAGCATGAGAAGAACTGGCCTTATATGTTATAACATGTCCACTATAAATTTTCCACAAGATGTTTTAAATTATCCTTATAAATTAAAAAAAAACTTTTTAAATGGTGTCCAGTTTATTGGTAGTTTTTACAGGTAAAATTCTTTCAAAGCACATTGGAAAAGGAACAAAGTCTATTTATGCTGAACTTGATATAATACTAAAATTCCATTTTGTAAGCCAGTTGGTTTGGCTAGACAGGTTTCTCATTTAACTTTTTTGAAAGCTACAAGGATTTCTGAATGTAATTTATCCAGTACTGTGCTGTCCTTTACATATTTTTTTAAAAATCAGTAATAAATGAGGTATATGCTTTGACAGTTCTAAAAGAAGTTTTTATTTTTTCAAACCACCACCACCAAGATACACTATTAAGGCAAAGAATTATTATCTATGAGAAAACTGGCTGGTGAAATTTACATAAAGTTACTGAAAGTTCAGCAACTGTCCCATCAAATTTATTAGAAAATCTGACTGTTCCTTAGCTATGATAGCAGCAGAGTGACAAAGCCAGCATGAGGCAGCTCCGAAGTAAAAGGATTTGTCAGGAGTGTGATAAAAGGTTACCTACAGGACACAACGTAGGCTTCAGGAAAGCGAGGGCTACAGTTTTGTGCATACTATGGTCCCAGTAGAGCTTGGCCCAGGATTCAGTATATGGACAAATGAGTGGTACAGAACTGAAGCATCAGTACAGTCAAAATAAGCAATTCAGTGAAAAGGGGATCAAATGGATTGACTAAATTGAAATTTCAAATGCTTACTACAGTGAGGCAGAATAAATGAACAAGTGCCACAACTACATGAAATCTGTGGAGTTCAAGAATGAATGTCCTACTTAAAGGGGTAACAATAGATTAATGACATGTGAATACACATTTTGTGATTTTGGAAAACAGATGATACAGAATCCAATATTTAAAAGAAATCACTGAATTTCTAAACAGTGGTAACTAATGCAATTTAACATGTGGGTAAAGAAACAGCAGAACAAGCAAAACACATCTGCAAGCCATGTTTAGCCTACAGTAGGCTAATACTTTAGGATCTGTAATGAAGATCAATCTATACCTCTATACTGCAGCTACAATCTAAAAAACTGTCTTCCTCCTAACCTGCCCACTGTGGAAAACACTGAGTCCAAGGACAATTACACAAGGAGTGTTACCTTCCCTTTCCATAGTGTATCTAATGCAGACAAAATGAAAGGTAATGCTACTTACTATTGCTACCATTAGATCAATGATTCTCAAACTGTGGTTAACAGCCCAGCACTTTCGTCAAAGCCCGGAAACATGACAGAAATGCAAATTTCTATCCTAAGCAAACCTACCCTAGATGCAGCGAATAGAAACTCAGGAATGGGGCCCAGAAATCTGTGTGCTAACAAAAAGATTCTAATGTGCGCTGATATTTGAGAACCATTGCTCTAAAATGGCACTCTCTGGCTATGCTTTCCCCACCAGATTTCTATAGACTCTGAGCAGTGGCATGACTTACAGGCAAAGAGAGCAGACCATGTTTTGAATGGCAAGGACAAGTAAGATGATTCATAAATGTCCAAAAGTGGCAGAGCCAGGACCAGCTGCACATTTTGGGAGGGTACTGACAATTGAACCCCAGAGGCAATTTACAACTGAGCTACATCTCTAGCCCTTCTCATTTTTTATTTTGAGATAGGGTCTAGCTATGTTGTCTGGAGTCTCACTAACTTGCTGAGGCTGGCCTCAAACTTGTAATCCTCCTGCCTCAGGCTCCCTAGTTGTTGAGATAACAAGTGTGTGCCATCAGCACCCTACAACTACATGATTCTTAATGCAAGTGGCCACCTTGGTTTGTAAGTAAGATTGGCTCCAGTTCTAAAAACAAATTTCATAGCCCTATTACTACATACCCTGTGGAGGTTTCTGATGGCTTTTCACAAAGTCAGCCCCACATAAATGATTAAGCTTCCCTTTGGTCCCATCATTAAACAGTTGAACTGACAGTCCCTGTGAGAAGTAGTGTTCCATTTCTTTCAGTTTCAAAGCCCCTATGCCATTTGCACAGTCAACCTTAAGTGATCTATATTCATCTCCACTGCAGGAAGCCTGGAAAGTAAAAAGACACATGGAAAAAATTTTCAAGGTACAAAATTAAAAGTGAAATATAAAGCATACATACATATATGACCAAACATCCTCCATTAGTTCCATTATTTCTGTTTACTCATCTATTTTAACCAAGGAAACTGAAGTAAAATACATTCAGATGAAAACTGAAAAGCCAAGTAAAATTTAAAAACACCCTAGACGCTAGAATAGGTTCACTGATTGAACAACTTATAGAAATGGAGCTTTATTAGAATTTAGCCTGAGTAAGGGTCCCCTAAAAATAGTCTATATTATATAACAGTCTCAGTCAAATGTGAGAATGAGTATATAGATGAAAGAACAGTAATAACATCTGTATCATTCTCTTCACAGCACATATCATTAGCAGGCTTATTTTGTTTTGATTTTTTAAATTGTCAGTATCCTTTGCCACACATCTTCACCCCAAAATAGAAGTTTTATATTTTGCTTTGCTTTCATTAACTATGCCTCGCAATGCCATTAACTTAGTATTTGTTGATCAAATGAATCACTCCCCTCAAATCTTTCCAAGTTTAACAAGCTTATATGCCTAGAAGAAAATCTTTCCCAATAGTACTACTTCCTTAATTTCTCAAATACTAAGCCAACAACACCCACACTAAGATCAACTTCATCTCCATAAATGCTTATAACTATAAACAAGAACCCAATATTTTCTCCCTTAGTGATATCAAAATGAACTATGTGCCTTGCCAAGCAAATATCAACACATGGTTAGAAGGACACACAGACTTGTGGAGCCCTAGAAAGAAGATAGAGATAAGCCACATTTGGGGAAAAGAAAAGGTGCCAAAATGTCATTTGTTTCACTGATCATGTAATTCAGTTGTTTAACTTCTAAGCATGTTCAAGAGAGTTTTTTTTACCAGTTTGGTAAGTTCCACAAAAGCCTTGGAGAGTTTCTGGTAGTAACCTTCTATGGTTGCCATTCCATACTGGCCACTGGTATTTCGACAACATACCATGTAGTGCAGCTGGGGTGTTGTTAACAAGCCATAATCTGAATACAAAAAATAATTCACATTTCTTAATAAAGAAAAAAAGTTTACATGCATTTACACTGTAAGACAAGGTGACAAATCCCTTTTAAAACATCATCTCAGAAAACAGAAAAAGACTAACTTTCAAATTAACCAGACACATAAATATCCATTAAAATCATTACAACACTTGAAATATTCAATTCTAAAAGAATTGCAAACTACTGTTAGTAGCAAAAATAATAATATTAATTTAGAATAGACAGGTAACAACATAAATATAAAACAATGTAGAAAAGTCATAATTGAGCTATTTCCAATAATAATGCAAAATGAATAATCCAGATGAACCATCCTCCTAAAAACCATCAAAACTGCTAGATTGAGAGAGAAATCCCTTTTTAAAAAGAATTACAACACTGGTGAGTTTCATATTTATCAAGGCACAATCTACAAGGAGTCAGACACTCCAAAATCTGAGCTAAGGGTAACTGGTTTTGCTTTGAGGGCATTCCTCTAAAGTAGAAATGGAGTTATGGGCTACAGTGCAAAAAAAGCCAATGCCGCTTTAAGATAAGGAACCCAGCAGAAGACCAGACCCTCATGAGGTTGAAAGCCCAATGAACTATATATTCACTGCAAGAGTGAGTCAGAAGTGAATCCAAGTCCCCATTCTCAGGACAAATGTTTTGACAGTGAGCAGAGGAAACCCATCTCTCAAGACCTATCAAAAACACAGGTCCTTGCAGAAAGTTCCAGTCCAAATGCACATCACCACAGGAATCTAAAACCTGTCATGAATGAATTTAAAGCAGACCCAGCCAGGCAATGCTCCCAGGTACCCAAAAGAAGGAAACACTAAGCTTTGCCAAGGGACTATTCCCTTCATCATAAATCTTAAAAATGTCCCATAAATAATTTTGCAAGAAAAACAGGTGCCAGTCAAAATAGCTAAACTCACACATACAAAAAGCACCATGAACAAGAAATATGAGAAATGTTAACAGCAGAGATGGACCAGTAATCAACACATACATTCAGTGACTACATCTGTCCACAAACTTGAAACTTGAAACCCAAGAGTTTGTAATGGGGACCAAAAAGGAGTAATTTAAGTTCCTCAGCCCTTCAGTTATACAAGAAAAATGGCATTTCATTAAAGCAACCTTGGCTCTGATATAAGGAGGAGGTAGGAGAGCTCAAAAATAAGGGATAACAGCCTACACTAATTAAGTGGAAGTATGTAAAGAGAGGAAACCATTATTCCAAAAGACATGCCAAGGGAGAAAATGAGGATTTTGTAACCAATATTAAAATTACCAAATAAACATTTACTAAATGACTATTACATATACTCAATAAAAGGATCATCATCTACTCAACTGATCAAGCTCAAAGTCGTTTTCCACAGCTTTAACCTCATCACATCCCCAAATCCTTTGAACGGTGAATTGTGAATTATGAATTATGAATTTCAAAATTTTCTATTTCTCATGGTTTTATCATGAAATACTGGATGTCCAAGAGTAGTCTTAGCTGGTTTCTATTCCTTCCTTACAACTTTCCTGTTTCTTCTTGATATAACAGCAAATGGGCTGGTTTAAAATAAGTGATCACATTGTTCTCTTGCACAAAATCCTTCAATTCAAAATCCTTCAGTAGAGTTCTAGTGTACATGGAATACAACCCAAATCCTTGCCATGACCTAAAAGGCCTGGAATATTTTGGTGTCTGCTTACCTCCCCAACCTTATCTTCTGCTAGCTTCTCTCATGCTCCCCACACTCCAACTACATTAGGTGTTCCCAAAATACATACACTAAAGGAAGAAATAAGAGGGAGGTTTAATAAAAACCACTCAAATTTTTCTAGACTAAGACACTTGGACAGTGACGAGTCTAGACATTGAATGAGAATGCCAAAAAGGTCAACCATTTGGGGGATGGCAGAGAACATATTTTGGGGCAGGGTAAATCCAAGATGAGGCAGACAACCTAAGTGAAGACATCACTCAGACCTGAGCTTTGTATCTTGCAAGTAATAGCCTGTCAGTGAGTCAGGGAATGTCCTTGATGAACCACAACCAAAATTTCTATATTTGTTTTAATCAAACAAAAGCACATCATGTAATATAAGTGTTGTATATTGAAACTATTCTTTCAGCTATACACACAACCACACATCCATGTATCATGTGACACAAAATAGGTTCAGTGAAACAGACTATTGGAAGGTTGTTGAGAGCAAGTCATCAAAAATGTTATATAAATAAATAAATCAATGAATAGCTGGAGCTATGGCGAGAGAGACGACATTCAGAAACTACAGAGAATCAAAGAGAAAGCTGACCCCTTATCAAGAGACAGAAGAGGAACCAGCAGAGAGATCAATAAAGAATGTGACCAAGTGAGCCAAGCAAGAAGAAGCTTAAAAAAAGAGCGAGTTTTAACAGTGTGGAAAACTACAAACACATCAACAGAAATAAAAACTTTTTTTAAAACATTTTTTATTTGTAGATGGACACAATACCTTTATTTATCTATTTTTCTGTGGTGCTGAGGATCAAACCCAGTGCCTCATGCATGCAAGGCAAGCGCTCTACCACTGAGCCATAATCCCAGCCCCAAAATGAAAACTTTAAAATAAAAATTTCTTAGTTATTTTTAGGTCACAGACCCCAGTGGGTATATGACAAACAGTATGCTATCTTCTAACCAGACAAAACACGTAACACCATGTGCCCTGTCAAAAAGGCCACAGGGTCCCTACAGCTTAATAAGACACCCTATGGGGGCCCCAGCTTAAGAATCTCTGCTTTGTTATTCATCCAATTTGATACTCAATTCAAATGAGTGTGGGATAAGACATTTCTCTGGGGAGATGAGGAAAGGGGTTCACCTGCAGCAGGCAAAGGAATGACTAGAAAATGAGCAGAGGTGAGCAAAGTAGCTCACGGAAAAGCTAGATTAACTGAGAGGGAAAAAAACAAAAAGGGAACCCAGTAGAAGCTTGAGGGCGTTCTAAAAGTCAAGAGAGAACTTTGTTTTTTAATGACAAAGATCTGATGCTAGGAAAATATTTACCTCAAAGCTCAGTGGAATCCTTACTCACAACAGGTGCAACTGACAGGAGAAGAGAAGCCCTGCCTACATTGTGCTGCACTTAATTCTCTGATAAACCAGGAGGTTTATCACGATTATATACAGGCCAAAGATATTTTCCATCACTAGTTGACAGGTAACAGGGAATACTTAAAATTGACAAAATGGGCTTCTTCATGTAACTTCAAAGGTTTTTACATCAGGAAATTCAGCCTTGCTAAAATAAAGTAAGTTGTATTAGGTCAATATTTCCTACCTATAATATTCCATAGTACTTGCAGGTTAAAAATACACACACACACACACACACACCCTCCCAGGTGACCTGATACAACTAATCCTCAAAAAATTATATCTAGAGGCAATGCCTAGAGAAGCATTTTGGGGAGCTCTTGCTCTGCTTGACCCTCTATACACTGTGTCATACACTAAATGAAAATAATAAAAACATGTTCTTAAAGAGCCAAAAAAAAGTAATGAAAAAATGCCTGCTGAGAAAAAAATCTGGAAGATTATTTTTAAAGTATTTTATATCCAGGAGTTAATTTTTTACTTTTATTGTTCATCAAACTTTAAATACGTATTAATTTTACAATTTTAAAAATATTTAAAGATTTATAACTTAGAATAGCTACATACCATGGACTTGACCTCCTAGAACAGTCACACCATCTATTACAGACTCTGAAAGTTTCTCACTGCTGGGCCTAGGAAAGAAAAGGAAGAAAACAATATGATCCCACCCTGAAACCAACAAGAGTTGCTGATTATGAAAGCAAATGCAGAAATTACTTCTACCAATTTCTAAATAATTAGTTCACTGTATTTGAACTGAAAGCTAGAGAGATATGGATAAATTATAGGCATTTTCCAGTAGCCTTCCCAATCCATTTGTTGGAAAAATTTTGGCCTTTAAATGAAGTTGGAAGATAGATATAAAGGATGCCCTAAATACACCATATTCAATACCTTTCCAGTTGACTATAGCAATACTTGTTAACAGCAACAATATTGAAAGCATACACAGTATGAGAGATTTTATCTATAACCTATGTTATCATTGGTTCAAAAATAGCATTTTCTCACTCAAGTTCACTGGGAAACAGAAACATACATGATTTTCTACATACACATTCAGCAGCTTTTGTCCTGTTTTACAAAAACATGTTATTTTGTTGGGTATTAAACTACCCAGGATATAGAACCCCTATTTTTCATTTTATAAAGTCAGAATAAATCATCTGAAAACAATGCATATCATCATATAATTGCTGTGTAGAAAAAGAGGTAATATTTAAATCAGTAAACTGGTAAGAGCCATATATATATGGGATGGCTTCACTATGGATATGATTTACTTTAGGATATAAATCATTCAACTATTCCTCTGCTATCTATAAATCTACAATCAGCATTATTTGCAAAATCCTTTGGTAACAGAAAGACTGAAAAACAAAGTCCAAGCCATTGAGGAGACATTTCCTTTTGAAAAAATCTCTGTATAAAACCAAATCTAACGTGCTGAGGATACAGCTCAGTACTAGAGCACTTGCCTAGCATGCACAAGATCCTGAGTTAAATCCTTGGTACAAAAACAACCATCACTACCACCAAAAAAAAAAAAAAAACAACCAAAACCAAAAAAAAATCATCAAAGAACACTTTTAATCTAACATTTTACAAGAAGATGTTTTTGTAAAGAAAGACAAAAGCTGAATATCACAAATATGTAGAAAATAACATAAACTGCTATTTTCCAATGAATTCCAGGATAAGAAATGCTATAAGATCAGGTGTGCTGATTCTATAGGTGGAAAAAAACCTCAGGGACTCATTTATTACATGCTTCTCTCATTCCAGGCAACAGGTATTTGGCACACATTATTTCATTTAATTCTCACAGAAATACTTTAACACAATAATTAGGTCATGGACCCAGCCTAGGTATCCATCAACAGATGAAATGAATAAAGAAAACGTGGTATATTTATGGAGTTTTATTCAACCACAAAGAATGAAATTATGTCATTTGTAGGAAAATGAATGGAACTTGAGAGCATAATGTTAAGCAAAATAAGGCAGACTCAGAAAGTCAACAGTTGTATGTTTTCTCTCACATGTGGAAGCTAGAGAAAATAAAGAAAAAAATTAAGGATCTCATGAAAAAAGAAGGGGGACCAGTAGAGCAGAGAAAGAGGACAAGGAGAGGAAGAAAAACGGAGGTAACTAGGGGTGAAAACTGACCAAATTATGTTATGTACATGTACAAATATATTACAGTGAATCCTCCTATTACATGTAATTATAAAGCACCAATTTAAAAAAAAATTAAACACTGTGCCAGGATTATCATCAACATTTGATAGATGAGGAAATGGAAGCACCAAAAAATTAAGTAAACTGCTCAAACTGTGTTAGAGTTTGGTTTCAAAGGGTAGTTGAGATTCCAAAACCCAAGCTGCAGTCGTGACTTAGCTCCTGTGTCCTACTAAATAAAAAAGCCATAGGCGGCGGGACACCCCTCAGGATAGTTCCACTTCACTGAATTCTTTTCATTTGTCTTGGTATTTTAACAGATGTAGTCATTAATATTGTATTCCCAAAGCTGCTTTGGCAAGGAACCCTTATTGTCACCTGGTATCTCTACCAATAACTATGAAAGCATCTTGTTGCAGATCCACAGCTTCTTTCTCACTGATGTCAATAAGCACTCTCTGCATATCTTCTTCCTCAGCATTTGCCAAACAAGTAGCATGTTCCTCCCAAGATGGCGCCAACATTTCACCCAGTGGATCAACCAATTTCACACCATTGTCTTCCTTAAAAGATAAACAAACAATAAGCCATCCATGCATACACATGAGGGTGAGATGACAAAGAAGTCTTGCTGTTTTCCAGCAGAAGACAGTGTTAGCTGAGCCACTTCACCTGTTATTACTTAATAATAATGCCAGGCACCGGCAGGTGAGTTATATATGTTATCACATTAACTACCCATGACACATATCAATGTAATTATTAATCCTATTATTAGTTCAATCTTACAGAAAACAGATTCAAAGAGGTTAAGTAATTTGCTTATGATCATACAGCTAATAAGTGTCAGCTGGTATTAAAATACCACATCTTTTTGACTTAACCATACAACTAACTACCGAAGCTTTTTTAAAACGCTGTCATCAGTGCATCAATTAACTGACTAGGGCACAGATAGAGCAAAACTAGGGTATTAGACTCAATTCTCCCTGACTTTAGACTCCAAGAACGTAATAGCCAGCATATTGACCAGTGGGTGGTGCAAAATAACTCCCAATGCTGTTCAGCTCAAAATTCTGGAAAGAAATACACTTAGTTCAGGGTGAATGTCAACTGAGAGAAATAATTCAAGAGTTCTGAGAACAGTTAATATGAATTCATTGATCAACTATAGTGACTTCTACATTGATATTTACACATTTGTAGTAATTACATATTTAGAGGTTAGATAAGCAATGTTTGAAGGGGAAGAGGTTACAATCCATCACTGAAATACATAGCTTCCATTTGTTGCTGATTTACTGCAAAGAGAAAAATGAAATGCCCTAGCAATCAAATACAAGCATATTATTCAAACCATGTATTAGAAGATTATAGGCAATATAAATATTTAAATTGTGTCAAAACTAACCAAGAGAAACAACCTAAGTATCCACTGACAGATGAAGGTGATATATACACACACACACACACACACATATATACACACAAACATATATATATACACACACACACAAATATACACAATATTATTCAGCCTTTAAAAAGAAGAAAATCTTGTCATTTGCAGCAACATGGACAAAGTGGAGAACATTATGCCAAGTGAAACTAGCCAAGCAGAGAAAGAAAAATACTGCATGGTACCACTTATTATAGGGAATCTAAAAATGTTGAACTCATAAAAACAGTAAATGGTGATTTTGAGAGGCTGGGATGTGGGGTAAACAGGGAGATGTTGGTCAAAGAACTTAAACTTGCAGTTATGAATAAGTTCTGGAGATCTAATGTGACATGGTGACTACAGTTAATAATAATGCATTGTATACTTTAAATTCATTATGAATAGATCTCAAGTATTCTCATTACTAGAAGTAATTACGTGAAGTGATAAGTATATTAATTATCTTGAATGTGGTAGTCATTCCACAATGTAAACATATCCTAATATGACACTGCACAACTTACTTACTGCTTATACCTCAATAAAGCTGAAATATAAAAATAATTGTGTCAGAAGGAACATTTTAATTAAAACTTTAACTGTCCTGAGGACTAGAATCTCATCAATATTCTGCTCCAAGCTCACTTCACTTTGGGATTCCTGAACCCACTTGTTTGGCTCTTCATTTAAAATGGGAAAGTATTTTTTTTAAAAAAAGGAATGTCTTAAAATTTTCAAAACATGTCTCTTCAAATGTTTGCTTTTAGCCGGGCACGGTGGTGCATGCCTGTAATCCCAGCACTTTGGGAGGCTGAGACAGGAGGATCCCAAGTTCAAAGCCAGCCACAGCAACAGCCACAGCAACGGCAAGGCGCTAAGCAACTCAGTGAGACCCTGTTTCTGCATAAAACACAAATTCGGGCTGGGGATGTGATTCAGTGGTCGAGTGCCCCTAAGTTCAATCCCCGGTACCACACACACACACACACACACACAATAGTTTGCTTTTCTCCATCTAACTGCATCTATTAAATTACTGCTAAGTTAATAGAGGTAACACTTTGTAATGACTGATACTGTCTTAACTCAAGTAAGGAAGGACATTGTTATTTCTCTAATATGGACACTTCCCAGAAAATGGTCTAATTTCATTCTCTCCACACCCTCTAATGGGCCTTGAGCCAAATGACCACTCCTAAGAATGAGTTGCTTCAAATCCAAAGGCACATTCCCAGAATTAGAATTTGTATTTTGGTCCAACTGCTCAGACACCATGGTTTAGTCCTGTTTGTTTGCTTTATCAGAGCACTAAATACATTACCTCAGGATTGTGTGATGCTGTGACCATGACTCCTATCGTGGATTTTGTCTGTTTTGACCTCAGGACAGCTAATAATCCCATGCGAAACATGATATGATCAAGATGTTCCGCCTTCATTCGAAATCCAGCAGTCCCATATTGAAGGAGGAGTCCATTGGGCTTGGCATGTAACGCTGACTGTTTTGCAATAGCACCTAAATCCATGTCTGCAAAATTAAGAAATATTTTTCAGATATAATAAGAAATCATTCAACAACCATTCGCTGGAAAAACTAGCAACCCTCCACTTTTACGTATGACTTTAATATACCAATTTAATAAGTAAATAAATGGAAGACAGACCAGTAGAGTATAGGAAGGGATCAGGGGGAGGAAAGAGGAAAGGGGAAGTGATGGGGATTGAAATAGAGCAAATTATGTTGTATGCATCTACGAATATTTCAAAATGAACCCCACTCTTATGTATAACTATAAAGCACTAATAAAACATTTTTAAAAAACCTGCCACCCCAACCTAATAGTAATATTTCATTCTGTCCCTCCCCAAAAGAACCATATATGAGAAAGCAAAGAACGGCAGAGTAAGTCCCCAGCATCAGAATTACCTAGAAGTTCCTGCCCAACTTGTATTGTCTACTTCAGATAAGAAATCACCTTATCCCTAATTCATCTTCCATTCTGCCTCCAGGACTATTCCAGGATGAACTTAAAATGGTCTACTCTCAACTTAAGGAGGATTTTTATTCCTACCTTCAGAAACTTCTGCAAGATCAAAGATTATCTAATTTTATAAAAGGGAAACCTTGAGCCTGGGCCCCTGTTAAATAACCTAAGTTCATGTGTGTAGCTGGTCAGATTCTCAAGTTGACTACATACCCCAAAATATCTGGGAAATTTATACGGATCATCTGCTATTAGTCTCAGGCTACAGAGACAATCCCAAAGGAAAATCAAAGGCTACAACAGCTTCCTCTCCAAGACTGCCCAAATCCCCTAATACTCTGAGAGAACTGTCCAATTTTCATAGAGAATTAAGACACCTTTCTCAATTAAGCTCACATCTTCCAAGTAATGTGATCTTTTAATTTTAAAAATCAGCCAGGCACGGTCACCCACACCTGTAATCCCAGTTACTCAGTAGGCTGAGGCAGAAGGATCACAACTTTCTGTAATCCCAGCGACTCAGGTGGCTGAGGCAGGAGCATTACAAGTTCTCAGCAATTTACCAAGAACCTAACTCAAAAAAACAAAAGTCAAAGTCCAACATATGCCGTTCCTTTTCTGAGATACTCTAATTCAGATTGAGATATTCTAATTTGGGGTTTCCAATTCAGTCAGCAATGTACTCTGAAGCCCGTATACTAAGCACTTCCTGGGTGCATTCCCAATTAGCCCAGAGTTGAAGAGTAGACCTGGTACTATCTGCCTCACCCTCTTGTTTTATCGCCCTTCAGTGTTTCAAATAAAAATTAAAAGAAATGGTGAAAAATGTTTGATTTTGTCCAGTTGGAAAAAGCTAGCATTTAGCAAGCTAATTCAGTTCTGGCCAAAGTAATCAAATCTCTTTCACAAGGCTGAATATATTTTTGTAAAACCCGACCATTCAGGAAAATATTATGATTAATGATACGGGCGTGAACAAATCCCATTAAATCCAGAAAGCAAGACAACTGTCTCCCACCCTTTTTTTTTTTTTTTGAAATTTTTTTTGGTTGTAGATGGACACAATATCTCTATTTTTATGTGGTGCTGAGGATCGAATCCAGTGCCTCACGCATGTGAGGCGAGAACTCTACCACTGAGCTACAATCCCAGTCCGTTTCCCACCCTTTAACGCGTTTTAGGTACTAAAACTATGTTCAATGGATGCGAACGCTTTCACTGAGAATAAGTCCCAACAGTGCCCACTCTTAAAGTTGTGTAGCCCCTTCTCTTCATTCAATCTTCAAACCCCGTTAGTCCCACTCTCCCAGCTCCAGATTCACCGCGCGACTCCGGGTACTCGGCTGCGGGGACCACGCCCAGGCCCGTGGACTGGAGTCCCGGCGCCGGCTCCCAAGGCGCCGCGGCGGGTAGGTGTGTCGGGCGCGCGGTCTGTGGGATAGCCAGACCGCTGGCCTCCGTTGAGCCAGATTCCACGGAACACCTACTCCTTGGAACGACTTCTTCTCGCCTCGAATCCTCGCGGATGCTCACCTCTGAGAGGGGACGTCGTTTCCCCCGCACTTAGCTGCAAAACCCCCTCTCCACGATCAGCGCTTCTGCACTCTAGCGCTTTTACCCGCAGACGTGGCCTTGCGTGGCTTCCGGCCCGTCGCCACGCCCCTCAGCCAATCAGAACGGGAAGTATCTGTCGGCCCCGCCCCGGCTTCCCCACAGGTCACACGCAGCTCGCGCCTGCAGAACTGCGGATACGGTTACAAGGCGGCGCTGGGGCTGTTTGGATTGAATGGCCAGGAAGGGTGAGGCCCCACGATGGTCCGGGGTTGGGGCCGGGGATCAGAGCACTAGTATACTTAGCCTCGGTCTCCAAATCTAGGCCTGCGGAGCGGGGTGAGGAGGGGACGCAGACTGCGTTCCCGGGAACCAGGGTTTTTAGTGGTCTTGGATGGGGGCAGGGAAGAGAACCAGCCCCGTTTTGGGGCCTTGGCCACAAAGAATGCCAGCGGGCTTCCCGCATCCCTCTAGCGATTTAGGTCATCTCCCAAACCTGTACCTCGGTGAAGCCACCTCAGGCCACCGCCCACCCCCGAGCTTGTTCTAAACGACATTTTATGTATTCACACCTCTAATATATCCCTAGCCTGAGCCCCTCAGGCAGAGGCCGGGTGCATTCAAATCCTTTGGAATTCCCAGGATGATTCCCCTGGGCAGTGTGGCTCCGGGGAGAAGCGGAAAGGCTCTCCCAAGAGCTGAAACCGAGGGGGCAGCGGCGGCAGGCGGTGGGACCTGCGGGGCCCTAATGACCCCAGGTTGGGGACCCAGGGCCCCGCCCCTCGGCGTTGCGGATCTCTAGCTGCATTGTCCAGCTCCGCCCAAGTGTGAGAGTCGACTCAGTTGCGTAGCCAGACCCGTCTATTAGAATTTAGGCTTGCAGACTGTCTGCAGTGTTATTTGCAACCACCTGCAACGCGACAGTTCGGAACACTTGTTGCAGATTCCTACATCTAGCTCTTGAATTTGGATTTTAATGGAGTATTTTAGGGGGTGGTGTGCCTACGACTTTGGGGGATCAGGAAATAAAGCTCAAGGGTCTGACTGCCCTGGTTTGTGCCCCTAGCTCTCTGTGCAAAGTGCTCCTGCGGAACCGCTTCCTCCTAAAGGGACCTTCTGGTAATTTCTCTGGACACCATCTGATACTGACAAATCCAGTGTCCCTGGGCTTTTCCAAGTTCCCAGGCAGTTTGATTTCGAGACATGTCGGCTTCAGTGAAAGAAAGCCTTCAGCTTCAGCTGCTGGAAATGGAAATGCTGTTTTCTATGTTTCCTAACCAAGGAGAAGTAAAACTTGAAGATGTAAATGCCCTGACGAATATAAAGAGATATTTGGAAGGCAGAAGGGAGGCGCTACCACCAAAAATTGAATTTGTGATTACGCTCCAGATAGAGGAGCCCAAGGTGGGTGCCCTCATTTGTTTTTAAGTGTTGTTAGATTCCCAGTTTTTAATGAAATGCCTGTTGCATGAACTTCCTGTCCAGGAAACAAAGAATATCCTACATGCATATTCCTTTACCTTTTTGTAAGCAAAATATATAAAATATGAGATGCTCTGTAAATTGTCTTTAGTAAACATCCTGAATTTTATATAAATATGCACACCTTTTAAATATACCTGTTTTTATTGAAAATGTCTTAGTCATACTTACATTATTCTGTTCACTCATCCAGTTTCTTACCAATCCACCTATTACAATATGTACTCCCTTTACTTGTATTATGATTTTCACAATCTAGATATTGCCTATAGCAAAACAGGCTTTTAAGAAGTGAATGAACATTGAGGGGTTTTGTTTGTTTCAATGCCACCATAACCCAGAAAACAAATACAGATAACAAAATCTAAACAAAAATAAAAATAAATTTACCTCTATGTTCTGATCAATTTGTCTACAGCAACATTAGTATAGCATAGGTAACACGTGGCCTGGGCATTTGAGAACTACTGTTTTAGCTATTTCCTACTCATCCTTCAGTTGTCATTCCCTCAGAGGAGACTTCCTGGTTCCCCAGACTGGATTCTGTCCTGATGGTTACACACTTCAATGGAACCCTGAACTTTTCCATGGTAATGCTTCTCACAATTGAAATTAAATATTTGCTATGCATAGTTACTTGTTTAATGTGTGTCTCCTTCACTAGGCTGTGGACTCCTTGAAGGGAAGAAATAGTGTCTGACTTCTTCACTTCACGTCCCAGCACAGGGCCCTTAGCATGTATAGTTATTCAATAAATATGAGAAAGAATGAATGTATAATTGGATGGAATCATGTATGTAAAGTACTTGGTAATAGAATGGCAATAATTATTACATTTATCAAAATCATGTAGTTGTCATTAATAAATTAGCTTGTGTGATTTTTATGGCATTTAAATCTATTTGATTTTCATTTTAAGGTGAAAATTGATTTGCAAGTAACCATGCCTCACAACTACCCCTTCGCAGCATTGCAGCTATTTGGACGGTCATCTGAGCTTGACAGACAACAGCAGCTACTTCTCAACAAAGGTCTCACTTCTTATATAGGGACTTTTGATCCAGGTGAGCTCTGTGTATGTGCGGCAATCCAGTGGCTACAAGATAACAGTGCATCCTATTTCCTGAACAGAAAGCTCGTGTACGAACCATCTACACAAGCAAAGCCAGTCAAGAACACATTCCTTCGAATGTGGATCTACAGCCACCATATATATCACCAGGACTTAAGGAAAAAGATTTTGGAAGCAGGGAAAAGGTTAGATGTCACTGGATTTTGCATGACAGGAAAGCCTGGTATAATATGCGTAGAGGGTTTCAAAGAGCACTGTGAGGAATTCTGGCACACAATTAGGTATCCCAATTGGAAGCATATTTCTTGTAAGCATGCTGAAAGCATGGAAACAGAAGGAAATGGTGAGGATCTGCGCCTTTTCCATTCTTTCGAAGAATTACTCCTTGAGGCCCATGGTGACTATGGATTAAGAAATGATTATCACATGAATCTGGGCCAGTTCTTAGAATTTCTCAAAAAACACAAAAGTGAGCATGTTTTTCAGATATTATTTGGTATTGAAAGCAAAAGTTCAGAGTCCTAGGAAGCTATTAAGAGGCCTATGCTTATAATTTCATAAAGTCTGTGTTTCTGTTAATAAAACCAAAATAAAAAGGCCAGTGGCTGTATAGCGTGAGGAGCTTCAAAATATTCAACTGGTAATGATAAAAAATATCTAACTTTATAACAATGCAACGGTGATGTTATTTCTAGGTTCTTATGTTTAGTCATTTGAAAACTATTTCACTGTAAATTAATAAAACAGTTCATTTAACCAATGAAGCTGATTTGATTGAAAAGTCTAAAGAGCCACAGTTAATGTCAAAAATCAAATTCAATCCCAGCGACTCAGGAGGCTGAGGCAGGAGGATCCTGAGTTCAAAGCCAGCCTCACCAACAGCAAGGTGTGCTGAGCAACTCATTGAGACCCTGTCTCTAAATAAAATACAAAATAGGGCTGGGGATGTGGCTCAGTGGTCTGGTGCCCCTGAGTTCAATTCCTGATACCAAAAAAAAAAAAAATCAAATTCATAAATATGAATAACGTTTCTCCCTTTTGTGATGCCAGCATGTAGGAAACATACCACGTTTTCCTGCATCATGGGAAATGAATTCTACATCAAGGATAAAATGAGAATAAAAAGAACATATGTTTACTACATTTCTTACTTTAAATCCCTAATTTGAGTCTTCTTTTATAGTAAACTAGATTCTAATAGCAATGGCAGAAAAATATTAGTCATGAAGTCTCAAGAGTAATGAAGATAACACACCATGCTACGTGTTCTTCCTCTGGCTGTTAATATTAGTTGGTTAACGATACTAGTAATAACAATATGATGACAATAATGATAACAATATTATTATCTACAAAAGAATTTTTTTTTTTGGTTCCTGGGATTGAACACAGGGTCACCCAACCACTGAACCACACTCTGATCCTTTTTTTAAATTTTTGAGACAGGGCTTCACTAAATTCCTGAGACCAGCTTTGAACTTGTGATTCTCCTGCCTCAGCCTCCCAAGCTGCTGGAATTAATAGGCATGCGCCACCCGTAACAAATACGGTTTCTTGTCTACAAAATGTACTACTGGATCTTTCCAACCTTTGACCATGTGCCACTGTGCATTGGTACATGGGGTGAGAGGGTGTTAAGAGGGACCACCATGGAGGGCTACACCATCACTTTAATGGGAAAAGAATCAAACCACATTTGGAGAACTACTGTTTTAGCTATTTCCTACTCACACTTCAGTTGTCATTCCCTCAGCAGAGGTTTCTTAGTTCCCCAGACTGGATTTTTTCCTGATGGGTTACACATTTCAGTGGCCATCTCTTCTGAAAATTCTGACTCACACCAGCTTTTTCAACATGAGTTTATTTTAATGATAAAAGTCCTTATTTAAGAAGCTCCTGCCAGTCCTTTTCATTGCTTTGTACCTATCCCTGCCCAAGAACTTCTGGGAGTCTCCTGTGTGCACAGAGGCATCTTGAGCATCGTCTGCCACTTTCACTATTTCCATGGCCTCTCTTTAGCCCTTTCTCAGGGAGGATTT
Source organism: Xerus rutilus (assembly GCA_028644305.1). Classification (NCBI taxonomy): domain Eukaryota; kingdom Metazoa; phylum Chordata; class Mammalia; order Rodentia; family Sciuridae; genus Xerus; species Xerus rutilus. Next base: position 67,266,403 of record CM053406.1, on the reverse strand, counting down.
TGTTCTGCTGGGTCCCATGTACTTCACTAATATCCTGATCTATTCAGGATGCTAAAAGTAGGTAATATGCTTTAGTTACACTAAGAGGAATGCCTCGGTCCCCATTTGTGACATTTCTGGTAGATGCCAGAGTTGCATGTGCTAAGGAGCTTATGGAACTTATGATGAAACAGTACTTTCTGGTTCAACTGTGTCCAGGATGCACATGTGTTCTTTGGTTAAGGAGAAGACCTAATGGGCCAGCAGACCCTGCAATTATCAGGTTCTCCTGTGCCCATACAACACTGAGTCCATTTTGGGTCTCATAGTGAGTTTCCTCTTGGCACAATTCTGACCTTTAAGCCAAGGCTCTGGTTATGGGCCTGCCTTACTAGACCATCAGCTTGCCCATTCATATTTAGTTTTGTTTTGTTTTGTTTTGGAAAAGGAGTCTTCTATGTTCCCCAGGCTGGTAAAGAATTCCTGAGCTCAAGCAGACCTCTGGCCTTAGCTGCCCAAGTGCTGGGACTACAGAAAACACCACCAGGCCCAGCTGCACATTTGTGTTTTAATCTCAGCGTTGGATGCAAATGGAACTCAACTGGGGCCTCATACTTATGTAAAAAGGAAAAATATGACCTACATTCCCAAGGACTCATTTTTCAATGTTTACTAAGGCTGAAAACAATAGTATAGGAGTCCTTTTCCTATATAATATCCCCAAACTATAAATAAATGTAATTAACATTCGTAATTTTTAGGTCTTATACAGATATATCCATTAAATATTTTTCCTTTAAAATGAGACAGTGTGGGTACCTACCTTATACTTTTTTTCCTGATTAAGTTAGCAAAATTAGCCACAGAAATATAAACCTTTTGTTTTTTCATTTTTGTTTTTGTTTTGATACAGGAGATTGGACCCAGGAGCACTTAACCACTGAGCCACATCCCCAGCCTCTTTTATTATATATATATATATATATTTTTTTTTTAAAGAAACTTTTTTTTTGATGTTATTATTTTTAATATCTTTATTTATTTTATGTGGTGCTGAGGATCGAACCCAGTGCCTCACATATGCAAGGCAAGCGCTCAACCGCTGAGCCATAACCCCAGCCCCTTTTATTATATTTTTGAGACAGAGTCTTGCTAAGTTACTTAGGGCCTTGCTAAGTTGCTGAGGCTGACCTTAAATTTGTGATCCTCCTGCCTCAGCCTCCTGAGTCGCTGGGATTTGTGAGCCACCATACCCAGCACAAATAAAGTATGGAACAAAAAATTATGTACATATCTCAATAAACAGAATAAACTGAAGTTTATATGAACTCTTCACTACTTCTGGAGCTATTATAATTTTTTAGAACCTGCTTTTTTACATGCATTCAGCAATACTTAGGAGCACTAATAATGTCATAATTTTTCACTATGGGAAAAGTGTAGGTTTTATATAAAAATAAACATGATCATTCAAAACTCAGCTTTGTGTATATAGTAAACTACTTGTTGTAGTTTAGTAGTCTGACAGGAGCACATACAACAACTTGTCCCTTAATCCCCATGTAGAAAACACCTACTTTGGGGAGTTGCCCCTTCCCTGTATGCTTTGGGAGGAGAACATAATTAGAATCTGAGTCCTCCAGCAGCCTTTTGGAAATGGTTGTGGGCTCTTGCTTAAATTCCCACTGCTACCCTCTTTCTGGACTACTGAATGCTCGGTGGTTCAGCCCCTCCTTTGTGCTATCCAACCTCTTCCCCCTCGCCCCTTTTCCCTCCTGGAAGTTAGAATCAGTTGCTATTGCTCATAACTTAAGAATCTTGATCCTCTACATTAAAAATTTTAAATGGTTATTTGGGAAGAGAACCCACTTATAAAAGATACAGTATCCTTTTAAAGTTTACTGAATTAAATCAAGCATTTCTTCAAGAATGCTTTTGGTCTTCATTCTTTATTGGTCTGTTACATCGTAGGCAAAGAGCTGAGGATACACATAGTGAATTAAGTGTGCCAGATGAGCTGGCAGACCATGACCAGAGACCTCTAAAACATCCCTGTATTAAATCAAAACTATGTTGCCCATGAACTCAAGTCGAATGGCTCACAGATCATACATCCCTATCAGAACTTGGCAAGGCTCCTCATGTGCCTGAGGTCTCCACGGAACTCCTTTTGAAAAGACTTTTTTTTTTCCATTTGCTTTTACCTTAAGTAGCCAAAAGTCATTCAAAAGAATGGTTATTTCCTAGCCAGGCGCGGTGGCTCAAGCCTGTAATCCCAGCACTTAGGGAGGCTGAGACAGGAGAATTGCAAGTTCAAAGCCAGCCTCAATGGCGAGGCCCTAAGCAACTCAGTGAGACCCTGTCTCTACATAAAACACAAAATAGGGCTGGGGATGTGGCTCAGTGGTCGAGTACCCCCGAGTTCAATCTCCAGTACCAAAAAAAAAAAAAATGGTTATTTCCTAAAGAGGGCATGGTTGTTCTCAAAATCCTGGTTTTGCCACAGAAACTCAGAGCTCACTGGATCTCTTTCTTAAAGCCCATATGATACTACTTATTTCACTGCCACATGGGTACATTAAAGAAACCTCTTTTTCAGAATCTAATCAAAGCTAGAAGCATCTGGATCAACCCATAATGAGTTTGAGCAGTGCACACAAAATTTAAAGAATTCCACAAAATACTGAGGGCTGTTCTTAGTAACAGGATGAACAGAGTACACAATTTATTCTTCCATTTGGAGAGGATATCCCAACATGCACCAGACACTGAGCCTCTGCAAAACTTGGCTGAGGTGACAGGCTTCTATGCTTTCATGGGATTTATCTTCCACCTTTCTGGCATGAGGTATCCTACCAGATATCCAGGGAACCTAATGTCTTCCTTTCTCTTGTCAGCAGATCATCAATGTGTTGGACAGCAGCTCCCCTGTACAATGGTGAGATGGCCAAGGCCTGCTACCACCAATCTCAAGAGAGTCAGAGAGTTGCTATTCTCAGCACCACATATAAATAAATAAAATAAAGATCCACTGGCAACTAAAAAAATATTTAAAAAAAAAGAAAATAGATTATTTGCATTGCTTATTTAAATAGGGCAAACTGCTTCAAGTGTTCTGTGCTTGAATAAATGAAAACAAAAAAAGTATTGGCCAAAGTAATAGCTAGAAATTTGCCCCAAGAAACTTGTCTAACAGTAGCTGCAGTTAATCACTCTCTGATTAAGTTTATGAGCCTGTGCTGTCATTCTGAGAGACCCATCTGCCTCCTGCACATGCCAAAGATGATGTTAAATGGGAAATGTGGTAAGAATCACACATCCCCCCATTTCTTTTTAAAGCTTTTGAGGCTGGAATTTATCTCTGCAAATCTCTTGGTACCTCCTACCAGAAGAACCATTTATTTGCAGATCAGGGATCCAATATGAGGATATTGCCATAGAGGATAAAAACATCAATTCTTAAATGATAACTACAATTTCATCTGTCATTCAAAACTTTTTTGTTTTAAAGATCAATTCTAACTCTTTCTTGAGAAAATAACGAGAGCATCTACTTTGTTTCATACATCACAGTGGTTTCAGAGACCCCAGAAATATATAATCGGAGCCGTTCCCAGATGACTTCCAAAGGCCCAATCATTTCCCTTCTGCAGTACATTGTTGTCCTAGCAAATGGAAGCCTCAAAGGAAGATACTGAAAATATATTTATGATATTATTATAAAGGTCTTCATATTAGAGGTCTTTCATTCATATTCACATGTGGCAATTTGGTGACACTCTTATCTTGGTGGCTGCAGTCAGGATTTTTCCTACTCTTGTTATACATATCATTTAGGATCTCCATGGGTTGAGCACATTATTTGGTCCTAAGCCAGATTAATATTCAGCTGATATGTACTGGTGTGGCTGTATAAGTTTTTTCCAATAGCATCCATTTTTCTTGTTCAGTACCTATTGTGCCTGATTAATTTTTGAACATTATTTAAGGCCAGGGAACCCTGTGATGAACTATCTACCACCACCAATTTCTGTTGGCCAAACTAATCTAATTACACTGAACTTGCTTGTATATGATTACTGTTTCTGCCTGGTCTCCTTTTCTTAATTGCTGCCTAAAGCCTCTACCAACACAAAGGTTCTGATATTTTCACTTCCACAGAAAACCCACTTTAATTGTCACACTGCCCACAGACATTCTCAGCATACAGAGAAGAATCACTACCATTAATTTCATGGGTGTTGGTATTCCCCTCACCAATGTATTTCTGAAGGCTTTAATGAAAGGAGGGTCACTGGTCCTCTCAGGAGACTTAATTATGAGATCATTAAGATTAAAATGATCAAACTGCACACCAAAAATCCACTCCAACATTGCTTTCTTTGTAAATCTTTGAATTCCTTTATATTATTTCATGGAATGTTTGCATTGTCAATTTCATTTAATGTAGGCCATTATTAAGCCCATGTTTCATTCAAGTAATCGACCCAAGAAGTGGAATCACTTCTAGTGACTAAAGGCAGCACTAAATCCAGAATCTGTGTCAAGTGCATCCTTACCAAATCAGTTCTGCCCAACCCAAAATTATGTCTCCTTCCTCAGTTTTACATTCTCTGAATCTCATATCCTTTTTCCCTCAGGTTTTTGGAGGAGAAATGATTGTATTTCTAATAAAATGAGCAAAGTCCAGAATTTTTTTGGTCTGATTCTCCTCCTACATTGTCTTTGTAATTTGATTCACCACAATCTCTCTCTGTGCTGGAATCTGATTTTATGTGTATAGACAATGAGATGTGGGAGAAGCAATAGGTAAATTCATTTCCCCTTTCAAGGTGATCATTACCATAGGTGAAGTCATTACAGGGTCTTCAAGCAAAGCAGTACCAACCCCTTTAGAGACCACTGCTTTGGTCTCTTGAGTTTGCCTGACACAGAGGGGTTTCCTGGGACACAGGACTTTCAGTACTCAAACTGGAGTACTGTTTACTACTGTTCACCCTTCTTTAGAAGTTATCCTGGATCATCCAAATCCCCCTACCTATGCATTCCTGTGTTAGTCAGCTTTGCATCTCCATGACCAAAATACCTAACAAGAACAACTTAAAAGAGGGAAAGTTTATTTGAGCTCTGTGTTTCAGAAAGTTAGGCCATTATGGGCCAACACCATTGCTCTGGGCCGAACCAGCACATCACAGTGGAAGGACCTAGTGAAGACATAGCAGCCTGGAACCAAAGAGAGGGAGGGGAAGGAGCCACAGAAAATGAACCATTCCAGGGCATGCCCCCAGTGACCACCTCCTCTAACCACACCCTACCTGCCTACAGTTACCACCTAGTTAATCCATTTAAACTAGTATGAACTAAGGAGGTTGCAGCTCTCACAATCCAATCACTTTACCTCCAAACATTCCTGCATTAACATAGGAGCTTTCAGGGAGACACCTCAAATACAAACCATAACAATCTAGTTTCAAATCTAGGTTCTACTGTTTCTTAGTCAATATTCCTGGTCAAACTAAGTAGGGGGCTGGGGTTGTGGCTCAGTGGTAGAGCACTTGCCTAGCACATGTGGGGCACTGGATTCAATTGTGTGTGTGTGTATATATATATCAAAAAATACTTAAAAAACCCAAGTAGGACTGTAGTTTTCAACCATTTTCTGCCTTGCAACTAGTAAGAGATTCAGCAAAAACATAGGGTTGTTTTTCTAGTTCTTAGACTGTGCCTTGAGTTAAGAACTTGAGACTCTGAACCTAAAATCTCTCTTTCTTTACTATCTACCCCTCCTAGAAACAACCACTCCATCCCAGTCCTGGAATTCCTCAGCCTTACTGTTTCATGGAGATAGTCATTCAATCTACCAAATCCTTCCCCTCTAAAGATAATGTATCCCAACCATTTCTTTTTTTAACCTCATGGTTTTGTTTTTGAGGTTCCAAACATTTTGTACATTAATTTGTATTTACTTTATATTTTTACCATTCATATTTAGGTCTTTAATCCATCTGGGGTCCATCTTTCATACAATGTAAGATAAGGTTCCAATTTTAATTTTCCCCATGTTGTAGGTCAGTCTCTCCAACTGATAAGAATCAGACAGATCTGAGTGGAGGGAATTCAACAAACTGAGCCCACTGTGCCATCCGCCCCTCACACGTATCTTTTAAAAAGCAATTTACCTGCAGCCCAGCCTGGCATAAGTCAACAGGATACGTTACATTCTTTGGCAACCAACCTGTTATATAGAGGAGAAACACAGGCCCAAAATGTTAGCACAAAGAGACTGGGAAGAAAGCAAACTTCACTAATCATTTCAGGCTTTATTCAGGAACAGGACTACATCTACGGGGATGGACCCACTTTCCTGGTGGAAAATGAGCCACTCAACAAAGAAAAGGACTGGGTTTATATAGGTTATCACGGGGGTGGTCTGGTTAGCATATGAATTTTCCTGGACACTTAGGAATTTGGGGGATTGTTCCATCAATCAAGGAAATGGTCAGTTTTAGTGCTCAGGAAGTTGAGCTCTTGGGTCTGGGGTCTTGTGTTTTTGCAGGTCAATGCCTGCCAAAGGTTATCACCCCAGTATGATGAGACAGACACTCCTACCTGCAATTAGCACCAGGAAGACATTTGTTGGGTGAGGTGAAAGCTATCAGTGCATGGCTATTCTTTTTCCTTTTTCTCAGGCTACATTATTTTCAGTTCCCATACCTATTACAAAAGGCTTCTTCCCTACAGATAAGGAAAATACAAGTTACCTTGAAGAGGGCAGGGAGTGACTTTTGTGGCATTGCATAGACCAGATTGCAAAACTCAGGCAGACAATAATAATGAGCAAAGCCCCCTACCATAGTATCTGTAAGAACAATTAGAACCAGTTGACATGGGCCAAAATGAACCAGACTTGCCTTGGACATTTACCTTGAGCAGTGGGTAAGTCTGATATCATTCCAGGGTCAATAAAATGTCAAGAGGTGGAACTGGGCAGGACTCTCTCTAGAAACTTCCTGGGACCTCCAATAAAACTAGAGGACAGGAGAGGCACATGATCCCTCTCCCCTCTGACTCATTCTCTCCCTTAAGAGTGTCCTCTTTTTCTCTTTTCCTATCCCTTCCAATAAACTCATGCCTGCAACTCAGAGTGACATGTCTGAAATTTTTCCTGCATGATTGCAAAAAACCAGCAATGGAAGACCTCAGCAGCTGCCTTGGCTCCACAGGGCTCTTACTCTGTCACGCAATCCTTTTGCTAAATGTTATTCTTTACTGATCTTTGTACTACCTTTGTAACTCAGTTTCTTGTTCTATTCCACATGTTCTCATGGCTTTAATAAATACCTGTTGCAGTAATTCCCCTTTTGCAAACTGAATGAACTATTTATAGGTCACTACTTTTCCAGCTCTTATTATGATTGTGGATTTCTCCATTACATACTTTCTATCAATTTTTCCTATCACTATCACATTGCCTTGAAGTCAATTTGATATTAATAGAGCTGTGACCAGCTTTCTTAGGCTTTGTTTCTATAGGTTATCTATTTGCATCCTTTGACTTTCAACCTTTCTATGTCATTATATTTAAAGTATATCTCTTGAAAACAGCACTTAATCAGATCTTCTGTATATAATTCAATCAGCAATCTTTGCCTTTGGAGTTTTTTAGTTCACTTGCATTTAATATAGTTAACAATAAAGTTGGATTTAAGGTCTGCCATCTTGCTATATGATTCATATTTATCATAGGAGTCATTAATTCATGTTATTTTTTCCTCCATTATTCTTCATTAGGATCAGTCAAGGATTTTTTTAAATTAGTCCATTTTATTTCCTCTATTAGCTTTTCAACTGTATCTTTTTATATTATTTTTATAATTACTTTAGAGATTACAATATGCTTCCTTATTTTACTACAATATTTCTTCACTTATTGTGACATTGGCAGATTGTTCATGAAATGGTACATTACCGGCTGCTATATTCCTTAAATTAGTATCATACCACTTCATGAATAATGTACGAACCATATAAGAGTATAATTCCACTAATCCCTTCTGCCCTTTGTCTTATTCTTGCCATATATTTTACTTCTACATATTTATAAACGCTACATACATTTCTACTGTTAGCCAAGCCTTAAAAACAATTTTAAAAATATATATTCATATTTTTCTATTTATACTGTATAATTGTATTTTATACTTCCCACATATATACCCTTTCCAGTGTTTTTCACTTCTCCCTGCAGATTCGTACTTCCATCTGGGTCCATTCTCTTTCCTCCTAAACAATTTATTTAGTAAGTTTAGCAGCATGGGTATGCAAGCCATTAATTATCTCAGCTTTTATTTAAAATGTCTTTATTTTGTTTTCATTTCTTAAGGACATTTTCTCCATGTACAGAGTTTTCAGTTGTCAGTTTTACTCTTTCAGTACTGTAAGAATGTCTTTCTAGGGCTCTCGGTGGTAGAGCACTTGCCTAGCATTTGTGGGACACTGGGTTCAATCCTCAGCATCACATAAAAATAAATAAAATAAAGGGATTGTGTCCATCTACAACTAAAAAAATACTAAAAACAAAAGACTGTCAAAGACTGTCTTTTCATTCTCACTTTGCTAACTTTGCTGTCATTCTTATTGTTAGAACACTGAACAACTGTGTGTCTGTTTATTTGCCCTAAAATATTTTTTCTTAATTTTTGGCTTTCAGCATTTTAAGATATCCCTAGGTTTGGTTTTCTTTATATAGCTCCTGCTTGAAGATTGCTGCCTCTTAATCTGTTGGTTGATATTTTTCATTAATTTGAGAAAAATCTCGGTCATTGTCTTTTTTTATTGTACTCATATACCTACTTTTCACCAGCCAACACTCCAATGGCACGTATATTGGACCATTTAATATTAGATAACTTTCTCTCTCTCTCTCTCTCACTTTATGCTTCAAATTTGGGTGATTTCTAATGACTGGCCTTAGGTGTCATTGATCCTTTCTTTTGCTACCTTCCATATAAACCTATACAATTAATTCTTAATTTGAGATGTTATTTTTCAGATCTATAATGTATATTTAATTCTTCAGGTACTCCACTTACGATAAAACCTATCTCTTCCTTCATTTTGTCTTTTCCCCTAACCTTACTGACATTACTGTAAGTTCTTTTTAAGCCTCATGTGATAATGCCTTTGGGTACTCCATCAATATCTTCTATTGATTATCTTTTGCTCCTGATTAGGAGTCACATTTTTTCTGATTCTCTATACATAGATTTTCCTTTTTGATTTTATACTGAACATTGTTTTCTCAAGAACTCTAGAGACTAAATATTTTTTCTAAGTGACAGCATATAATGTCATTTCTCATGGTGGAACTTGAATCAAGAGTTAAGCTAGATGAATCAATTTGCACTGTTAACATGTAAGCCTAAATAAAACAAATAAAAAATAAAAATAAAGAGTTAAGCTAGATCAGGGCTACATTGAAGCTTTAGTTCATTCCTTGTACTTCTTAAAGAACAAGGCCTATTTTGTGTGTACTACAGGGGCAGAACTCTATTTCTCATATATATTTTAAAATAAGTTTATTTACTTCCTTTAGAAATTTCAGTTGTGTTCATTGAATCTGTTTGATTTGGGGGCACAGACAGAGAGTATACCTCAGTTTCTCTTGAGCTTTTGAGCCAGGTGACTTGAGTCTTAGCCAGTAGAATGTAAACAGAAATGAGTTTTCCATAAAACCTCCTGGATTAATCCTCTATGCTTTCTTGTCCTTTTGGTGACTTTGGAGGCCACATGATAAAGATAGTGGCATTAAAAACCAAAATGAGGGGATGGGATTGTAGCTCAGTGGTAGAGCGCTTGCCTCATACGCATGAGGCACTGGGTTCAATCCTCAGCACAACAAAAAAATCAACAAATAAACTAAAGATATTGTATCCATCTACAACTAAAAAAAAATTTAAAACAAAACCAAAATGACCCTTTTTCCCAACTGATTGCATCAGATAAAGACGTAAGCAAGTATTCTGCTTTTATGGTGTGAACAAGCTGGCATTAGAGTGACAGCCTAGCCTCATCTACATAGAACTATATTGAATTTATGAATTATTTCTAGGGAGAAATAACACATTTATATTAAAGCATTCCAATTTAGATTATAGTCTCACCATTATTCACATCTTTTATATCTTTTTAAAGAACTTAATTTCTTCATTAGAAGACTGTGTTAATTCAGTTCTATTATTATTATAATTGTACTTGCCTATAACATCTAAATTATTACAGCTAGAAAGGAATCTGGAGGATTATTACAGGTGATTTTTGTAAAATTACTTTGTATATGACAAACTTGAATTCTCTTATTAACTCAATACGCTGGTAATAATGCTTGTTGTATATGTGATATCATCTGCAGAAAATGACAGCATTATCCCTTTCCTTTCAATTTCTTAGAGCTGTTCTTTTCTTTCTCAGAGTTTTGTCTATTAACTTATCTTAAACAGTAGACTAACAGTAGTTTGTTTTCTTCCTCCAATCATCAGATTTGGCTAGCTGATCTTTAAAAAATTTTGTATCTATGTTTATAAACAAAATGTCTCTATAATTTTCTTGCTATCAATTCTTCATAAGGTTATACTTTCTTCTGCCTTGGAATATTTGTACACATTTATATCCTCTACCTGAAACACTTCTCCCTCCCAGCACCACAAATATGTGCACATATCTAATGTGGCCACCCAACCTGGCTGGTTCTAACTTATCCTTCAGGTTATTGCTTCTTACCTTCCTTGAAAATAGAAATTCTACTAAAAATTATTAAATTAATTAATTTTCTTGTCCTGGGACTATGCTCCCTTCTTAATTTGCATGGCTGGCTTATGAAGAGGAGGTACCACACAATTTTTTTTTAAATCTTCTTTACTGAGGCATTATTTACCAAAAAAATTTTCAGCAAACGTTTCCCATAGACTTAAGCTTCATTTCTCTTATGAAAACACAGTATTATTACTGCTACTCATATGTAATTATCTCTTCCAGATCTTCACAGTTCAATATGGTAGTCACTAGCCAGATGTGGCTATGGAGCACTTGTAGCTAGTCTGAACTGAGTACAAGTATGAAACATGTGCTAGATTTTTAAGACAGTATGAACCAAATAAAGTAAAATGTCTCAATGATTTTATATTAATTAGATGTTAAATTATATTTTAGATGTATTGATTTAAATAAAATATATTACTAACATGAATTCCACCTGCTTCCTTCTTTTACAAACTACTAGAAAATTTAAAAACACATATGGAACACTATTATTCTAGATTGTGGTGCTGTGAAAGGAGACCAGACCACAAAGAAAGACAGATGAGTTTAGAGCACACCTTCTTTGCCTATTAGTTCCATGGCCTTGGAAAATTACTTAAAACATCAACTTCATAAGGAAACTGCAGGATTACATTAAATAAGATAATGTATGTGCAACACTTGACACCTAGTAAAAACCTGATGTTTGTTTTCTTATCTTTCTCTAAGAACAAGAAAGTGACCACTTATCAAACTGGCCAGCATTATGATTACATAAATATTAAGTGAATGAAGTTCATACTGGAACATACAGTTATTAGAATATATTAAAAATGCATAATATTTTGTCATATGACACCCAAGACCCAGCATTGTGATTTTAAAATATAATCATATTTTAAACAAAATATCATTTTATAATTTTATTCATTCACTTTTTCTATGGTTTAATAAATATTTTACATAGGTAAATACATTTAGTTAGAGCTATATAACAACAAGGAAACAAACAGAAATAGGTGTTATGAATCTTCCAAATAACTCTGTTACAGAAACCCTTAACTCAAAGTTACCACAAGAAAGGGCCTGGCCCCTTCTACTCACACCTGAAACAATCTGTGTAACTTCAGCTTTCAATAATATCATTTCATAATGCAGTCTGTCTTAAACATTTTATACTTTATAAAGCATTACTTCAGAAACAGAAAAGTAATCTGGATGATTCTATAAATAAATAGAAAATGTTATTGCACCTGAGCTTAAGAATTCAAAATTGTTTCCATTAGTTCAATCATTAATTTCTAAAGTAAATTAATACAATCTGGGGATATAACTATTCTTTCTCATACAATGGTTTTTGTAATTAAAATATTTTAGTAACTGATAGAAATATAATTTTAGACAGTGTGGACATGGTTATAAAAATTTCTCCAAACTTAGAGAAACCTTGAACTTATTGTAACACACTGAGCTCTTAGTTACCTGAGTTAATCAAGGGGACATTCAAGTAGGTCACTCAAGTAGACACCCAGCTTGTTAGGGAACCAGGGGCTTGTTCCTGATTCATTAGATCATTGTCTTAACAAGTGGGCTCCTTGTCATAAGAAGTCCCTATCAAGGACCTTGACTCTCTTTTTAGCCCTTTTCACTCATGAGGGTATGTTGAACTGAAGGTACCAACCTCTGGACAGGCAGTCCAGAAGGCCCTTAGCCACAGTGTGGTAGCTGAAAGATAGGGGTGCCGGGGGTGAATAAAGGTACTCTTAGGAAAGTTTCTGACTGTGGACCAAGGTAATAAGCACTTTATAAGATGTAACAATGATAAATGAATATTAAAATCTAAGGCTGCATAGGTTTTGTAAACAGCAATGATCTTTCTTAGAAATGTCCGATTCCATTGCACAAAAAGAACAAATACAATGTAGGACTGAAATAAATACATCTGAGAAGTTGTTTTTCTCTAGGTAACAAAGTAATGTTATTTCTGTTTAGCAAAAGTTTATTTATGCCTAAGTTCAGTTCTATCTTTATTTTTTAAAAGAAAAAATTAACAAAATAGTCAACAAAAGAATTATGGGTTTTAATGTTGATCATTATCAATTTATTACTAATTTTGGTCTTCCCATTAGTTTCTGATATAAAAATGAGTTTCTCAGTAGTAGGTACAACTGCTTTTAAAGAAAATTTGGACAGAATAATTAAGAATAGAAACTATAAATAACCAGAAGATAAATAAAACAAAATTGTCTAGTGTGAAGTTTATCCTAATGTATATTAATATTCTATAAATTTTTTAATAATTAAAGTAAAATTATCTTAATCTAATCATGTTATGAATTATCATAAAAGATTCTAACCTTTAAAAATTATGAAAGACTTCAAGATTTCATTAATGAAGATAAAAATGGTGGCTACTATGCTACTGATTAGTTTTGGTCTGTATTTTTTGGACCTCTTCAGGCCAAGTATAACAATCAGGTAAAATCTGGTCATAATCAGTGCTATACATCTGAGAACTGACAAATGCTTCTTTGTTTTGTGGTTCAGGATAAACTGTGGCTGTCTTTTCTTCATATGCATCGTTCACAATCTAAAATAAGAACAGAATTTTAATAATTTTAATAAATAAAAGGTGATGGTGAACATATGTAAGCAGAAGTTTTTACTCATTTCAAAAATTAACTTATAATTTATATTGTTCTGTTTCCAAGAAGATTGTTAGAGTAAAAGTTCACATAAACAAAGAAGATATAAAATGAAAACAATTATAAATAATACAGCAAGAGGGGAAATGATACCAGCAAATAAGGAAGGTATAAACAGTGAAGATTTATTCATGATCCTACCAAGATTTCTCAGACAAGCCAGTGTTAAAAGTCTTGACATGACCTGACTGATAATTAACTTGAACTAAATATCAGAATATTATTGCTAAGCTTCAACTTAAATACACTGAATTTTCAAGAATCCCTACTCTGACCATAGCTTCCTACAAAATCTCTGTATTTACCCCAGGGCCTTCCGATCCTGTTCACCTAATCATCTGCAAGGTCAGGGTCAGTTCTCCTTGGCAGTGTTACAGAATCTTGTCTCTATGGCATGTCTCACAAGCACCAGTCTAGATCCTCTTCCAGGGATCCTCAGTGCTGTCTTCTCCTTTCGTGGCTGTCCATCAGAGAACTGTGCCTGAGCTTTCTACGGTGTCATACATTTCCTAATCTTACTTAGGCACACCTGGCTGTGTATAGCACTTTCATTCATTTTTAAATAACCTCCTCACAGTTCTTAAAAGGTAATTCCAAACCTCCCCTATCTTCAAGTCTCCATTTGATTCTCATCACTCTATGCAATTACAACATTCAAATAAAACAATCCCAAGCTCCCTTTCCCAACTTAAACTATCTCCTCTATATCTTCGTACATTCTCTCTTCCTCTACTTTAAGAAAAAATTGGATTTTTCTTGTCCTAATTAATCATTCCATTTATGCAATGTAATTCATATCAGTTCTAAAACACAATCACAGAGGAGCTGTTTGTAAGATAGACTTATTTGGATAAGTCTGATTCTGACAAATATTGAAATTAAGTATCTCTTCTTAATGTAAAGTTTTACATTTATGAAAAATTACAGTATAAAAACTACTGAATTGTGAAAAAATGTCTATGAAAAAGCAGAAAACAAAAGCATGTATGTACCATAATTATAAACATGGTTAAAAAGAAAGCAAAGAAACAAACAAAAAGACTAGAAACACATGCAAATAATAAAATAATGCTTATGGTAAAAAAATAGATTATCGGTTATTTGCCTTTTCTCTAGTTTCAAAGTACCTATAGTATGGTATTATGTCTTTTTATACAGATTTAATAATACACCACAAAACTCAAACATTTTAAGCATACAATGAAAATACTTTTATAAATGCGCAGAGCTGTGCAACCATTGCACTTCCAGTTTTAGACTATTTCCATCACCCCAGCATAATCCCTGTGCCTGTTTGCAATGGTCATATTCCTTCTGTAATAAAACACACTGTCTTGGTGCTGGTACAGACTATGTGGACAATCCCTCCCCTCAGCTCCCAGGCATCCCACAGTAAAGCTCCCCTCTCAATGAAACCATCACTCTCACCTTCTTGTGAATGCCAGACTCTCTGGAAGTGTCTACGATCCATTGCTTTACTAGCTCACCTGACTTCACAACCTCTTCTGCTGAAATTGCCTCTGTGAAAGTCTCTGATAACTTCTCAAGGATCAAATAAATGTCTCATCTGTTCTTCTCTCCAGAATTTGGTTCTATTTGGTTCTAACCCCAACTTGAAAATATCTCTTCTCTAAATTTTGACATTCTGATCCGTTTTGAGTTTATTTTTAAAATCCTAACCACTTCTCGTCTTCCCTGGCTTCTTTCTTCTGTCTTCTAAGCGTAATAATAAATTATCTTCTAGCTTCCTTTCCTTCCTATACTTGCTCTCCTGGCAATTACAATCACACCTACAGCCTCACTATTACCATATATGGAAGACTCCCAGATCTTTCTAGCTAGCTTCTCTTTTAAGTTTCAGTCATTTTCATTTACTTGTTAGCACTATACATTTGAATGTGCCATTGATACCTCAACATGAAGTCCACTCACATCATCTGCCTTCATGATGTTGGTTCTTTATTCTGATTTTCCAATTTCTATCTATGTGCTATTCTTCCATTATCTTAGGTATACTATCTGTATCTTTTTTTATTCCTTCTACTGTCCCTTGTTTTTTAATACTTTCTCCTCTAATCATATACTTGCTCCTCTTCATTAAAATTGTCAAAATGATAACGTGCTACTCATATATTAGTAGTCAAATTAGTTAAAAACTAGTAGGTACATATTAGAAAAGTATGAGCATATTCTTTCATAGATAACCAAGGAGCTTAGTGCTTAAAACACTTTGAAGGATTCTTAATTTTGAAGACTCTACCTTCAATCAACAAGGTAAATAATGACATATGAACCTATGAATGTTAAATGATGTGATTTAGAAAAATTTGCTAATAGCTTTAAAACTAGTGATTTTAAAGTAGGAGCAATTTGGTTCCCAAAGAACACTAAGCAATGTCTGGTAACGTTTTTAATTGTCAACTGTACAGATGGAACTGATATATAGTGGGAAGATGCCACAAATGTTGCTAAACTAATTCAATGACACTGCAAAAAAGGTCACTTTCTCAGTTTTATAATAGAAAAATAACCCTATCTTTAGGTTCATGCTGCTTCAATCCTCCAACAGTTCATCTGCCACCCTTACGGCCTTTGAGTTCATTGTGCTCATTGCTTTCCCTTCTTTCATAGATAACCAAGGAGCTTAGTACTTAAAGTTCTTTGAAGGACTCTTAATTCTGAAGACTCTACCTTCAATCAACAAGGTAAATAATGACATATGAACTTATGAATGTTAAATGATGTCATTTAGAAAAATTTGCATCACAGTTGTGATCTTCATCTTTTTTTTTTTTTTTTTTGCTGGAGAATGTAGTAGGGATTGAACTCAGGGGCACTCAACCACTGAGCCACATCAACAGCCCTATTTTGTATTTTATTTAGAGACAGAGTCTCACTGAGTTGCTTAGTGCCTTGCTTTTTCTGAGGCTGGCTTTGAATTCGTAATCCTCCTACCTCAGTCTCTCTAGCCACTGGGATTACAGGAGTGCACCACCATGCCTGGCGAAAATTGCAGATTTTTAATCAGATGTTTTCTAATTGCTGGAATAATTTTTGCTCAATGGCAGGCAGACATCAATGTTAATATTGGGATCTTCACCTTCTAAAGTGACAAAAATATAGGGACATGGATGTGGCAGGTGGTTCCAGGTCTAAATGATACTCTACCATGTCAGTAATAATTTCTCAATTTTCGTAAATGTGATACAAAAGAGAATAACAAAAATACAGTGAAATGTGAGGCACCTAACTAAAAGGAAAATCTAATGAGGTATTTAAATTATGGAAGAGTAAAGAATAATAGAGAAAATGATTCATCCTAATTCTTCCACTCCTTTGTAAAGCTAAAAGGTAGCTATTAAACTCTATCTATGTCACTATGCCTCATTTCCCTGACTTATGAGATAATGAACTGATACAGATAAACATTCCAAGGAAGCATATTAAAATATTTTTAATATTTAAAAATATGCATTTGGCAAGAGAAGAAAGGAAAAATAATGAGACTTGAACAAGAACGGTTTTACCTTTACTGCAATTTTTAGTGAAACATCTCTGATGGTACTCAAAGGAGGATAAAGCCGGCCCTCTTCCAAGTGTTTATCTGACACTTGCTGGGATATAACCTATAAGAAGAAAAGAAAAAACGAGAAAAATGTTTATACTTCATACCATACAATGGTAGTTATATAATAACCTAAGTGCATGGCCACACAGACTGGCCACGTGTAGAAAGCAATCATGTTATGATCATCTCATTTCATCTCCCATTTTATGAATGAATCTAAGAGACGTGTGCTGATTGTTAGGAATCAAAAAGATGAGAAGAGAATTCAGGTCTCCTCTCAGTCTAATTCCTTTTCACTGTACCATAAAATACTTGACACTTTCCAATTGAAACGCTAGGGGAACAGGAGCAAAGGAAAGTTAAGAAAGGCAGAGGCGGATGCGAGTAGCAATGGAATAGGACCCTGGAAGTACAGAAGGGCAGTCAGCCATGGTGGTGCATGCTATTACTCTCAGTTTACAAAGCCTCCTGCAGGAGATAAGGCAAGAGTCTCAGAAAGCTATTTCAGAGTCACATTATCAGTAGGATTTTAATTTTACACAGATTCTGTATTACCAACCACTAACTGGCCTCAGCATTTGTGACTCCCAAACCATCCCCTAGGTCTAAATCAAACAGTGTCAAACTATTTAATGAACTCTACACTAAGGCAGTAAGGTAGATTCAGCAAAAACAATGTTCACTCCAGCTCTAGGACTTTAAGTCTCTTCAGGATGAATATAAATCAGCTTACAGCTGAACTTCTGTTTAAGAGAAATGTTGGTGCAAAAAGGAAGTAAAGAAACTTTCTCATTTGCAATATTTTGAATAATCAAACATTTATTTTTTGTGTCTCTTAATAGTCTTTATTTTTAAATCATGAAATTATTTCTAAAGTATTATTTTGTTTTCATCTGGAAATAAGATGTTGAGCAGGTATAACACTACAAATAAATTTTAAAAACAGTTACACTGAGTACAATGGCACATTCCTGTAACCCCAGCTACTTGGGAGGCTGAGGCATGAGGATTAAAAGTTTGAGGCCAGCCTGGGCAATTTAACAAGACCCTGTCTCAAAATAAAAAATTAAAAAAGGGGCTGAGGATATAATTCACAGGTAAAATATTTTTGGTTTCAATCCTTAGTAACAAAACAACAAATAAAAATAAAAAGGGCTGGAATTATAGCACACTGGAAGAGCATCCCTAGGTTCAATCCCCCAGTACCACCACAAAAAAAAACAACAGTTATTATCCTTGAAAGATTTGTAATTTAATGAGGTAATGGGGTACTAAAAGAAGAGAGAATACTGAAATGAGCCTAGAGGTGAAATATGAATGTTAAGAAAGAGTGGTGATGAAGGGCTTCACAGCGGAGGCAAGCTGAGGCTAGAATCCAATGAAAACTGCAAGTTACAAAAACAGGTCAGGGACATTCCAGATGAAAACAAAGTCAAACCAAATGCAAGGATGCATGAACTGAACTCAGGGAGCACAAGTGCCCTGAGCTGGGTGAGTAGATGTTCTGTATATAGAAATATAGATTGGAGTGTTTTCAATGTTAAATAAGGAGTTTGAGTTAAATCCTGTGGGTGACTGAGAACTTCTGACCAAGGACATTGAGACAGAGCAGGGTGGGTGGCAAAACCTTAAATACTACACAAAACATTATAATCTATAATTATAGTGTTGACCATAATTTTATAATAAGCTCATCATTTAATTCATTAATTTCTTGCCTTTTTAACATGTCATCAAATAACTTTAGGACAAAGAGAAATTAAGTGTTCCACACTCTCAGGAAGTCACCAAACAAGTGGGGCCTGCCATTTCCCCTACAGCCTAAGAGGAAGTAGAATCAGCCCTGCCATACCCCGAGCAACAGCTGTCACTTTCCAGGATGAGGAGATGGCCAGGGCTCAGCAGAGCTGATGAAGGGCAGGGAGGCTGAGCTGGAGCCAGACCTCTCATGTTAGGTCTTCCAAACTCTCAAATATGTCTTCCGTGAGAGCCAGATTTGAACCCTGCCACAGAAGGCCTCATGGCCTGTAATATAGAAAAGTTAATAAAAGAGCCTTTTCCAAACCTTTTCCATAACCTTTTCCATAGCCTGCCTTCCTATCTCCAACATATTTGAAGAAGTAGGCCTTGACAAGAAGGAAAGGTGGTTTTTTAGAGTCTAGCCACTTTCTCTCAAACTCCTAGCTATGGTTTGATGTGATTTATCACCCAAAGATTCATGTGCTGAAGGCTTGGCTCTCAAGTGTGTTGGTGTCAAGATGGAGAAACATTTAATAGATAGAGCCTACTATGAAGTAATTAGGAAACTGGGAAAACTGTCCTTGGAAGGGATGAATGCTAGTCCCTTAGTGTTAATATTTGTGAGAGTAGGTTGTTATAAAGCAAGGCAACCCCATGCACTTAGCCCTTTCTACACCCAGATGGTTCCCTTTTCACTTCTCTGCCAAAGGGGCCATTGGACTTTCAGCCTCCAAAACTGAGCTAAACTTTCTTTATAAAGTATCCAGCTCAGGTATTTTGTTGTAGCAACAGAAAATAGATCAATATTTTCCACTAGGTGTTGGAGAAGAGTGAGAAAGGTTACTGCAGGCCTCTTCCACTATAGGGAGAGGAGGTCATATTTCAGTTAGATATAAAATTCTGAACTGGAAATGCTTAACTATTGCTCACTGGCTCAGACATATCTAATACAGAGTAAGTACTTAATTAACACTTAAGAAAAGAACAAATAAATTGAAAATTATGGGATTTTACTTAGATGTCACTAAGGGAAAGAAAAGGGAGATGTGATGGATAATTATTTAAAATAATGACTGAAACAAAATAAAACCATTCCCCACTGAATCAAAACTATTTCTAAAACCTTATTACTCCTGTTTTGCAAAGGATTTATGGAAGATTTAAATCAGTTGGCAACATTATATATATCCATAAGAATGGGGTCCTAACTAAAATAAGATATATTCCATGCTTGTATAATTATACCAAAGTGAATTCTACTGTTGTGCATAACTAAAAAGAACCAATAAAAAGAGGGTAAAAATAAAAATAAATCACTTGGAATTTCTTAAATGTTAAAGCAAAACATTTTATGGGTGTCTATCTTATTATTTAATTGAATAGGGCAAAATGAGTAGCAAGAGATGTAATGATATGGTGCCTGAAGGCCCAGGTTCTCGTATAAGGCAGACCAGTAGTTGAATGCTGATTCTACTGATTACTATCTGTTTGAATTTGGGCAAGTTTAACTTTTATAAGCCTTAGTTTTCTCATCAGTATTACAGAACTTATAAAGTTCCTAATCCATGGGATCAAATGAAGTAAATTCCAGTAAATAATTTACCACAATGTCTGTCAAAGTTCAGTGCTCAATGAATCTTAACTATTTCATTAAACAAACAAACAGCAACAACAACAACAAAATAGGCAGCCAGCTTTAGGGTCAGGTCTAGTTCTACACTGCATTAGCTTATTAGTGTATGACTTGGGAGCAAGTTCTATAAAAAAATCAATTTCAAATTTTTTCAGCTATTTATGTGACATATGTTATGGTTTAGATGTGATGTCCCCCAAAAGCTCACATAGGAGACAGTCCAAGAATGTTTGGAGGAAGCCAGGCACAGTGGCACACACCTGTAATCCCAGCACTTTGGGAGGCTGAGACAGGAGAATCACAAGTTCAAAGCCACCTCAACAAGGGTAAAGCGCTAAGCAATTCAATGAGACCCTATCTCTAAATAAAACACAAACATAGGCTGGAGATGTGGTTCAGTGGTCAAGTATCCCTGAGTTCAATTCTCAGTACCAAAAAAAAAAAAGTTTGGAGCAGAAATAATTGGGCTATATCCTTAGCATAATCAGTGAATGAATCCCTGATGGGATTAACTGAGTGGTAGGTGGGGCCTGGTTGAAGAAAGTAATTCATTGGACGCAGGGGCTATGGAGTATATATTTGTATCTAGAAAATAAGATCTCTCTCTCTGCTTTCTGATCATCATGTGCACTATTTCCCTCTTCCACACTCTTCTGCCATGATGTCCTGCCTCACGTCGAGCCCTGAGGAATGGAGCCGGCTGTCTATGGATTGAGACCTCTGAAACCGCGAGCCCTCAAAAAAACTTTTCCTCCTCTAAAATTGTGCTGGTCAGTTCTTTCAGTCACAGCAATGAAAAAGCTTACTAAAATACATATATACTCTGAACCTATCACCCCTGCCATATTGCTAGCACTTGATGTCATTGTTGGGTTTTTTTTTCCCCCAGTCTAGAATACTTCACAAATGTCAAAAAGACTGGGGACAGTTAGAAGATGGTTGAGTAAAGAAGAATCATTCTGAAGTCTTGCTCTCCATGAGTGCCTGTCACACAGAGAGGGAGCCAAGAAATTGTGGAACAGAGATAAGTAGCCAATAGGTGATAAGGGGGAATCTCAGTAAAATACAAGGAATAGATTCTGGGAATTCTGTGGTTTGGATGGGTTTAAATGTGTCCGCCTAAGTTTCACATGTTGGAAACTCGGTCCTTGGTGTGGCAATGATAGTATATAACCTTATGAGATAGGGCCTGCTGGTCACACTACTGAGAGCATGCCATCCAAAAGGACTGTGTGGGAGCCCAGCTTCTTTCTAGCTTCCTATTTTGCAATGTGAGCACTTCCTCTGTCTGGTACATGTTCCATCACCCATGATGGGGCCCTCACCAGATCCTGCACCATGTTGTATGGACTTTCAGCCTCCAAACCATGAACCAAATAAACTTCTCTCTCTTCTTCCCTCCCCTTCTCTCTTTCCCTAAAATTAGCTTAGAAAGTCGGGTATTTCATTTTTAGTAACACAAATGTACTCATATGTGGGGCAGGAGGGAAAAGAGAGAACACAAGAACACCTAAGTCTTGCTCTCACCTACTGACTTATTCATTCAAAAACTATTTACTGCCTTGGATGTCTCTCTCTCTCTAAATAATCTTTCTCACTTTTTTTTTTTGGAACTGGGGATTGAACTCAGGGGCACTCGACCACTGAGCCACATCTCCAGTCTATTTTGTGTTTTATTTTAGAGACAGGGTCTCACTGAGTTGCTTAGCGCCTCACCATTGCTGAGGCTGGCTTTGAACTTGCAATCCTCCTGTCTCAGCCTCCCAAAGTGCTGGGATTACAGGAGTGCGCCACCACGCCCAGCAATCTTTCTCAATTTCATTCTGACAATGTTATGGCAGCTGGATTTGAAGGTTCCTCCAGGTTCAAAGTGATCATCTCAGGTGTCCTATGGGCAGATATCAGAAAGAGGTGGGGCAGGGTAGAGGAGAGGACACCAGCAGATAATTCAGGATTTGGCGAAGGAAGGTAGCCAAGATTTGCCTCCTGGTGAGAACAGAAAGAGAGGAGTCTGTTCCCAGGCTGTGCCACAGACTACATAGGACCAGTACTGCTGAGTCAGGGAGCACTGTATGTTCTCATCACAGCCCAGAAGACTGTCCCCAGTGCCAGAAAAGCTAAAAATCTCTTTATAATATGATAATGTCCAGAAATAACTTTTCATATTGGTGCCAACCCAGAGATTTCTAATTTCATGTGAGATAAAATTAGTATTTTTAACTATAATTCTAACAGTTATTAAATCTGGGATGGCCAAACAAAAAATTCACCTAGATATTTTACAAGTTTCATATATGAATTACAAAATATAATATAGACAAAAAGGACTTTTTTCTTTTTTTGGCCATCTGGCATTGAGTGTCTTAGGGTATATTCATTTTTGCTAAGCTATATGACTAGTTCAATTTAATCTAACCCAACAAGTATTTACTATTTCTAATTTGTGTTCTGCATTGTGCTAGATGCTACTAGAGTTCTTAAAGTAGTTTATGGAAGACTTTCTGTCTTTAAAGAAAATAATCTATAATTTAATGATAGAGGCAACATTTAATCTTTTTGAAATATGAAGCTCTCAAGAGCATAACACAACCAAGAATAAAATTAAATACTGATGTGTTTCATTGGGACAACCATGAGAAGAAGAAAGATCAAGATGAGACAGACTTGTCAGAAAAAGGATTTGAGAATGAAGTTAGATGTGAGCAGTATGCAGAACATGAGACTGGATGGAGAATAATTCCTGGGGCTTCCCAGCAGGAGGCATGTAAGGTAAAGCAGTTTTCCAGGAGTATGTTTACATAGGGTACCTGAAGGCTATGGGATGAGGGAGAATGAAAAGAATGTCAGGCTTCTAAGCTTTGATGCCTGCCTGGAAAGTGGGTATCACTATTAGAAACATGGATGTTGAGGGTGAGGGAAAGTGGTAAATAAGGTTTTCAACATGCTTAAGGATATAGCTGGGCATGCCTGGGGAATTATCCAGTAGGGCAACTGGAGTTAGGGTAAAAGATGGGAATAGAGATACATAGATTTGGTCACTATTAGAATGAAGACAATGGAAACAAATGAATGAGATCTTTAAAAGCATATGAAAAAGAAAAGAAAAAAGTGGGACAAAAAAAATGAATGCTAAGGGTATGGGAGAGTTCTTAGTTAAAAGGAGGATGAAAAGAGACAAAGAGGAAGGTGGGGATATAGCTCAGGGGTAGCATTCATGTCTAGCATGTGAAAGGCCCTGGGGTGAATCCTCAGAACCAAGTAACAGAAGAAAAACAATGAATGGGGCATAATTAGGGTAGCATAATAAAAAGGAATGTTGCCTTGAAGCCTAGGAGGAAATCACTGGACAAGTGAAAAGATGATGCTAGAGGTCCACTAACTATAATAAGAATAGGACTGTTCACATCACCACATTTTTTTCTTTAAAGATTGGTAGTGATCATTGCTCTTCCTGAATAAGAAATGAAAAATATTTTTCATGCTATTTGTCACAAGAGGGTGCTAGAGTAATTTAGGAAAGAAAACATGGCTACAGAAAGCAAAGGATTATTTTTTTATTCTGAGGTGCATATTCTAAGACAATGATTACATTTTCCTTAATGTAAAAACAACTTTAAAATGCTCTATTAGTGATTAGACATATACTTAAATCTAATGAAATTTGAGGGGTTAAAGGAAACCTAAGACATCAGCTGTCATGCTTTAAATGCAGTGAAGAAAAAGATAACAGAACATAATTACTTATAGACATTGTTCTCACAGAACCAAGCCAAGCACTAACACCTGGAATATGCTCCTTTAGTTCACATAGAAATCTTTTTCTATATTTTTCAATCCTCTTCACAATGGAAAGAGTAATATATTTTAAGGATAGATATATGTGAATATTAATCAAGTTTTATTTGGTTCAGTTCAGGTCATTATACAGTATTTTAATTTTAAGAGAAGAAATTCACAAGTGTCTTCACAAATTGCATCCTGTTTGAATCTGCAACATGGTTATCATCCACTATTATCACAAGGTCACGGTTTTAGAAATATATAACCAATTACTGCTCAGGCTTAGGGCACAAGGGAAACCGATGGAAATATGAAGCTCAAGGCTTATTTTGTGCCATGAGTAATATAAAGTCCTTTGTCTCTGACCTAAGAGCATCATGTCTTGCCAGTATCTATGAAACTATAACTAACTTGTTACCTTGCAAGGAGGGTAAAAACATAGATCTTTCACAGTTGTTTGCAGAATGAGATTCCCTAGTGGCCTGTGCCATAATGTTGTGAGACTCTTCCGTGAAAGTCCTAACTACAGCCCACTTTTCCTATTATTTTAGTGGTTTGATAAATATTTATTTCCCTATTAAATTTCATTTCTGCTTAAATATTAGCATGATTGGTTTTCTGCATTTAATTCCTAATGATAAACACTCCCACTATACTATATTAGATTTTTTTTAAACCTCCAAAATGCCTCTATCCAGGAAGATAATATTTCATTAACAATGAAATATTTATCACCTAATCGTTATTTCGAAACAAAACTTTAATTTTCTCATCACTTTCATAGAATTTAATGAAAAATGTGAAGATAAAAATGGGTTCTTTCCATAAAATCAAAACATAATTTATCAAATAGCTGTTGAAGACAAATCTTTTACTAGTTACCCAGTATGAACCTGCTACCGACCCCTATGCATCTTTGGGAAAGACTTCCTCTTTCTAGACTTTACTACTTCTAGAGAACAAGGTGAGATGCTAGACAAATAAAATATTAGACAAATGAGCCTAAGCATATTTTATAGCTTTGGCAAACTTAAATAACTTATGATACCTCAGCAGTAGTGAGAAAGATCTTATCTGTGATGTGCCTCAGTCCACATGCCACAACCCCAAGAGCAACTCCAGGAAACACATAGGAATTGTTCCCTTGGCCAGGATATAGGGTCTGTCCATTTGGAAGAGTGACTGGATCAAAAGGACTGCCACTGGCAAAAATTGCACGTCCCTGAAATACAGACACATACCACTAGTTAAAAAGAAGCAGGTTATTTTAAAACAAATTAAACAGAACTACCGCATAGCCAAAACAGTGAGCACCTAGAAAGAAGCTTAACTTCGTCAACTCCCTAGTGAATGTGGGCAAGCTTCTGTAAATGTTGGGCAACAGTGTTTGAAACAGGTGGTTTTAACAGTTCCCTACATTACTTTTGTCTCCCAGAATAAGTCCCCTATGACAATCACTCTGTTCTCTGCAGTGGTCCAACCCATAGGTTCATCAACCATTTATTTCTACACAGGCTTCCAATTACAGACTCCTAAAGATAAAAATGACAGAGCCAGGTGTGGGGGCTCAACTATAATACTGGCTGCTCAGAAGACAGAGGCAGAGAAGACCACAAGTTCAAGGACAGCCTTGGCAACTCAGTGAGACCCTTTCAAAATAAAAAAATAAAAAGGGTTGGGGATATAACTCATTGGTTGAGCATCCCTGTGTTCAATCCCCAGTATCAAAATAAATAAATAAGAAAGAAAGAGAGAGAAAGTACAGAAGTAGGTTTATACTAGAGTATTAGAGTACTGGAAATAACATTTAGGTTAGACTTTAATTTTCAGCCTCAAAATGGCTTTCGATGTTTTCTAACAATATAGAACATTAGGAAAGATCACAAAAAAAAGCTGAGACCATTTATTTCTGACATCTAAATTTTAAAACACAACTATATCAATTTGGCTAATTTTACCTATGTGTATCACTGATGAGTCTCTAAATTCTTGAGGCCTACTGAGATACACCAAGACAAAATAATTAATTGAACACTCCTTAATTATGTGTCTTCTATGTGCAAAGGACTATGCCAAAATTTGTTAGTGCTTACAGGATCGTTGTTGGGTTCCCCCCGTACCTCTTTTAAGGATTTAAGGATTATTGGGGAAGGTGAAATCTATAGATGAAATAAAAATTAAAATTAGTGAGAATACTGTTGCCAACCCAAATAAGAGAGGAAAGCAATGGAGTGGTTCCTTGCCAAAAAACAAGTCCTTAATTCTAGTAAAGAGCATTTAAAGAAACATTCTTAAATAAGTAGAGCAAGTTCTAGCCAGGTGTGGTGGCTCATGCTTGTAATCCCAGTACTTAGGGAGGCTGAGACAGGAGAATCACGAATTCAAAGCCAGCCTCAGCAATGGCGAGGCACTAAGCAACTCAGTGAGACCCTGTCTCTACATAAAACACAAAATAGGGGCTGGGGATGTGGCTCAGTGGTCGAGTGCCCCTGAGTTCAATCCCTAGTACCAAAAAAAAAAAAAAAAAAAAAAAGAAGTAGAGCAAGTTCTGATTTGTGCAGAGTGATATACCTTCGTGTTGTGTTTACCCTCTCTGCTTCAATTTGGATTTTACATCTTAAGTAAGTTTTGATAGATATGACACAATCTTTATTTTGTTGTGATAATATTTTGAGGTCTTTGAAGAAAATAAAAGGCTCCTGCCAATGTATCAGTCAAATATAGTTAATGAAAACAAAGTATAAAATACTATCATTTTTCTGAAGCAGTAAAACACTGAAGCATCAAGAACTCCTATCCCAACCTAGCTGGATATCAAGATAGCTGCCCAAAGGCTCCACCCATAGCATCAAAACCCAAACCCTGAATTTTGCAAAACAAAAATCAGACTGTGGTTTTATACTATATGCTTCAATATTTGGGAATAGCTAGTTGAAAGCTGTTTTAATAACCATCTAAAACCAAGGTTTTTTTTCTTTTCTTTTTTTTTTTTTTTGGTGCTGGAGATTGAACTCAGGGGCACTCGACCACTGAGCCATATCCCCAGCCCTATTATGCGTTTTATGTACAGACAGGGTCTCACTGAGTTGCTTAGCGCCTCGCCATTGCTGAGGCTGGCTTTGAACTTGCGATTCTCCTGTCTTAGCCTCCCTAAGTGCGGGGATTACAGGCTTGGGCCACAGCACCCAGCGTTTTTTTTCTTTTTATTCAACTTTTATGTTTAAATCTTATATCATATCACTTGAAAAACATTATTACCAAAATATGACAAAGTTTATTTTACTGAAAAAGATGAGCGATACAAACAAAACTCCAGAAAAGGATAAGAGTTTTCATTCCTCTAATCTGTTCATTTTTCATTCAAATTCTTTTCAATAATTTTTGAAGGTTATATGGTAAACACATTAGATATCTTATAATTTGTCAAAGTCTGATTATTAAGATATGAGTATACTTTTACTTTACCTTAGTTATTTTATAACACTGCTCTGCAGAACATTCTGCTTTGCTGGTTGGGTTACTCAAAGCGAAAATAATTGGTCGTTCATTGAAGGCAGCCATATCCTTGAGAATTTGTTCTGAGAACGCACCACCAATGGCAGCAACTCCTAATGAAGAAACGAGAATCCAGTGATTAGAACAATCAATGGTTAATTTATCTAAGAAGCCCATGCCAAAATGATGAAATATGTTAGGTCATTTTCTAATAGAACCTAAACAAAATATAGAATATCTACATTAAGGTATAGTGCTAAAAAGAGATGCTTATTAATGCCAACAATCTTTAGGTTACAAATGAACAAGTATATTTAAAATATACAGATATACAGCATAATACACTGATACAGCCACATCAATGTTTATTGCAGCACAATTTACAATAGCTAAGCTATGGAACCAAACTAGGTGCCCCTCAACAGATGAATGGATAAAGAAAATGTGTTATATATACACAATGGAGTATTACTCAGCTATAAAGAAGAATGACTTTATGGAATTTGCTGGTTAATGGATGGAAATGGAGAATATCGTGCTATGTGAAATAAGCCAATCCCCCCAAAACCAAAGGTCAAATGTTTTCCCTGATGTGTAGAAGCTAATCCAAAATAAGGGGGAGGAGAGATTAAAGAAAAAAAATAGAAGTAAGATAAGAGGAGTAAACAAAGAGAACTAAAAGGAAAGGAGGGATGGGATAGGGAAAGTCAGTGAAATGAATCTCACCTAACTTCCTATGTACATATATGAATACACCATAGTCAATCTCACCATCATGTATATCCATAAGACACTAATTAAAAAAAATACGTAAACAGCAGAAAGAGCAATAGAGTAAAGTGAAGGAAACAGGATAGGAGGAAGGGAGAGGAGGGGAAACTACAGGGTCTGAATTAGAACAAATTATATTCCATGTATTTATAATTATGCCAAAAATTATTCTATTTTCATATATCTAAAAAGAATCAATAAAGTACATAAATAAATAAATAGCTCACAGATAGAGCCAGGTATGGTGGTGCATGCCTGTACTCCCAGAGATTTGAGAGGCTGAGCAAGATGACAGCAAGCTTGAGGCCAGTTTGGGCAACACAGAGAGACTCAGTCTCAAAATGTAAAATATAAAAAGGGTTGAGAATGTAGTTCAGTGCTAGACTACCCCTGGGTTCACTCTCTATTACCACCAAAAAACAAAAAACAAAAACAAAAAACCCCCTACAGATATATAACACTTGATCATAATATTAAGAGTAGGTAGGGAGTAGGGCTCATTCCATCTTAAGTGACAAAAGATCACTCTACCTCAGATGTCAAAAAAAACCCCATCGCTTTTCTAACTGTGTCTCTAGACTGATATCTTTCCAAGAATCCAGGAATCCTCCTCCAGGTAACAATACTCATTGAGTTAGTGGCCCATCACTTAAAATTTTGATTACAGATATTTGAATCAGGAAATTAAAACTATGTCCAATTTATGTAGTCTTCCTATATGCAATTCTATGAATATATTTCAGTTTGTCGGGTGATAAAACAATTATGTTTTGCACACCAATGTTAACACTTAAGACACTCATTTAATTGCAAGATTCAAGTATCACTCAATGAAAGATTATTAACAGAAGAATAAAATAATCAGTATAATGGAAATGAAAAGCAGTAAGATTACTGAAAGAATAATTTTTAGGTTACTAGGATGTGTTCTTTTTTATTTTTATTTTTAGTTATACACAACAGTAGAATGTATTTTGGCAAAATACAGAGTATACCTTATTCTATTTATGATCCCACTCTTGTGACTATATATGATGTGGAATTACCTTAGGCATACATACAAATATAATGCTAGAAAAGTTATGACCAATTTAATTCTACTGTCTTTCCTATTATCCTCTCCACTCCCTTCCCTTCATTTCCCTTTGTCTAGTCCAATGGATTTCTATTATTCCCCTCCCCAATCAACCTTATTTTGGGTTAGCATCCACAAATCAGAGAGAACATTTGGCCTTTGGTTTGGGGGGATTGGCTCATTTCACTTAGCATGATATTTTCTAGTTTCATCCATTTACCAGCAAATATCATAATTTCATTCTTCTTTATGACTGAGTAAGATTCCATTCTATATATATATGATGTTTTCTTTATCCATTCATCTGTTGAAGGACATCTAGATTGTCTCCATAGTTCGGCTATTGTGCGCTGAGCTGCTATACACATGGATGTGGCTACATCACTGTAGCATGCTGATTTTAAGTCCTTTGGGTATAGACCAAGGAATGGGATAACTGGGTCAAATGGTGGTTCCATTCCAAGTTTTCTAGGGAATCTCCATACTGTCTTCCATAGTGGTTGCACCAATTTGCAACCTCACCAACAATGTATGTGAGTACCCTACACTCTCGCCAACATTTATTGTTACTTGTATTCTTTATAGTTGCCATTCTGACTGCAGTGAGAAGGAATCTCAGTGTATTTTTAATTTGCATTTCTCTAATTGCTAGTGATGTTGAACATTTTTTCAATATTTTTTGACTATTCAAAGAATATTTTTTGAATCGGTATTAAAAGCTTAGTAAACTTCCTATCTGGATTAAGTAGTTGTTTCAATTAAATTATCAACAATGTTTTCAATATTGTCAACTATTTCAAAAGAGTTTCTAGGAATGGCGTATGATACAAAGAATGACATACACAAAATAAAGGATAAACATTCATAACCTGGCTATTTTTAAAACATAAAATTTGGCCATAGTGAACATCCTACTGTGTACATACATTGTTTCAGTTTTAAGTAACTATGAGGAACATTAAAAATGTGATGCTTGACTTCTGAGAGGTATTCAGTGTTTCCTACCTTCATCACTGGCAACATTTGGGCTGGATAATTGCTGGTTGTAGGGACTGTCCTGTGTATTATAGGATTATTTAGCGGCATCTCTGGTCTCTATCCACCATGCCTCAGTAGCCCCATTTTCCTCCTCAAAATCGCCCTTCCAGTTTTGAAAACTAAAAACAAATATCTCTAGACATTGCCAAATATTCCCTGGGCAGCAACATCCCTCCCATTTGAGAAGGAACATCTCTCTGGAGTAATCAAGCCTGAAAAAGTGCCAAATATGCCAGGAATTAGCAGGCTAACAGAGTCTGCAAAAGGGGCCACATACTTCATCTAGGGTTAGCAACACTAGGAAGACAAAAATGAACTTACAAATCTAGGTATCTATGAGGTACTGTGGCTTAAGTGAACATCATTTTGTTTGTGAATTTCAAGTGTTAGAATTCCCAAGAAAGCTAAAGTATGACTGAAAAATTGGTACTAAGAAAACCAACCAGGTCAAAATGAGGGGTCAGAGGAAGACAGGAGAAAAAGTTTACCTATGAGGGCAGTTGGTTTTATTTTCTGAACAATGGCTTCTAGGTTCTTCATTTCTTCATGTTCATGAGCAAACTTCTCTTTCTCTTGTGTTAAAGAAGCACGACCCTAAATAAAGCAAATGAGAAGAAATGAATCTGCCAAGCATGTGAGTCACAGAAATTTCAGAGTATTTTATATATGTTACTAGTATTTTATGTTTAGCATTTTAATGTATTTTAATCCATAGTAACAAAAAAACTATGTAGTTATGTAAATTTTACTTTCTTTAAGCAATTCTTTTTTATTCTCAATAAAATTCCTGTTTACTATAATTCACTATAATCTTTTTGTTCAACTTTGTATCTTAATCTTTTGCATACTTGAGTACAGATATTTAATAACAACCTCTTCTCCTTTCCTGACTGAGGAACCTAGTGCTTTTAATCTGCTCCCATGGGCCTATCTTTCTTCCCTATAATCAACAGGGTGACTCCATGTTGAACTCTCCAATAATTCTGTCATCCTTTAAATACCACAAAACTGAAAACTATAGTCCATCAAAGGAATAATCAATATTGAATATGGCCAAGGATCTTGCTTTCAATATTCTATTAACATATTCCAGTATGTTTTCTTTTCTAAAATAGCAAAATTATAATTATAATTAATTAATATTATAATTAATAATCACCTTTTGGTTTACTTTAAAATAGAAAGGGGGCTGCAGATGTAACTCAGTGATAGAGCATTTGCCTAGCATGCACATGGCCCTGTGTTCCATCCCTAGTACCACAAAAATTGAAACAGAAAGGAAGAAACCTAGGATTGGGAGGAAAAATAAAAATTTGTAAGCATTTCAGGACTATTCCTATTGTGTAATAGGAATAAGAAATAAGAAACACAGCTTTAAGAGGAAAATATCCCACCCATTTTTTAATTTAAAAAAATACTTGGATTTACCAAAACAATAAATAATCCATGGTAAAAAGAGTATGCCTCAGTACAAAACAGAAGAGTTAGTAGGTCACAGTGAAGGCTTGTTGAAAGCAGATGAATAGGTATTTCTAGTCTGAGAAAATAGCCAGTTCTGGACCATTCCATTACTGACAGACAGCATGACAATGAAAGTATATCCCAAGTGCTTCTGATATATAAGTTTATACAAATTTGTCTATGATCTCCATAAAAATGCAAATCTATTCCTTTTTCTTGGATCACCAAACCAAGAAGTAAACATCCACATGAGAAAACAAAAACAGCATAAAAGTCTTAAGGATGATTTTGTTAGCATCATTAAATTCAAGCTGGCATAATATAGGTTGCTGCTAAGAGTAGCATGTAAATAAGAGTAGAATGTTTAT
Source organism: Xerus rutilus (assembly GCA_028644305.1). Classification (NCBI taxonomy): domain Eukaryota; kingdom Metazoa; phylum Chordata; class Mammalia; order Rodentia; family Sciuridae; genus Xerus; species Xerus rutilus. The sequence goes on along the minus strand of CM053406.1, from coordinate 67,233,993 downwards.
AATGAATGTGGACCTAAAACTCCATTATGCAAATTAAATATAAAAGATGTTGAAAATCTAAAAGCGACAAATATAATACTCACTTTCTTAATGAAATGATTCAAAATATTTTCCTCAGTGCACTGTCTCAGATTATCCAAGACAGCAAATTTAAAAGATTTTAAATGTATTTTATAGTGTTGTCCTCATCACTGTTGGTTGTAGTCAATACATCAATAGTTCATGATAAATACTGTTAGCTAAGGACATAAATAACAAGTAGCAGAATAATTAACAGCAAAATATTTATGCTATTTCTGGTAAGTTTTTATGCTATTCAGTGAAATAAAGAAAAGCTCCACAAGCAGACATAGAAAATGCAATCAATGAATGGAGACAAAATAATGGGACTAAGACTCAAGAGGCTGTTACACTCATCATATGACTATGGGCAAGTCCTTAGATACTTCCCTAAATCTTGGTTTCTCCATCTATAAAATTGTTTGGATTGGTGATGGTGACAGTGCAAATGAACCAGATTCGTACTTTCCAGAGCTATATGGGCACTAGTCACTAAGAAAGAGATTCCTGAACCCAGCTTCCAGGGCTAATTAAGTTCTAATTAAATTCCGTAGTGAAATCCTGGAATCTATGTGTTTATTAAAGTTTCCCAGATAGTGAGAATTGATTAGGCAGTTTTGAGAATCACTGTCCTCAATGATGTCCCTACCAGATACATTTTTTAAAGCTACATGTTTTCAGAAAAGTATATAATGATCCATTCTAAAGAAAGAAAGTTATGGAATAATATACATTGGCAGTTACAGATTTCTAGTAAGTTTTTTATTTTCTTTTTTGACTGATGACTAAGATATAATTAAAAATATGGAATACAGTTTAAGCCCTCTAAATTGCCTATAATGGGAAACAAATCATGAAGATAGATATTATATAAAGATAAAAAATGTGTGCTTTACCAAAACATCTTTATTAATCATAGTAATCACTGGTGGCTCCTGGTGGCACCAGATACTCCATCTAAAATGAAACATACATATCCCACAGCCTCACCTCCAATGCTTTGATTGCTGGTGTACTTAATGAACCCTAAAAGAATACCAAAAGAAGGCCAGGAATTATGAAATGGTATTACTAATATTACTAAAGGGCTCCACTTAACAAAACCAGAAGAATCAAAATTTAAAAATAAAGGTCTCCCAAGTATTTTCTATGCTATTTTCAAGTTCACTTGATGATTGTAGAAACTATTTGAATGTGGTGACTTTCTCTGAATCTGGTAATACTGAGGTAACTCAACTGCCTTTACCTTTAGACTTCCCTTTTTCTAGATGAGTGCTCATTTTCTCCTTCTTTAAAAAATCTGACTTGATACATATTCTTTGTGTTAGTTACTTTAGATGCACATGGAAATGGTACATTTCTATTTCCTTCTAATGGAAATGGTAGATTTCTCTTTACCTTCTTTTGACAAAGCACAATTAGGGACCTCTTCACTCAGAAACCCAAAATTCTGTGATATCTCTTTATTCTTTTTTTTTTTAGTTGTAGATGGACACAATATCTTTATTTTATTTGTTTATTTATATGTGGTGCTGAGGATCAAACCCAGTGACTCACACGTGCAAGGCAAGCAATCTACCACTGAGCTACAGCCCCAGCCTCTCTTTATTCTTTTTTTATTAGTGTCTAAACCAAACATAGTAGGGATGACTAGAAATGTCTTGGTGACATCATTTCTTGAATCTTTCTTCCCTCCTTATTTTGTGCTGATTCTTAGTAGAAAGTGGAAGATACAACCAGATTGAGTCACTGTGTTAGTTATCCTTTCATTGTTGTTACCAAAATACCTAACAAAAACAACTATAGAGAAGGGAAAGTTCATTTTGGCTCACAGTTTCAGAGGTTTAGTCCATGATGGGCCAACTCCACTGCTCTGGGCCCAGGGTGAGACAGGACATCATAGTGGAAAGGCATGGTAGAGGGATGCTGCTCACCTCATGGTGGCTAAGAAGCAGAAAAAGCAAGGGGAAGGGACTATAGGAAAGATATACCCTTTCAGGGCAGCCCCGAGTGACCCACCTCCTCTAGGTATGCCCCAGCTGCCTATAGTTACCACCCAGTCAATCCATTCAAACTAGGATGGATTGATTAGGTTACAGCTTTCACAATCCAATAATTTCACCTTCAACACTTCTGTATTAACATAGGATCATTGAGGGGATACCTCATATCCAAATCGTAACAACAACCTTTTTCAAAAACACTTATATTGTGGTGGGGCCAGAAAGGAAGACAGGTGGCAAAGATAGTCAAGATTTGGGGTTATCATTCCAGGACTCAGGATAGCAGGATAGGAAACAATAAATTAGTTATAGATCACCACTGATAAATATGTACTCCTTCCTACACACAGACACTGAGGAATTGTTCCACAAATGCCTACTTTGAATCCATGCCTGCTTGGACTACTTGCCGGTTTTCTTGGCCTGTTTTTGCTGTCATGTCATTGGCTTATCAGAGCTGAATGTGGCCTCTCTTTTGGATCTATAGTCAGTGCCTTCTTAGTATACAACAGCTGCAATGTAGGTATGAAAGCTTGCTTAAGAGGAGAGAGTAATTTTTTTTTGCGGGGCAGGTGGGAGGGGAGCAGTGCTGGGGGTTGAATACTGAGCCATATCCCCAGACCTTTTTTTTTATATTTTATTTAGAGACAGGGTCTCATTAAGTTGCTTAGGGCCTTGCTAAATTGCTGAGGCTTGCTTTGAACTCATAATCCTCCTGCCTCAGCCTCCCAAGCCACTGTGATTACAGGTGTGTACCACCAGAGAGCTGATTTATCACCTCAAGACAGATAAAGAGAAGATGAATGATATGATGAAAGTAAAACAAGGAATATGGTATGGTCATAATTTAAGACAGTAAGTAATGAATTCCTTCAATATTTAATCCTGTTTGTTAAGTATCAATATTCATAGTCTTCTGTATGAAAGACCTATTCATATAATTTATGGCCTCTGTTATTTTCAATACCTATGCATATACTGATCATATTCTAAAAAAAATGGAAAAGAGAGGGAGAATAATCAAGCCAGATACTTTTCACCAAAGTACAAAATCTCCTAGAGTTAGAATTTTTTTTTTTTAACCACAATGTATGAAATGTGTCAAATCCTGACAAAGCGATAGGGGAAAGAAAACCTGTCTATACAGCCTAGGGAATATACCTTTATTCACTATTCTTTTCTATAGGAGTAACACATTAAACAATTAATAAAAATATACAATAAAGTAAAATTATTTAAAACACTACAAAATAAAACCAAAATCAAAACAAATTCCAAACCAAACTATGGTCTTATTGTGGGTTAGATGAAACTTATCATAAGGGTATCTGTTAATATCTTACTTTCTGTTTTTAGTGTTCTGTCATAACATTAACTAGGTTTATTAGCAAATGCCAAAATATATTTATTTAAGAAATAGGTTATGCCTGGATTGGTTTGTTTTGTGACTTCCTGTCCATCCTGAAAATGCTCCAAAGTCATCATTGTGAAATACAAACACCAGTCCTGCTGGCAATGCTCCTTTTAGGCTTGCTGTATTGTTTTTATTCTTACTCTTTCATTTGGGAAGGTTTTGGTTTTTTAAACTAAATATTAGCTTGTTTATATTAAAATGTATTCATATTAGTTTAATAAATTGATATCAATTATTTCTTGCTATAAAATCCAAAGTAAGATATTTTGAGTATCATCAGTGGCCAAATGATTGATTTCAACCAACTGAACTAATGTTAATGCATTAAATGCATAAAATACTGATATTCTATAACATACACTCCTTCTGTTGCACATATGATTATGAGGTGAATGATAGGAATGAGCTGTGATGTTGAAAGGGAAAACAGAAAGCATGTCAGAATAATACTTATCTAATTTAATGGTGAGAAAACTCCAAACATGAGTGGACATTCTAGTTTGGGATTTTATCTCTCTAAAGTGTGAAGGAGCTTCACCAAGAAAAACTTTATTTAAATTTTGTGATTTTTAAATATAATTATAAGTTAATACAATTATTATTATTGGCTCTCAGGAGATGTATAATTGCTAAGGATGAAAGGTAACAAACACAAAAGAATCATGTAAATTTGAAAGCAAGATTACACTTTCTAATTACTCCCAAGATTTATTAATTCCACCACAAAGATTAATGCAAGAATTTTGACTTTAAAAACATGAAAAAATTAACTGAAGCTTATGTATCTTTTATATTAAATAGAACATAAACTTTTAAATATATAACAATCTTTTAAAATGTAACTTTATCTTGGCAAGCAGAATATATGTACTTCATTTTGGCATGTAAAAGAGATGAAGTGAAAGTGACTGATTAGGTCTAGCCAACAACTTCAATTATTCCAAGTATTGTAACTCATGGAATCTGGAGCCTCAGCCCAGTAAATCTAGGTTAAAATTATTTGAGATGATAAAATATGTATATTTTCATACAAATTTCACATTAAAATGTTATTAGGAACCACAGAATTCCTCCTTTTGGATTTCTGAATGTTTTATATCCCTAAGGACAACACAATTTATACATTCCCCATACCCCATGGCTCTATTTACACACTGATCCCCAATCCCTGTCTCCAATCCAGATCCTTACCCTGAAGATCAGTCCTGGATCTTCAACTGTGGAAAGGAACATTTCCATTTTAAGTCTCCACAGGAACTTTAAACTTGCTTTGTGTAAAACTGACCTCATTATTTTTCCCTTGAACTGGTCTATTTTTATTCCTTTTTTAAAAATGGCTGCTTCATTTACCTAGATAGCTAAGGAGTCCAGCTAGATTTCTTTCTCTACCCTATTCCTCCTCCCATGTTTAATCAATTACTAAGTATGCCAGTCCATTTCCTAAATAACAACTTAATAAGCTTCTTCTCTTCAGCTCCATGATAAAATCTCAATTAATATTTATATGGGTTATTGCAACAGCTTTATAACTAGTTTCCTCTTCTCAGTTTCCCTCTTTTCAATATATCTTTTACAATGTTATCAAAGTGACTGAGTAAGCAAACACTCTGCACACATTTCTT
>CM053406.1:67197881-67228394 GCA_028644305.1 Xerus rutilus | reverse complement strand
AGAGAAAAGCAAATCAAAACTACCCTAAGATTTCAACTCACACCAGTCAGAATGGCAATTATCAAGAATACAAACAACAATAAGTGTTGCTGAGTTTGTGGGGAAAAAGGCACGCTCATACATTGCTGGTGGATCTGCGAATTGGTACAACCAATCTGGAAAGCAGTATGGAGATTCCTTAGAAAACTGGGAATGGAACCACCATTTGACCCATCTATCCCACTCCTCGGTCTATACTCAGAAGACTTAAAAACAGCATACTATAGTGACGCAGCCACTTCAATCTTTATAGCAGCTCAATTCACAACAGCTAATCTGTGGAACCAACCTAGATGCCCTTCGATAGATGACTGGATAAAGAAACTGTGGTATATATACACAATGGAATATTACTCAGCAATAAAAGAGAATAAAATTATGGCATTTGCAGGTAAATGGATGGAGTTGGAGAATATTATGCTAAGTGAAGCAAGCCAATCTCAGAAAACCAAATGCACTTGTTGATAAGCGGATGCTGATCCATAATATGGGGAAGGACATGGAACAATGGAGGAACTCTGTTCACAGGGGTGTAACGGGGGAGGGGGCATGGGGACAGTAAAGGTGGTGGAATATGATGGTCATCATAGCCCTAACTTCATGTATGACTGCATGTATGTTGTGATTCTATATCACTTACAACCAGAGAAATGAAATGTTATCCTCTATCTGTGTACAATGCATCAAATTGCACTCTGTTATCATGTAAGCCTAAATAGAACAAATAAATAAAAATGAAAATAAATAAAGAAAAAAATTAAATTAGATATATAACAAAAAACAAACAAACAAATAAATAAATATATAATGTTAACTGAGAAATAAACTTTGTGGTGGCAACTAAGAATCCCTAATACAAATATCAGTCAATAATCATCTGATACTGCAATGGCTCCTTCCCACTTCTCTGGTTGCTAAGCAAGTCTTCAGAAAGCAAAAATTATATGTCATTGGCAAGTACCCTCATATGACTTGCTCCTGATGTGTCATATTCTGGTGGTCTGGCAGCATTCAATGATCTGTCATTATGTTCTGAAGAAGCAGAACCTTGTGGTCTCAGAATATGAGGAGGAATCAGAGCCTTCTCAAGTCTATTCCCGGATCTACTACTTACATGGTTTGGTGGTTTGGGACTTGTTACAATATCATGTGGTTAAGATGAAATCCCCACAATATGGTTTGCCTTCAGTGTTTAAGACATAATGTGGTCAGGCCATAAATTTGTAATGTTTCCTTAGTGAAATCTGGGAATAGACATAGGTAGTAAAATGGGGCATGGGATAACTTATCATTTAAAAACCTTATTTTAGAAATATCCCCTAGAGGACATTGAATATCATTTTTAATTTCATGACTTTTCTCTACCTTGTAGTTAACTCTGATTTAACTCCTAGAGACTTAGAAAGAGGCATTCTGAATTTATCTTGTGATACAAGCATCTCACATTATGCAATAAAAGAAAACCATGTAAGGGATATTTTGTTCCAGTTTGAACCAGCCTTGTCACTATGAAATTATAACTAGTGGAACTCTCAAAAGTTAGCCAATTCAGTAATACATAACTATGAAAAGAACCTATTATTTTATGATCAAAATATCACATAAAATAGTGGGTGTGAATAGTTTAAAAGCTAACCGAAATACTATCCATGAAATTAACATGTAAAAACTTGAGAGATTTTGCTTTTTATGGCATTGTTAAATCTGACAAAAACAAACTTTGTACAGTGACTAATCACTATATCTATCACTCACTAAGTGCCAGACAGTGTGTTCCACATTTTATAGGGGTTATCTCATTTATTTCTCTCAATAATCCTGTGAGGAAAGCAATGTTATTTATCCATTTTACAAATAAAGAAATTAGAGCTCAGCATAATTAACTTCTCAGCATGGTGTGAGTTCACACTGCTTAAAGTGAGGAGCTATGAACTAACCTATGGACTCTTGGCTTTAGCCACTCTATATATTGGCTTCACAGAGCCAACAGTGACCAAGTCAATAAATGAACAGTATATTTACAACTAAAAAGATCCCAGTGATAAAATAAGGGAGTTATAATTTTATCACAAAACTTACAAGACACATTCCACATACCAGGTTCTTTTTTATTGAAAGTATATGAACAAATAGTATAAAAAATATTAATCTTTCTTTGATTATAAACTATCAAGAATTCACTGTAACCAAGTTGCATTTTGTCAGCTTTCAATTGCTTAAACAACTTCAAGGGGGAAAGATTTATTCTGGCTCACGGTTTCAGAGGTTTAAGTCCATGGGCAGTTGGCCCCGTCACTATGGACACATGGTGAGGCAGGACATCACGGTAAGGAGCACATGGCAGAGTAGAGCTGCTCACCTTATGGCAGTCAAGAAGCAGAGACAGAAACAGAGAGAGAAAGAGAAAGAAGGGGCAGGGGAAGAGGCCAAGGACAAGAAATATCCTTCAAGGGCAAGTCCCCAGTGATCTATTTCCTCCAACTAGGCCACACCTCCTAAAGTTTCTATCACCTCCCCACAGTGCCATCAGCTGGAGACCAAGCTTTTAACACCTGAGCCTTTAGGGGGACATTCTAAATCCAAACTTTGATTTTTCCTGAGAGATAAAGTAAAACGGTTTCTTACGATTTGTTATATACATGAACCATGCAGCATTCAAGATCCAGAGCACTTTAAACTCTGATGAATTCCTTAGAGTTAATTCCAAATGACACATCTTTAATAATGCACTGAGGCTTGAAGGTGCTCAGTGAATTGAGCAGCAAACAGGAAACATAGATCTTACCCTTGAATTGCTCACTGGGTAACAGTCACATTGAGAAGACAAAGGGTGTGAGCAAAGAAGTCTTTAGGAGGTTCAGATGAAAAGCAAAATCAGTGGGGTGGTGGGTGCAGCTTAGTGATACAGTATTTCCCTAGCATGTACAAGGTTCTAGGGCCCATCCCCTGAACCACAAAAAAATAAATAAACTAAATGAAAGAAAAAACAGTGGCACACAGAGAGATCACAAAAGGGGTTAGGAAAGGCAACATGAATTAGTTGAGGTTTAAGGTGGGTCCTTGGTGGGATTCAAATAGTGGATAGGGAATAAGAGGTCTCAAAGTTTGTACTGGGGAACACTGATAACATTACTTTAAAAAGAACTTCAGAAGAGGGCTGGGATTGTAGCTCAGCGGTAGAGCGCTTGCCTTGCATGCGTGAGGCCCTGGGTTCGATCCTCAGCACCACATACAAAGCAATAAAATAAAGACATTGTGTCCATCAACAACTAAAAAAATATTAAAAAAAAAAAAAGAACTTCAGAAGACCAATACTGGTTGCCAAATTTCAGATTATGAATAGTATTGAATGCTAGCATAAATAATACGAAGTTGATTCTCTCTGGCCAAGAACCCTTCAAATTCATTCCTTCCTAGTAAGCAAGAATTAGAACAGATTTGTTCATTTCTTTGTAAGTTTTCTGCAATATATCTCTAGTCCCTACTACTTCATATCTATGGTATTTTGTAACATGTAGACATTCCTTTCACTTTTACTACCATTCTTTCTATCCTATTTTACTGACACTTCCTAATTTTCCTCTGTGACAGTAGGTATTATAAAGGTACAACTGTAGTTATCCATTTTGTTCTCTCTGTACTCACTTCTCCCTCATCAAGTTTAACTGTTTTTATGGACTCAGCAATCAAAATTTTCTTCCCTACTTAAGTCAATTTACACACTAGAAAAATTTAATCATGTTATTTTAAAGGAAGTCCCAGGTAATAAGATTTCATCTAGCTTTATCTCTTGTTATTCTCCAAAACAAACCCTTATCCTTCCTTTCTTCCTTATTTATTCATTAGTCAAATAATATGCTATAGGTTCAAAATGTTCAGGTGCTATTGACACATTCCTGCCCTCATAGAGCTTATAGTATTATGGAATATACAAACCAGTTAATAGGAAATTACAATGTGCACTACGATAAGTGCTACAGTAGAGGAAAATTCAGGTAGCCACAACACAGAGCAAGATAAAGGGGTTAGGAAAGGCTTTCTAGAGGATGCTAACTCCTGAAAGATACGCAGAAGTTTGCCAAGTTAATAAAAAAGGGAAATTTTTTTGAGGACTATGTTAAAAGGCTCAGAGCTTAAAAAAATAAAATCTGTGCCACATTCCAGAAGGTCAAATAAATTAAATATGACTGAGGCATAGGGTTTGACAGGAAAAGAGGCATAAACAGGGCCATATTTCATATGGCCTTTAAACTGTGTTAAAAGGGACTATACTTGATTCTAAAACTAGGGGAAGAAACAGGAATTGACACAATCAATATGCATTTTATACTCTGTAAGTCAGAGTGAAGAACGTAGAGACTGGCAAGACCAAATACAAGAAGTTCACTTTATGAGGCTGCTGCGAAACTTCAGTTCTGCATGAGAATGAAGATAGGCAGAAACAGATGAAGACAGAATTGACATTATCATGTGAAGAGAAGCAGATGATGAGGAAGAAGACAGCAAGCATGCATTTCAAGTTTCTGGCTTGGGAAACTAGGTAGATAATAGGGAATATAAAAAGACAGGAAACCCCAGGAAGAAAAGCAGGTCTGATAAGGAAATTCACGAATTCAGCTTTGAATATGCTGAATTTTTCCATAGAGTAAGGAGGTAAACAGAACATTCAGTGAGAAAGAGAGGGTATGACAAAGCCTGGTGGTAAAGAATGGGTTTTCAAAGACATAGTAGAAAAGTTTGGCATGAAGGGAGTACTGGGAAGTTTTGTTTAAGGAAGACAAAGCACAAAACATGAAGTATGCAAAAGCATGATATGTGTGGAAGAATATATGAAACACAAATATATGGAAAAGACAAATGACATTTTTACATTTTAATACACAACCAACTAGAACATCAATAATATGAAGCAAGATTTTCTAATTGTGTCCAGAGACCATGTGATAGATAGCAAAGGTAGAATATGGGAAGATCGACACATGGGAACGGGAAGATCATATACTGGTCTCTGTAAGCTCAGGATAGCAAAACAGGCTCAAAATCCTCAGAGCAGCTTTGGTCCTAAAGGGCGGATCTGTGCTTCAACATGCCCCATATTGTGATGTTATATTTCTAGTTTGTACCATTCCTTATGCCAAGGCTAAGGATGTGGAAATTCAGAAAATACTTTTTTAAACTCCATCTGCAAACTTGCCAAAGAGAACTAAAGGTCTCAAAAGGATGTTCCAGTACATACATCATATCCAGCCTAAATCATGTCATAAACTTATGCAATTTGAGTCATTAAGGGTACATGTGTCTTCTCCTTCCTTTATTCTTGATCATACTGTTTATTTCTAAAAGCCAGAAACTTCCACAAAACACTAGGTATTAAGTTTTCAGCACCAAAGAGAACTGTACATTTACTTTGCTGCCAATTACCAGTCATAAAATGTTAGAGCTAGAAAGGTCCTCAGAGTCCACTTAGTGACAAGAAATGCCCAGAAATGTGAAAGATTATAGGAACAGATATACTAGTAAGTATTACCACCTAAAATGTCAAAAGGGCCAAGTACAATGGCTACTTGTGATGTAGTAGACTTTTTTTTCATGTAGGAATGAAAACATCTTATCTCAGACTACACATATATAGAATATTTATAGAGAAATTTATCTAAATCTACATATTCAAATGAATAAGAATGTTAGCCTTCTGAGTGGCCACTTCCAGATTATATATTTAAGTAATAATGCTACAACTGCTTAACTACTTCTAAGGTGAGTTTAAAATAAGTTTCATGGCTTTACAGCCATATCTCGTAGGTAATCTTCCCTTTTATTTTACTTGCAATAGAACATTTGAAAAAATATTTTGTGAATAAGAACTGGCTCTGAACACTTTATTTGTCTCGATAGTCTTATTCTAGTCTCAAGAATTAATATCAATCTCAAAGCATTTTCTCTTAAAATGTCAACATTACAATATTTAGAAGAACTGGTACAGGTTCTAAAGATAATCTTCAAAGAGGTATTCCTAAAGTACTATGAATATTAGATATAATCAGCACACAGAATTCTAGAGTACTACTTTTAGAGAGAGAACACTCATTCAGATCTTTTGTTTAAAAAAATCAATCACATTATATTACAGAAAAACCTTGAAATCAAAGTAAAAATGAAGGTGGGCACGGTGGCACACACTTGTAGTCTGGACACTCAAGAGGCTCAGGCAAAAAGATTGCTTGAGCCTGGGAATTTGAGGCTAGCCTGAGAAACACAGCAAAACCGTGTCTCAAAATTTATTTTTAAAAAAGTGAAAAATGAATAAGGACGCTACATGTGTAAATATTTAAAATAAAAAGTCTAAAAGTCAATATACATTCTCAGGCCACAAAATAATAGAAGTAAACATATGTAAATTATTCAAGAGGACACTGAGATCTGCACACTTAGAAACAGGTGATAGTACAAATCCAGCTAAACTACAAATATGGCCCCTCTGGCACAATCATCTGAACTAATGTCAAAGTTTGAACACTAATCATCTTCCATAAATACCATGCACCTACTAATAATGTCTTGAGTTGTATATTTTTATAATTCCAAATTAATGGTATTATGGCAGTATTATTGCCCAATATTAATAAAAATACCAAAATATCATGTTACCTGTTTTATACATAAGCTCTTTTCTTTTCATATGACTGAGAGCTCATGAACTAATCCATCATATGTTCTAGTGGTACTGAAGATATATAACCCCAAAATGCTTTAAAATTGTTTCTCTTGGCATCTATAAGGGTACATTTACCTGCACACCAAGGTATTTCTCCTCGTCCCTTAAAATAGCACAATAATTAGTTGGAGTGTTTGAAAACAACATATTAAAATTAGGATTCCACTGGCAGAGTCCGTGCTTTAATTCTTAATAATTCTTAGGAATAAAATATGACATTGCCCATGTAGTTCAAAGAATCGTTTTTGACTTCTTTTTGCATTAAAACGCTTTTAAGACTCTGGCATTTTGTTGAGTTATTAAGTATACTTATATCTAAGCATAGATGTTTAAGAATGTAACCCTGGCTCTGCCAAATGGACAATGAGCCAAAATCTGATTCACAAAGTTACTTTTTAAGTAATTTATTTTTTAAAAAATCATTTCCAGTAGTTTACTGAATATAATGATGTATATGGAAGTTTGAATCATTTGTAAATTAATCATTTTATTCTGGTATGTCATTGAGAAATGTAAGCCAACACAAGTAATTTCTATGCCTAAAACAATACTTACTAAAAAGAGCATGTAATAATCCAACAGGCTAAGAATCCAACTAGAGGTTAGGTATCTCTTTTCTAAAATGCATAGGGCCAGAAGTATTTTAGATTCTGATTTTTTAAAATTTGGAATATTTACATATGCATAATAAGACAAGATGGGACACAAGCCTAAACATGTAATTCATTAGTTTCATGTTTACCTTATACACACAGATTGCAGGGAATTTTACAGAAAATGTTTAGATTTTACTGCAGTACAACATAAATATGGTCAGGCATGAGAATTTCTACTTGTGGCAACATGTTGTCATTCAAACATTTCAGGGATCCACCAACCCACGCCGGAACAAAGACCGGAGCGCAGGACCACCTCTGGAGACCCCATGGGAACCTAGGCCTAAGTCAGGCCCAGGACCACCCCTGACTATTTGTAGGAGCTCAGGCCCAGACCCAGGACTACCTCCAGGGACCCCCAGGAGCCCAGCCTAGATCAGGCCCAGGACCGACGCCACAAACCTGTGTTGAGAGCCCAGACCCAGTACTGCCCCTGTGCAGAATGGAGGTCCACGCTGTTGTTCCCTTCCAGAATACATCTAATGTAATGATGGGACACTGTATCCATCACCGTAGTCCTCCCCACGCAGCAGCCTCCACCCCAGGACAATAGACAGGGCCTGGAGGCACCTGCCCAACACAGCACAGCACTCTACAGTGCTGCACCTCTGAAGCGTCAGCCCAAAGTCATTTGGCAGTAGCATTCATCTGGAGACACCTGCCAGGGACTGAAAGCGAACACCAAAGTGAAGAACAGGTAATCTGAAAGGTCGCGACATGATTACAGGGTAGAAACTGCAATACCTCAGATCCACACTGCAAAAAAGGAAAACACAAAATCAACATGAAAAAACAAGAGAAAAAAGTGCCCCAAACAAACCATGATACTACAATAATAAAATCCATTGACAACGCAGTTGATGAAATGTCAGAGAAGGAGTTATGAATGTACATAATTGAAATAATCTAGGAATTAATATAGAGTATGAGCAAATATAAGCAAAAATTCATTGTTCCAACAGAGATAAGAGAGCAAATAAAGGCAACCATAGATCACACCAACAAAGAGATAAGGAAGCAAATACAGGTAGCAAAAGATTACTTCAAGAAAAAGATAGAGATTGTGAAAAAAAAACACAATCAGAAATTCTTGAAATGAAGGAAACAATAAACCAAATAAAAAATTCAATAGAAAGCATCACCAACAGACTAGATCACTTGGAAGACAGAACCTCAGATAATGAAGACAAAATATATAATCTCGAAAATAAAGTTGACCACACAGTGAAGATGGTAAGAAACCACAAAAAGAATATCCAAGAATTATGGGATGGCATCAAAAGACCAAATCTAAGATTCATCATAATACAGGAAGGCACACAGTTTCAAACAAAAGGAACACACAATTTCTTCAATAAAAGAATATCAGAAAATTTCCCAAACATGAAGAGTGATTTGGAAAATCAAATACAGGAGACCAAATGTACAAAATTACAACAGATCTACACCGAGGCACATTATAATAAAAATGCCTAGCATATAGAATACAGATAGAATTTTAAAGGCTGTAAGAGAGAGGAACCAGATTATGTATAAGGGGAAACCAATTGGGATCTCAGCAGATTTTTTAACCCAGGCACTAAAAGCCAGCAGATTCTGGAACATCATACACCAAGCTCTGAAAGAAAATGGATGCCAATCAAGAATCTTATATCCAGCAAAATTAAGCTTCAGATTTGATGAAGAAATAAAAACGTTCCATAATAAACAAAAGTTAAAAGAATTTACAGCAAGAAAGCCTGCACTACAGACAATTCTTGGCAAAATATTCCATGAGGAGGAAATGATAACCATCAATTAAAATCAGCAAAGGGAGGAACTACACTAAAGGAAAGGGCAATCAAGGAAGAAACCAAGTCAAGGTAAAAACCAAAAATATACCAAAATGACCAGGATTACAAATCATATTTCAATAATAACGCTGAATGTGAATGGCCTAAAGTCATCAATTAAAAGACATAGACTGGCATACTGAATTTTTTAAAAAGGCCTCAATATGCTGTCTTCTAGAGACTCATCTCACAAGAAAAGACAGCCACAGACTGAAGGTGAAAGGATGGAAATAACATCTCACTCACATGGACCATGGAACAGAGAAGGATGCTCTCTTTCATCACTTCGATTCAACATAGTCCTTGAAACTCTATCCAAAGCAATTAGACAGATGTAAGAAATTAAAGGAAAAGAAGAACTTAAAATATCATCATTTGCTGGCATGATTCTATAATTAGAGGATCCAAAAAATTCCACCAGAAAACTTCTAGAATTAATAAATGAATTCAGCAAAGTAGTAGGATATAAAATCAATACCCAAAAATCAAATGCATTTGTATACATCAATGAAGACTCCTCTGAAACAGAAATTAGGAAAACTACCCTATTCACAATAGCCTCAAAATAAAAAATAAAATACTTGAAAATCAATTTAACAAAAGAGGTGAGAGACCTCTACAATGAAAACTACAGGACACTAATGAAATAAACTGAAGGTCTTAGAAGATGAAAAGATCTCACATGCTCTTGGATAGACAGAATCAATATTGTCAAAATGGCCATACTACCCAAAGTGCTATATAGATTCAATGCAATTCCAATTAAAATCCCAATGTCATTCCTTATAGAAATAGAAAAAGCTATCATGAAATTCATTTGGGAAAATAAGAGACCCAGAATAGCCAAAACAATCCTTAGCAAGAAGAGTGAAGCAGGAGGCATCACAATACCAGATCTTAAATTATAATACAAAGCTATAGTAACAGAAACAGCATGGTATTGGCATCAAAATAGACATGTAGACCAGGGGTACAGAATAGAATACACAGAGACAAACCCACATATATACAGTTATCTCATACTAGACAAAGGTGCCAAACACACACATTGGAGAAAAGATATCCTCTTCAACAAATAGTGCTGGGAAAACTGGAAAACCATATGCAGTAAAATGAAACTAAACCCCTATCTGTCATCATGCACAAAAGCCAACTCAAAGTGGGTAAAGGACCTAGGAATTAGACCAGAGACCCTGGGCCTAATTGAGGAGAGAGTAGGCCCAAATCTTAATCACATCAGATTAGGCCCCAACTTCCTTAACAAGACTCCTAAAGCACAGGAAATAAAAGCAAGAATCAATAAATGGGATAGATTCAAACTGAAAAGCTTCTTCTCGGCCAAATAAACAATCAATTAGGTGAACAGAGAGCCTACATTCTGGGAGCAAATTTTTGCCACACACACATCAGATAGAGCACTAATCTCCAGGATATATAAAGAACTTAAAAAACTTAACACCAAAAAAATAAACAACCCAATCAATAAATGAGCTAAGGAGCTGAACAGACACACCTCAGAAGAAGATATACAATCTATTAACAAATATATGAGGAAATATTCAACATCTCTAGCAATTAGAGAAAGGCAAATTGAAACTAAGATTTTATCTCATGCCAGTCAGAATGGCAGATATCAAGAGTACACATAACAATAAGTGTTGGCAAGGATCTGGAGGAAAAGGCACACTTATACATTCCCAGGGGGATTGCAACCAATCTGGAAAGTAGTATGGAGATTCCTTAGAAAACTTAGAATGGAACCAGTATTTGACCCAGCTACCCCACTCCTTGGTCTATATCCAAAAGACTTAAAAACAGCATACTACAGTGACGCAGCCACTTCAATGTTTATAGCAGCTCAATTCACAATAGCTAAACTGTGGAACCAACCTAGATGCCCTTCAATAGAAGAATGGATAAAGAAATTCTGGTATATATATATACACAATAGAATATTACTCCACATTAAAAGAGAATACAATTATGGCATTTGCAGGTAAATAAGTTGTAGAATATCATGCTAAGCAATGTAAACTAATCCCAAAGAATCAAAGGCTGAATGTTCTCTCTGATAGGTGGACACTGATACATAATGGGGGCAGTGTGGGAAGAATGGAGGAACTTTGGTCCAGGAGGAGGGAAGGGACATGAGAGCAGGAAAGATGGTTTAGTGAGATGCCCTAGGTACACATATGACTGTATATATGGTGCGACTCTACATCATGTACAACCAGAGAAATGAAAAGTTGTGCTCCATTTATGAAATGAATCAAAATGCATTCTGCTGTCATGTATACCTAATTAGAACAAATAAATAAATAAATAAAAAACGTTTCAGGTTTTGGGGTATTTCTGATTTCAGAACTTTGAGTTAGGGATAGTCGACCCTTACTTGAATTTGAGTTCTGCCTATGTCGCTTAAAAATTGAGTCTTGGGTCAAACTCTTTCTACTACTTTTATGGGAATTCCTTTTACAATTCTAAATCAATATGACGAATTGGAACAATATACTCAACAGAGGCTAAATGAACAACTCCAGGTCACCAACTACTGTGCAAACTATTCAGGATTTTAAAAAGCCTGATTCTGTCATCAACCCAATTAGTGAACATGAGCAAAAGAAAAATCTTACAATCTTGCTCTCAGTGCAATCTAGTCAAAAGAGTTTCTCTTTGGTGAAAATTTTCTGAATAAAATTATGATTGCTAACAATGCTTAGATGGCAAGATGTGTAAATTTTACATTTTCCAGATAGAAACACTGTGACCCAACTATTTTTGAACACATGTGCAACAAACATAAATCACCTGTGCAAGAGATACAGTTCACATTTGCAAGAGGATGAGAAATCCAGCCTTACCTCTAAGCACTAGCAGACTGATAAAATAATGCCAACAGAAATACTGCATTAATTTCTCATATCTTTTTTCTTTTATATACACATAAATACAGTATATATGTAGTATATTTCACCACTGAAAATCCACTCAATACTGGGGAACAGGAGCACAATTAAACAATATCTGATTATCTTATTTTTTCCATCTGAACTATATGATTATCTTTTATAATAAGCCAATAGTTAGCCTAGCTAACAAATTAAATGTCATTTCTGCTTTTTCCTATACTACTTTTATTTATTCTGAGTAGTGAAACTTCCAAAATATAGAACAATCTTTAGAAAGAGAATTCTTTTTAAGTTTTTAAAATTCATGTTTAAAAAATTTAAATGTTAAATATTAAATAAGAAAATATATAAAGTCACCTCTATATAAAAAGTAAGGTATTGCCATAGTTTTATTGCATGGTAAGACTGTTTCTTGCTGTCTTTAAAATCAATGTTAATGGCATTACGATTTACTTACAATAAAATCACCTATTTTAAATGTTCAATCAGATCAGTTTTGATAAATGTATACTTGTATAACCAATTTTACAAATAATATACAGAATATTCACATCATTCTCCAAAGTTCTTTAGTACAACACTGGCCCTGACAGTCAATGATTTGCTTTCTATCACTAGAGATTAGATTTTTTCTTTTCTCTCTCTTTTGGTGTTTTTTTTTTTTTTTTTTTTTTTTTTTTGGTACAAAGGGTTGAAACAAGGGTGCTTAACCACTGAGCCATCTCCCCAGCCCTCCCTTCCTTCTCTCCCTCCCTCCTTCTCTCCCTCCCTCCTTTCTTCCTTCCTTCCTTTCTTTCTTTCTTTCTTTCTTTCTTTCTTCCTTTCTTCCTTTCTTCCTTTTATATTTTAGTTTGAGACAGGGTCTAGCTAAGTTGCTTAGGGCCTTGCTAAATTGCTGAGGTTGGCTTTGAACTTGCAATCCTCCTGCCTCAGCCTCCCAAGCTGCTCAGATTACAGGTGTGTGTCACTGCACCCAGTTAGAGATTAGATTTTGATGAAATATTTTAATAGAGAAAGTCACTAGAGAATAACATTAACTAACATCAATGTTCTCCCTACTCAATCTTGGGAAATATTAACATTATAACTTATTTATGTCAAACCAAAAAAAAAAAAGAACACACACCATTTGAAACTCTCTGCACTTCCTTGATACCATTTCCACCACATAACCACTCTCCTGAACTTATCATGTGGATGGATGGTATGCTTTTGCAATAATTGTACGTATCCCAAAACAAACAGGACATTGTTTTTAAGATTAATACATGTGGATAACATACCAATGTGATGGATGTTGAATGGTATCTGATTCTTATGAAATGACCTTGGTACTGTTATTAACAGCTTGGATTGAATGGGTTGATGCATCCCTTTTTAATTTTTTCTCAATTCTATGATTCCTAAACATATTAATGTGAAAGCATGAAGTATTAGTTCATTTAACTGTTATGTACAGTAAAATATTATTTGTTATATATACGAATTAGTTATCCATTTTCCTGTTGGTGGATATTTAGACTGCTTTCAACTTTTCAATACTATAAACAATGCTCTATGAAAATTTCTGTACATGGCTCCTTATGAATGAGTTTCCTTGGGGTACAAGTACTATGCAGTAAGTTATGATAATCTTAACTATACTGCTAGCATGTTTTATGAATTTATACTCCTTCAAGCAGTATATGTTATCATCCACAGCCTCCTGAACACTTGGCACAGTCACAAACCTCCTGCCAATTTGATGGATGTGAAATGGTGCTTAACATCCATGAAATGGCAGTATGGTGCTGGGCAGTCATGGAAATGTATCCTTCAATAAAGAACTTGCTAAGGTGTATAGTTAGCCAGCTGCCTCCAGCCACAATGTCTTTAGGCTACATTACAGCATCCAATCCCCAGCCATGATCTTCCTGGGGCATCTCAAGTCAATTACTGGGCATAAAAGCAATGGTATTAAAGCCTAGTCATTTCTACCCAATGTGGAACTCATCTGACAATATTTGCTCTGGTGATCCCTACTAGATTGACTGAGATTATGTCCCATATATATTTCAGTGTCAGGCTTTCCCTGCCCAGTTCTGCTTCCCAGATGTGCATCATGGTCTGAAGGCCTTCCCTACTTAACCTGCACTCCCTGTTATGTTTTGCAGGCATTACCATCAACACATCTCTTAAACTATAACTTTCTCTCATCAACTACTTCATAGAAAATTCAAATTGAGTACATGATTGATTACATTACAATTCAAGCATCCACTAGTCAAACTGCTTTGATCTGAATCCCAGTTCTGCTTCTTATTACCTCTGGACACTGGGAAGGTTTTTCAATTTCCCTATACCTCGGTTTCTTCAACTCTAAAATGAATATAATAACAGTACATACTTCACAGTTTTGAGACATTAAATTAACATAAGCTCTTGGAACCATGTCTGGCACATAATGTTGCTATAAATATTATTTGTTGCCCAGTGTGATTTTACTATTTATCACAAGAGTTGTGATTAAGCTTGGTAACACATGAAACCATGATTGAGAGTGAACAATGACCTGGCAATATTTACTGATCACTTCCTAAAAAGTGGGAGTATATTTATAGGTGTTACCACAGTATGTGGATAAAGATAGTGTGATCCTAAATAAAATATTCAGAGAAAATAAATGATTTCAGTCTGATTATCCTTCACTCATTATTTTATATTTTAAATCTTATTCCTCTATTATTTGTGTTTTGACTTTTTTGCTTGTAATAAATTCTATATGCAGGTAACATTAAGGGTTACTAACCATAATATTTAAGAAATATTACTGGGAGGCTTTGATTAAATGCCTTTTCTGAAATAAGTACAGCATACATATGGATTTCATAGTCTACAGTCTTAAGACTGTGCTATTTGCTTACTTTAGGGAAGGTATTAAGAAAAAGTCAAACAATTTTTTCCTGAGACAATGCACAAGTCAAAATATAAGCAGTTTTCTTTTCTAAACTCTACCCCACCCCATGAAATTCATTTCTCAGATATACTCACCTATCTCCTTTTCTTCTAATTAGTAATCTTCTCAAAAATTAGAATAATTACAGTCCAAAATGAATTAATCTACAAAGAGAGACTGGGGCAGGGGGAAGCTCGGTAACTAATGCATTCTGCTTACATACTTGTTCTTGGACACCAGGTTAATGAGAATTTGGAAGAGCATGGAGACTTCAAGAATGAGCCAATCACATTTATTATAATGTGGTTCTAGTCCCTATCTTCAGTTTTTAAACTAGGACTTAGGCCAAATGTAAACCTTCTGGAATATATAGGTGCTTATCCAAATAAAAGATTCATTTAAATTCTTGAAATACATTTTCTGTCTCATTCAAAACTCCGTTTCTCCATAGGAACAAAAATAACCTCTATATTGTTCCCAAACCCCATGTAAAATATAGACCAGATGTATGGGTCCATAGAGGCTGTCATGCATCTGTAATATCATATAACTTATTCTTTAATTCACCTAATGGAAAAAAAAACACATGACAATCCATCAAAAACAAAAAAATGGTACTAGAGTAAGCCCTGGGAAGAGAAAAAAATTTATCCTACTTTATAAGTAAAATGAGTGATATTATCATACTTTATGTGCATAATAAATTTCCATTTTTTAAGATATACACAGTTTTAAAATATTATTTCATCAGACTGTATCTGCCTTTATAGTATATATTCTAAATCACCTCTTCATTCTTTTTTTCTTTTGTAGTTGTTCACTAAACTACAAAACAAATCAAGTCCCAGATTTCTGATCAAATAAACTATCTTAAATTCTCTTTTTTCTTTAAAACATTTTCCAAAAACAAAACAAAATGGCTTGATATTTAGGCAAAACAAATCCTTTTAATTTATTATACTTTCCTTTGGCCAAAGTGATCATGATACCTTTAAAATGGTTCCTCAGGACTGTGTGCTACAGTAGGTTAATGGGATTTTGCAAGAATAAGAAATCCTGAAGAAATGGTATTTGAAACACTAAGCCAAATAAAATAGGTTTTTTTGCTCAGTACTTGCATTCTCAGAACTCTTACATGCTACTCTCAACTGATAATATTTGCAAGGGGATGCATAATATGTGGAATTTCTCATTATTATTTAACTAGAAAATAAGTTTTCACAGCCCAAAAGAGTTGAAAAGAATACTGAAAAGACCCTGCCTATCCAAGCCCTGAAACAGGGTAAGGAAAGTTCTAAGTTGTTCAACAGTTTACAAAAGAATCATGAAACATGGAAGAATTAATTATCATTCTATGCTACTAAATAAAATAAGGATGTCATTTTTTGGAGAAAAATGATATGAAATCCAAAGTACATATACCTCAAAGCTGCTCTCCCTCTCCAAACTGGTTAATTTCATATGAAGAGAAAGTAGGCTAAGGAGTTTAAACAAATAAAAAATATCTAACTAGGAATCCCACACCAAAATTACAAGGGCCTTTTATTTTAATGCAAAATAAAAAATTATCTCAAGGAAAAATAGGTCTGGAATCTGGTAATATTCCTACTTCCAGATTATTTATTGGTATAAGCCCTAACTCTTCAAAGCTACTCATAAATAGAAAGTAAATTCACAAATTCAAAAGGGGCAAAAATTTTAAAGGAAGTCAGTTGAATGAAAATTTATAGACAAAGTTTTATAAATGAACCAGGTTCTCTTTTCCTAGGGATGGCTCCACAAACTGTAAGTGAAAAGAGGCATATAAAATTTAATAACAAAGACCCTTTTAAATTAAAAGCTTCAAATTTTTTTTCCTTTCTAATTTCCTGATAACCTATATTTCTTTATCCTATCTTCTTCATGCTGAAAATGGAAACTTAAAAGCTGCCCCACCTACCCTGGCCCAGATAGGCACCAATGAAACCAGAATTGTAACGTATCTCCGGCTAGCACAGCCTGGATAAATCTACCTATGTACATTTCCTAGCTTTTGTTCCTATAAATTGTATATATGCCTGTAGGATGGGTGGAGGCAGATTAGCTGTCTTTCCAGTTCTAGTCATATTGAGATTAAGTTCATGTTTCTTCTTTACATCATTTTGTCTTATTTCTGATGTGGGTAGGCAACCCGATCCAGTCCGTCAGAACCCCTGCAGGGCCCCTGGCCTGGGGTGCCAGTAACAATTTAATGGAAAAAAAGAGAATGTAGCAACAACTGAGTCACATGGAGACTACAACTGGTTAGTAATACCTAAATCATAAGCATATGTGGAGTGAAGAAGTCCTTGCTCCTCTTTCTCATATGATCTGCATTATTCACTTTATTTTCCCATAAGCTGATAACAATAACATTTTTGGATTCTGTGGTATCTGGAAAGAAGGATAAGATATATATTTTCAAACCCCCCATTAAGAAGAAACTTGGCAACAAAAGAGAATACAGATTCAGAATGATCTGGGTTACATGTCAAATATAAAGTATGAGACATTCCAAGTTCTCCACATACCAAACAGTGTAAAGACAATTCTGAATGTATGGGAAGTTAAACTTCAAGTTAAAACTTTCAATTTCATAATCAAAAGATAATATCTAATTAATATGGACATCATTAAACAAATTCACCAGATATAATATAGGAGTCTAAATACATGATTATGAAATATCAATGATAGGGCTACCAAACAAACAAACAAACAAACAAACCCTTATAAATTTACTTGGAAATAGGACTGGGGCTGTAGCTCAGCGGCAGAGCACTTACCTAGCATGAGGCTCTGGGTTCAATCCTTAGCACAACATAAAAATAAACAAACAAAATAAAAGCATGCTGTCCTTCTACAACTACAAAAAAATTTCACTTGGAAACAATAGGCACAAAAGTGTTAATATGGGTTGAGGGTATAGCTCAGTAGTGGAAGGCTTGCCTATCCATCTGGGGGCACTGAGTTCAATCCTCAGCACTGTATAAAAATAAATGAAATTAAAATGTGATATCCATTTATAATTTAAAAAATTTTTTTTAAAAAGTCAACATTTTCATAAAATCCTAAGAAAGGATTTTTTTGTAAACGTAATATGCTATTGTGAACTTTCATTAAATTTTGAAAGGCACAAATTTCAAGTGTTACAGAAAGTGTTATGTGCAATATACTTCATTTACATCTAAACATAACATTCTAGGCCTCAAAATTGGAAATACATAATGCAATTAAAAAAACTGACCTAGGAGAAAGTGAAACAAAGGATATCAGGATTAAAGCTGGGAGACTTCTGTATTGGCTTTCAAGTATTCCCATGATGCTATGTAGCAGGGAAGCTGTGCTTTATTCTTTTGGCAGGGGGCAGGAGGGGAGTCTGGAAAGGTAATGTAGTCAGCTACCTACTTCCTAAGTCCCAGGATGAGATCAAACAACTAAATGTAAGACAAAGCTTTCTTCTGAAAATGAAAACACAAATCATGTTTGTAAATTTACAGATTTAGTATGTGTATCAGCAGATCACTTTTATTGTTAGAGATTTATATTGCTGTTTACATAAATATGTTTATAGAAGTAATCTTTACATGTGGACTTTGCAGTGATTAAGAATACAGGCTCTGGAGTCAGACTATTATTTCTGTTCTATAGTTGTAAGTTACTTAAATCTTTAAGTTGTTTTCGTATCTGAGAAATTGGGATAAATTATTTTAAGAATCTCACAGAATTGTTTTAAATATGAAGAGTGTAAAGCACTCAGAAGTAACTTCAATCCATATCTCAAAAGTGTACTAGCTGTTGTAATAATTGTTACTGTTATTAATTTTAATGGAAGGGATCAGGTGGTTTCTTTACTATGTCATGATCAAAATAAGAAGGAATAATGCTTCCTTAATTTTTAATCAATTGTTTACTCGTGATGAAAATTTTAAAAATCATTCTATAATTTGAGGATTCAAATCCATGACAATATTTGAATGAACTTCAGCATTTATTCTTTTATTTAAAGAGACATTGTAAATGTTGAGAAATAAAGAATTAAAATCCAGTAACCTGATAATTTATAAAAAAACTTTTTTGCATGTGGTACTGAGTGAGGATTGAGCCAGGGATGCTTTACTACTGAACTACATATACATTCCTTTTTCTTTTTATTTTTAGACAGGGTCTCACTAAATTGCTGAGGGTAGGGTCTCAGTAAATTGTCCAGGCTGGCCTCAAATTTACAATCCTCCAATCCTCCTGCTCCACCATCCTTAATAACTGGGATCACAGGCATGTGCCATCGTGCTGAGCTAGAAAATATGCTCTTTAGTATCTAATGCTCTTTAGTATCTAAGTATTTATGACTGCTCGACTGAATATAAAAGGTGTAGTTAAAAGCAAATTATTTTGTATTTACAACATTTAGAAAAAAACACAAACAATTGGTAAACATAAGAGCAGGTCAGTTATTTCAAGGAAACTGAGTCTCCATAAAGCATAAAATATTCCTAAACAATGTTTATACTAAAGTTTCTTTATAACCTCAAGGTGCTCTCTGTGACTATCCCCAGCCCACATAATCATTTTTAGTTACAATGCCAGTATCCTTTCAACAAAGGCAGACTCAAATGAATTAATATCAAACTGCATTGGGAAAGTGAACTTTACTGTATTCAATTATTACTTTAAAAAAGTTTTTTAAAGTTGTCGATGGACCTTTATTTTATGTATTTACATGTGGTGTTGAGAATCGAACCCAGAGCCTCACGTATGCCAGCCAAGTGCTCTACCACTGAGCCACAACTCCAGCCCCTCAATTATATTATTATTAGTCACTTACTATGTGTAAATACTATTCCAAGCACTTTACATAGACTATGTATTTCATTTAATCATAAAAATAATAAATAGTTTTAACAATAAATGATACTATACTAATCTTTTTTTTTTTTTTTTTTTTTTTTTGGTATCAAGGATGATTGAACTCAAGGGTGCTTCTGCATTTCCCAGCCCTTTTTAAAATTTTATTAGAGACAGGGTCTCTCTGAGTTGCTTAGGGACTCACTAAGGTACTGATGCTTGGTTTGAACTGGCAATTCTCCTGCCTCAGCCTCCCAAGTATACTGATCTTTAAAAATTTATTTTTATTTAAATTTTCAGTATAAAAACTTTAACAATTTTTTGTCACTGGACATCATCATCATCATTATTATTATCTGGTACCAGGGACTGAATTCAGGGGCAATCAACCACTGAGCCACATCCCCAGCCCTCTCTTTTGAATTTTATTTAGAGACAGGGTCTCATTGAGTTGCTTAGTACCTTGCTAAATTGCTGAGGCTAGCTTTGAACTCTCCATCCTCCTCTCTCAGCCTCCCAAGCCACTGGGATTACAGGTGTGCGCCACCGTGCCTAGGCTTGTTGCTGGGCATTATTATAACCTCTTTTTAAATTAATTTACCTTTATTGGAGCATCATAATTATACATAATAGTGAGATTAATTATGCTGTATTCCTACATGAACATTATATCATTTACTCCATCTTACAAATTTTTTGTATTGTGGTAAAAATCATGTAACATTAAATTTACTGTTGTAACCATTTTTAAGTGGACATCCAGTTGTAAGCAAATTCATAGTGTAGTGCCAACAAATTTCTAGAACTTTTCCATCTTGCAAAACTGAAACTATACCATTAAATATTAATTCTCCCTCAGTCTTTGGCAACCACCTCACTACTTTCTGTTTCCATGATTTTGTGTACTGCAGATATACTGCAGAGTGGAAAAAATATAATTTTTTATGGGTAGGACTTTATTTAGGTATGTTTTGCTAAAAATGAAGATACAATAAGTGCCCAGCACTTTAACCTAAACAAGAAATGTTTTCTAAACTATATTTAATAGATATAAATTTTGCATAATATATCAACTGCACATATGTGTGGGATGGAGCAAGGGATAAAATGGGACAAAAGGAAGGAGAAATACTACATCTACAGTTGGCTTAGTGCACTTGTCTTCATTCTAGGGTATTTCTTCCATATTTCTTTTACCCAATTGCTGTGTACAAATAACATCTCTTCCATACGACTCTCCAGCATTACTTTTTTTACAAATACCACTAAAATGAACTAAACTGTTATTTCTGTTAAAATACTGTTAACTGAACTGTTAACTAAACTTCTAAGTGTTATTTCTTCTCTTACATTAATTACAGCATTTCTCTATTTACTCTCTGTGCACAGAGAAGTACATTAGTTATAAATGGTAGTAGGCAGCAACCATAATTTTCAAGTAATCCAGAATTTCATTAATAAAACTCAACATTCTTCATTGCTTCTATCTTTAACTATTTGTAACCAGAAAAACAATATGAATACTTGCCAGTTAAGTTATATATAAAATATGGGACATATATGTGACTAAATATAATACTTGTCTAAAAATACTGAATATGCAATTACTCTTTGTATGTTTTGCTCATTTACAAAGAACTATTAATTTATCCTCTGTAAATAGGGAAAAGAAACACTACTACTTTCAAAACTCAATTAATTTCAAATAGTTATCCAATGTACTCAGCAACTAAAATCCCTTTTTTTATAAATGTTGTAAATGATACACAGGTGGGTGAAAGACAGTAAGACAGGCCAAGTACATGGGCCAAAGCAGAAAGGAATAAATAGTTAATAAAGAGGTAAAGATATGTTTATGAGGACTTCTTAATATATGAAAGACATAGTTACTGAGGTGGTAATAGGGATAGAAAATGGTAGTTAGGTTATGGTTATAGAAGTTGGGTTATGATTATAAAACTGAGGAGATTGTTAGAGAAACACTTGAGTGGATTTAGTAAGAATTTATAAGATAAATGCACAGGACAATGAGAATCATAGAAGACTCTAAAGAAGAACAACTTCCATCTTTGCTTTGGGATATAATCAGATGATACTTAAGCAGATGTTTCAACAAAATGAAAGAGAATTAAAAACTGGTCTAGCTGATGATAGGTATAAATGGCTCATGTAAGCCTGCATCTTATTTTTAATTTTTGTAAAACAGCCTTACCACTTATGGTAAAACATACAAGTAATTTTTACTATGAACTTACTTTGAAGCCAACTACACAGTTAATATGTAGCATAGGGAATTTAATACAACATATAATATGATCAATACAAGGCAAATCAAAACTTATGAAATTTTCTCTTAAATTAATTGCCTTGCCAGCTATCTCTGAGCTCCTGTGAAATAAACTTTGAGAAGCAAGGGAATGCTAAAATTCATGCAAAACTATTTAAAATGTTGAATGAGAAGTTTATTCATCTGGGTCAAATATAATTCCATGTGATGATTAAACATTTTCCACCAACTCATAATGATCATAAGTATCACTGCATCACTGATTTTGATGATATAGACCAGCTCCAAATGTGGAAACAATATACAGGTTTCACTGGAGACAGGTGTGGTGGTGCACACCTGTAATCCAGTGGCTTAGGAGGCCGAGGCAGGAGGATCACAAGTTCAAGACCAGCCTCAGCAACTTAGTGAGGCCCTAAGCAACTTAGTAAGACTGTTTCCAAATAAAAAATAAAAAGGGCTGGTATGTGGCTCAGTGGTTAAGTGTTCCCAGGTTCAATCCCTGGTTCCAAAAAAAAAAAAAAACAACTAATGTTGGAACACTTTAAAGATGCTGAATTCTAATCCATCTTCTCACTAAGGCAGAAATCTTTACATTCTTAAAGCACATCTGCCCATGTATTTAGAGTAACAGAGAGGTCTCAAAATATTAACAACAAAAACAATCAGGTATAACAACCTCTGAGTAACTTTATGTACAAGTATTGTGGTACTTTCACAAATACTATTTTTAGATAATTCCAACTATTAAACGGTCCAACCATTAGCACATTCCAATGTTAAGTATTATTAAACCAAATTTTCCAGTATGCAGCTACCTAAATTATTGGTTCTAGTAATCCTTCCTGAAAAATAAAGATTATAGTTACTATTTATAGTAACTTAGTAAAACTGTGTATTTTTATTTCAATCATCACAACCACCCTATTGTTATTCCCCCAATTTACAGAACAGGAAACTAAATATTAGGGAAGGTAAATAATTTCCCCAAGGTTACAAATGTAGTGGTTGATGAAACTGCGGACTGACTCCAAAGTTCAGGGTTTGGATTTTGTAGGCTGGCAAGTCAGATACTAAAGTTCCTGTGCTGAAAGTCAGACCCCAAACAATTGTAAATTCATTAATGTAGGAAATGTCACTCTCTGAGATCTCTGAAAAAAGGGACTGCAAACTTATCCCAGGAGATGATCCTCCAACACGTGTTCAGTTTGATGAGCCTGTTTTCCATTTGAATTTCTATACATCCTAATCTATCTATATTTGTTAACAATAAATTTGACAGTTCATTTTTTTTCTATTCACAAACATGACAGTTTTTACCATGCATACTGCAGCATGTGCAATTATTTTAATGAGGATGCAAAAAAATGGGTCACCATATGTAGGCACCACAAGAAAAGTCCTAAGTACTAAGCACTACATCACAATTAAATAAAAATCATGGCATGCTATGTTGATTCTGGCTTGCTTTATACTTTGTGAAACAAAAATTATAGTCAAATGATGGAAAATTGAGTTAGCCAGAATGTGATTATCTGGCAATGTGAATGATTACTTTGTTCTATGTCTTGATTATAGCAAATTTTATGCAAATTTTATTATAGCTTTAAATAACAAAATTTTGCAATGTATCAGGTCAAAAAAGGTTTACCAGAAATTTGCATTAAATGTAGTTAGATTAATGTATATGACTACCAACTTGAGCACTAACTTCTGGATCATCATCACATCTTGCAGCAGATGGCAAATAACAGTGTGGCTTCAGACAAAGACTATTTCTCTTAAATTTCATGCAACAGATTAAATAAAATGTGTAAGGGCAGTCAACATTGAAGGAAATCACCTAAATATTATAGTAATCATCTGTGTCTTCATTATAAAGTAAAGTATTCCCAGTAACTTTTAGTTTTTTCAGTTAAAGTAAACAAAGAGAAATTTTAAATATGGTCCTGGCTAAATAATTAAAATTTTTTCATTGGAAGAATACAGTACTAGCTCTTTAAAACTTAATTGAGGTAGAGGCTTTTCTTTTTTTTTCCTCACTTGATTAACAAACTTTGATGAAATTCTGATATAAAAAACCGTTAGGCAGTAAAAATGAAGCTATCACTACTTTTCTTACTAATTTTCAGGGGCAACTGATTCTGGAAAAAGACATTCTGAGTGTTCCTTATATTTATTTAAGGAAATCATATATGTGGCAATTTTAATATATCTTTAGCAGTATTTAATATATCTTTAGCAGCTTGTAAAACCTTTAATATTTTCTGAAATTACATGAAAAAGGAATTCTTAATATAGTTCCGTTCTTCCATCCATACCTTTATTTCAAGTTATGTAAGCAAAATAAATCTAATTCTATCATTCATCTAACAAATATTCATTAAGGACTTAACACAGTAGATAATGTTTTAGGAATTGAAGATATGAAAGTGAAGGAAAGAGAAAGCTCTCTGTTCTCATGAAACTTATTAGTGTATGAATATACACAGAAAATAAATATATATGTCAGATATCAATAAATTTATGGGGGCTGGGATTGTGGCTCAGTGGTAGAGTGCTTGCCTCGCATGCATGAGGCACTGGGTTCTATCCTCAGCACCACATAAAAATAAATAAAATAAATTCATGGAAGGAATTAGAACAATAGCAGGTAGATCAGAATAAAGAAGGCAAAGCATAAACTAGCAAGAGATGAAGTGAGAAACATATCAGGAAGCCAAATGGCCCAGGGCCTTTTATGCTATCCTAAGGACTTATTTTCATTCTGAATGAAATGGTAAGTCTTAGAGAAGAGAAATTACCTTAGAATAATTGTGTCCTCTTTGTTAAGACCAGCCTAAGGGGCAACAAGGGAGAATGCAGTGAAATCTGAAGATTATTGTAACAATCCAGGGAAGAGAGGTTCAGATAAGGGAAGTAATTATATAGACAATGAGAAATGGTTAGATCCTGGCTATATTTAGAAATTAAAGCTAAGAATCTTTACAGGTAACCTGGGTATGGAGTGCTAACTCCAAAATTTGAAGTTTCAGGAAGAATGGGGTTGTCCTTTACTGAAATGGAAAAGACTGCAGATGGAGAGGGGTGCAAGTGGGAGAGGAGAACCCAATTCTGGACATGTTACATATGCTTTCTCTATTATAGATACAACTAGAAATTTCAAAGAGGAGGAAGATTCTGTGATTCTGGAGTTCAGAGAGAAGGTGCATGCTAGAAATCAAGATTTGGGAGCCACAAATTAAAGATTTATGACTAGATGAGATCACCAAGGGACTAAATAATTTTAAAGTTCCAAAATTCTCATACCCAGGAGCACTCTAATATACAGAAGTCAGGGAGATGAGATGAAATAAGCCAGGAAAATGTAAAGAAGCAATCAGTGAGGTCAGAGGAAAGCAAAGATAGTGTGCTGTCCTGGAAGAATTTAAAGAAAATCCTATTACAAAAAAGCTCAGTGAACAATTTGGGCATTAATTTTTTCTTTACCTCTACTATCAGATGTGGAATTACCAGGTCCAAGTGATAAAACTATTGAACAAACAAGTATTATGGAAGCAGATCTGTGGTACTCTATCAGAGAAGCTAATTAATATCCAGGCTACTTAATCAATACTTTCTTAATTTAGTCACTGTGCTGAATACCGTGAAATGCCCTTCAAATCCCCCACTGCTGATCCAGATTATCTCAGATACAGAAAGCCACTTCACACAGATCGTAAACTATGTTTTTTCCCATGGCGATCGACATCCAATGACTGACTGATGCAGAAATATAAGTTTGGCCATTGTAGCCAATTGGTGAGAACTCTGAGAGCCGATGTAGCTCCAAGGTTAATGAAAGTTGTCATGGTACCTGTACACACAACCCAACTTCTCGCTCTGCCCATTCCTGCCACCTTTCTCTTTCTTCCATACAGGTTAATCTCAAGGGCACTGCTTATGAACTTCTTGAAAACTAATTTTCATTTATTTGAGAATATGCATCCTAGGTAATATTCTATGATGGTACCAGCAGTGTTCTGAGAAATCAGATGATAAGATAGGGCTGGATCACGCGGGACATGCTAAGGCTAATAAAGAAAATGACTATATTTCAAAGGAACTGCAAGATCCAGATAGTTCGCTTTAGCCAAGAGAGTTCATGTGGGATTAAATTCCAAGGTATTTGATCAAAGAGGCTGGAGCCTAAAATTAGATAAGGGGAGTTTATTAATTTCCAGGGACTCTCCTGAGAGGCAGGATTTAACAACTGGCAAGAAACTCAGGAGATGGTACAAACTCACTATTAAGATGGTTCCTAGAAACATGATCAAATTAATGGTTCATATTATGTGGATGAAATGACAGAAATGTCTGAATAGACAGCAGAAGAGATTACAAGGCCCACAGAAGTGGAGATTTTGGAATGTACATACCATGTAGGGCCACAAAACTCATCAGATAATTATGTTCCACAGGACGGAGCAGAAAACACACCATTTACCAAAGCCCTAAGAAATGTGTGAATGAGAAGACTCCAGCATTACTAAGAAGTTTAGAAGTGGCTCTGTTCTGAAGATGATGACTGATGAAGACAAGACTTATATGTAATGAGTCTTCCAGACATCAATGAAGATGACAGGACCACCCGAAGATGTTTAACCACCAGGCAGGTACAATTATCTTAAAAATGGCAAGGACAGTGTGTGTGAGACTGACCCACAGAGTTACTGAGAATTAACAGAATTTGCATCCCTAAAGTGAAACTAGATAGCTAATAAGGCCACTATTCATCATTATTTAAAGAAATCCAAGATGAATGGCCACAACATTGAGAGTAGTGGCCCCAATGAAGTCACAATTTTTGTGTTTCCAAACCTGAGGTAATTTTTGTACCTTTAACTTACACACAGACTGAAGAGGCCGAGGTTCCAGAAGGAGGGATCTTGCAACACTATAGTAAAAACGTTCCCCAGTTCTTTTCAAAGGGATCTACAACTTTCTACTCTGGCAATTGTAGGGAGAAAATACTCAAATCTTTAGGATCTATTGGGCACACATTTGACAGTGATACGTAGACACCTGAGACATGAACGTGCTGTCCTCCTCTCCTCTCCTTATTAAAGTACAGGCATATGGAAGGCAGTAATAAATGGGCCCCAGTCAAGGTACAGCTAGCTCATAGTGGGTCCACTGGGACCATGGAACCACCTAGTGATGATTCCTCAGACTCCATATAAAATCATCTTCTCTGATTTCATACTTGGTTAGAATACCTCAATATCCTCATCAAGTCCTTGGCCTATAAGGTAGAGCTATTATTATTGAGAAAACCAAGACAAAGAATTTGAAGCTGTTCCACTCCAATCTTTCCTAGATTGGAAATTAAAAAGGAAAAAAAGAACAAAAAACACACACATACACATAGTATGGGGAGTGGGGAGGGGGACTGGTAGAAATTAATGTTTCCTTAACAACCTAAATACCATGCAACGTGGTTCCAATGAAGTTACACAAGGCTATTTATGGGTTCATACTGCAGTACAGCTTCCTCCTTTTTCCACTCCTATTTTTGTCACATCCCTTCCAAAGGGATTGAACACAAAGGCACTCCTTAATAAACCCTATCCCAGAGTCTGATTTTGTAACTCTGCCCAGGATCATTACGTTCCACCTTGAAATTAAGTCATTTCTTTTTAAAATAATCTTGTGCTTAATATTTAGAACTACTTCCCAATTTGAGTAATACTAGGTTTCACTCCTTCACAACTTTTCCAAAGTACTTTCAAGCCAACAGATATCTTTTAAAGTCTTTAGCATTTTTCTCTGGCAAGAACACAAAAGTACAATTCTTCACTTATAGGTGCTTTTACGTTTAAAATTACTATTAGTTCTTATGAATTCCCATTTTCTTATCACAGATATTACTAATCTCTCAATTCAATGTTTTTTTTCATATTTTATTTATTTGTTCTATTTAGGCTTACATGTTAACAGATTGCAATTTGATTCATTGTACACAGATAGAGGATAACATATCAATTCTCTAGTTGTAAGTTGTATAGAATCACAACATATATGCAGTCATACATAAAGTTAGGGTTATTATGACCATCATATTCCACCATCCTTGCTGTCCCCATGCCCCCTCCCCCCTTACACCCCTGTGAACAGAGATCCACCATAGTTCCCATGTCCTTCCCCACATTATGGATCAGCATCCATTTATCAATGAGTACATTCAGCATTTGGTTTTCTGAGATTGGCTTACTTCACTTAGCATGATATTCTCCATCTTCATCCATTTACCTGCAAATGCCATAATTTTATTCTCTCTTATTGCTGCGTAATATTCCATTATGTATATGTACCACAGTTTCTTTATCCAGTCATCTATAGAAGGGCATCTTGGTTGGTTCCTCAGTTTAGCTATTGTGAATGAGTGGCTTCAGCACTGTAGTACGCTGTTTTTAAGTCTTCTGGGTATAGAATGAGGAGTGAAATAGCAGGCTCAAATGGTGGTTCCATTCAAAATTTTCTAAGGAATGTCCATACTACTTTCCAGATTGGTTGTACCAATTTGCAGTCCCACCAGCAATGTATAAGCATGCCTTTTTCCCCAGAACCTCGCCAACAACTGTTGTGTGTATTCTTGATAATTGCCATTCTGAGTGGCGTGAGATGGAATCTTACAGTAGTTTTGATTTGCATTTCTCTGATTGCTAGAGATGTTGAACATTTTTTCATATGTCTGTTGATGGATTGTATATCTTCTTCTGTGAAGTTTGTGTTCAGCTCTTTGGACCATTTATTGATTGGGTTGTTAGTTTTTTTGGTGTTAAGTTTTTTGAGTTCTTTATATATCCTGGAGATTAGTGCTGTATCAGATGTGTGTGTGGCAAAGATTTTTCCCCAGAATGTCGGCTCTCTGTTCACTTCATTGATTATTTCTTTTGCTGAGAAGAAGCTTTTAAGTTTGAATCCATCCCATGTGTTGATTCTTGATTTTACTTCTTGTGCTATAGGAGTCTTGTTAAGGAAGTATAATCCTAATGCGACATGATGAAAATTTGGGCCTAATTTTTCTTCTATGTATAGAAATGCAATTGATTTGTGGGTGTTGATTTTATATCCTGCTACTTTGCTGAAATCATTTATTAATTCTAAAAGTTTTCTGATAGAATTTTTTGGATGCTCTAAGTATAGAATCATGTCATCTGCAAATAATGATAGTTTGAGTTCTTCTTTTCCGATTCATATCCTTTTAATTTCTTTCATCTGTCTAATTGCTCTGGCTAGCATTTCAAGGACTATGTTGAAGAGCAGTGGTGAGAGAGGGCATCCCTGTCTAGTTCCCGTTTTCAGAGGGAATGATTCCAATTTTTCTCCATTTAGGATGATGTTGGCCTTGGGTTTAGCATAGATAGGTTTACATAGTTGAGGAATGTTCCTACTATCCCAAGTTTTTCTAGTGTTTTGAGCATAAAAGGGTGTTGCATTTTGTCAAATGCCTCTCTGCATCGATTGACAAAATCATATGATTCTTATCTTTTCAGTCTATTGAGTGATGGATTATGTTAACTGATTTCTGTATGTTGAACCAACCTTGCATCCCTGGGATGAACCTCACTAGATCATGGTGCACTATTTTTTTGATATGTTTTTGTATGCGATTTGCCAGAATTTTATTGAGAATTTTTGCATCTGTGTTCATCAGGGATATTGGTCTGAAGTTTTCTTTCTTTGATGTGTCTCTGTCTGGTTTTGGAATCAGAGTGATACTTGCCTCAGACTGAGTTTGGAAGGGTTCTCTCCTTTTTTATTTCATGAAATAGTTTGAGGAGAATTGGTATTAGTTCTTCTTTGAAAGTCCTGTAGAACTCTGCTAAGAATCCATCTGGACCTGGGCTTTTCTTGGTTGGAAGGCTCTTGATGGCATCTTCTATTTCCTTGCTTGAAATTGATCTGTTTAAGTTGTGTATGTCCTCTTGGTTCAGTTTGGTTAGGTCATATATCTCTAGAAATTTGTTGGTGTCTTCAGGGTTTTCTATTTTACTGGAGTATAAATTTTCAAAATAGTTTCTAATTATCCTCTGTATTTCAGTAGTGTCTGTCATGATATTTCCTTTTTCATCACGAATTTTAGTAATTTGGGTTTTCTCCCTCCTCCTTTCGTTAGGGTGGCTAAGGGTTTGTCAATTTTGTTTATTTTTTCAAAGAACCGGCTTTTTGTTTTGTCAATTTTTTGAATTGTTTCTTTTGTTTCAATTTCATTGACTTCAGCCCAAATTTTGA
>CM053406.1:67172000-67197381 GCA_028644305.1 Xerus rutilus | reverse complement strand
CAATAATATAGGATAGAAACTGCAATACCTCAGATCAGCATTGCAAGAAAGGAAGACACATAATCAACATGAAAAAGAAAAAGGGAACAAAGTACCCCAAATAAACAAAGATACTACAATAATAAAATCCATTGACAGCACAGTTGATAAAATGTCAGAGAAAGAATTCATAATGTATGTAATTAAAATGATATGCAAATTAAATAATGACTTAAGTGAGCAAATACAGGCAAAAATTGGTCACTCCAAAAAAGAGATAAGAGAGCAAATACAGGTAGCAAAGGATTACTTCAAGAAAGAGAGATTGTGGGGGAAAAAATCACAAATTCGTGAAATGAAGGAAACAATAAACTAAATAAAAAACTCAATAAAAAGCATCACCAGCAGACAAGATCACTTGGAAGACAACCTCAGATAATGAAGACAAAATATACAATCTTGAAAATAAAGTTGACCACACAGTGAAGATGGTAAGAAACCATGAAAGAACATACAAGCATCAAAGGACCAAATCTAAGATTTATCAGGATAGAAAGCACAGAATTTCAAACCAAAGAAATGCACAATCTCTTCAATGAGATAATCTCAAAAAATTTCCCAAGTATGAAAAATGAATTGGAAAATCAAATACAAGAGGCTTACAGGACACCAAATGTATAAAATCACAACAGATCTACACCAAGGCACCTTATAATGAAAATTCCCAGCATACAGAATGAGGATAGAATTTCAAAGGCCACAAGAGAGAGGAATCAGATTACATATAGGGGAAGACGAATTTA
The DNA here is from genome assembly GCA_028644305.1 of Xerus rutilus. NCBI lineage: Eukaryota > Metazoa > Chordata > Mammalia > Rodentia > Sciuridae > Xerus > Xerus rutilus. The sequence goes on along the minus strand of CM053406.1, from coordinate 67,196,599 downwards.
GATCTCAGCAGATTTTTCAACCCAGACCCTAAAAGCCAAGAGATCATGGAACAACATACACCAAGCTCTGAAAGAAAATGGATGCCAACCAAGAATCTTATATCCAGCAAAACTGAGCTTCAGATTTGATGATGAAATAAAAACTTTCCATAATAAACAAAAGTTAAAAGAATTTACAGCAAGAAAGCCTGCACTACACAGAGTTCTCAGCAAAATATTCCATGAGGAGGAAATGCTAACCAACAATGAAAATATACAAAGAGAAGAACTATACTAAAGGAAAGGCCAATCGAAGGAGAAACCAAGTCCAGGTAAAAACCAAAAATAAACCAAAATGACTGGGATTACAAATCATATTTCAGTAATAATACTGAATGTGAATGGCCTAAACTCATCAATTAAAAGACATAGACTGACAGACTGAATTAAAAAAAAAAAAAAAGACCCAACAATATGCTGCCTTCAAGAGACTCATCTCACAGGAAAAGATATCCACAGACTGCAAGTGAAAGGGTGGGAAAAAAACGTATCACTCACATGGACCGTGAAAACAAGCAGGAGTTTCCATCCTCCTATCAGATAAAGTGGACTTCAAACCAAAATTAGTGAAAAGGGATAAAGAAGGACATTTCATACTTCTTAAGGGATTCAGTCATCAATAAAACCTAACAATCATACATATTTATGTCTCAAACAATGAGGCATCTACATATATCAAACAAACCCTTCTCAACTACAAGAATCAAATAGACCATAACACAATGATACTTGGTAACTTTAACACAGCTCTCTCACCACTGAATAGATCTTCCAAACAAAAACTAAACAAGGAATACATAGAATTCAATAAAACAATCAGTAATTTAGACTTAACAGACATATATAGAATATTCCATCCATCAACAAGTGAATACACTTTTTTCTCAGCAGCACATGGATCCTTTTCCAAAATGGATCATATGTTATGTCACAAAGCCAGTCTTAGCAAATTCAGAAAAACAGAGATACTACCCTGCATCCTCTGACAATAATGGAATAAATTAGAAATCAATGACAAATTAAAAAATAGAAACTACTCCAACACCTTGGACACTAAATAATATGCTATTGAATGATGCATGGATAACAGAAGACATCAGGGAAGAGATAAAAAAAATTCTTAGAGGTAAATGAAAACTCTGATACAACATATCAAGATCTCTGAACACCATGAAGGCAGTGCTAAGAGGAAATTTCATTGCATCATACTCATTCATTAAAAGAAGAAAAAGTCAACAAATAAATGACTTGACACTACATCTCAAAGCCCTAGAAAAAGAGGAATAAGCCAACACCAAAAGAAGTAGAAGACAGGAAATAATTAAAATCAGGGCTAAAATCAACAAAATTGAAACAAAAGAAACAATTCAAAAAATTGACAAAACAAAAAGCTGGTTCTTTGAAAAAATAAATAAAATTGACAAACCCATAGGCACCAAATGAAAAGAAGGAGAGAGAAAATCCAAATTACTAAAATTTGTGATGAAAAAGAAAATATCACAACAGACACACTGAAATACAGAGAATAATCAGAAACTATTTTGAAAATTTATACTCCAGTAAAATAGAAAATCCTGAAGACACCAACAAATTTCTAGAGGCATATGACCTACCTAACCTGAACCAAGAGGTCATACACAACTTAAATACACAGATTTCAAGCAAGGTAATAGAAGATGCCATCAAAAGCCTACCACCAAGAAAAGCCTAGGACCAGATGGATTCTCAGTCGAATTCTACAAGACCTACAAAGAAGAATTAATACCAATACTCCTAAAACAATTTCACGAAATAGAAAAGGATGGAATCCTTCCAAATTCATTCTATGAGGTGAGTTTTACCCTGATACCAAAACCAGACTTGAGACACATCAAAGAAAGAAAATTTCAGACCAATATCCCTAATGAACATAGATACAAAAATTCTTAATAAAATTGTGGCAAATTGCATACAAAACATATTTAAAAAATAGTGCACCATGATCAAGTGGGGTTCATTCTAGGGATGCAAGGTTGGTTCAACATACGGAAATCAATTAACATAATCCATCACTCAATAGACTTAAAAGATAAGAATCATATGATTTTATCAAAAAAAAGCATCTGACAAAATACAGCACTCTTTTATGTTCAAAATACTAGAAAAACTAGGGATAGCAGGAATATACCTCAACTTTGTAAAAGCTATCTATGCTAAACCTAAGGCCAATGTCATCCTAAATGGAGAAAAATTGTAAGCATTCCCTCTAAAAACAAGAACAAGACAGAGATGCCCTCTTTCACCACTGCTATTCAACATCGTCCCTCAAACACGAGCCGGAGCAATTAGACAGATGAAAGAAATTAAAGGCATATGAAGAGGAAAAAAAGAACTCACACTATAATTATTTGCCAATGACATGATCCTATACTTAGAGGATCCAAAAAATTACACCAGAAAACTTCTAGAATTAATAAATGAATTTAGCAAAGTAGAAAGATATTAAAAAAACACCCATAAATCAATTGCATTTCCATACATCAGTGACGAGTCCCCTGAAAGAGAATTTAGGAAAACTATGCCATTCACAATAGCCTCAAAAAAAAAAAAATACTTGGGAATCAATTTAACAAAAGAGGTGAGAGACTTCTACAATGCAAAATACAGGACACTAAAGAAAGAAACTGAACAAGAACTTAGAAGATGGAAAACTCTCCATCTTCTCCTATAGCGCAAGAAGTAAAATCTCCATGCTCTTAGATAGGCAGAATCAATACTGTCAAAATGGCCATACTACACAAAGCACTACATAGATTCAATATGATTCCAATTAAAATCCCAATGTCATTCCTTATAGAAATAGAAAAGGCAATCATGACATTCATTTGGAAGAATAAGAGACCCAGAATAGCCAAAACAATCCTTAGCAAGAAGAGTGAAGCAGGAGGCATCACAATACCAGACCTTAAACTATACTACAAAGCTACAGTAACAAAAACAGCATGGTACTGGCAGCAAAATAGACATGTAGACCAATGGTACAGAATAGAAGACACAGAGACAAACCCACTTAAATACAGTTATCTTATACTAGACAAAGGTGCCAAACATGTACATTGGAGAAAAGATAGCCTGTTCAACAAATGGTGCTATGAAAACTGGAAATCCATATGCAGCAAAATGAAACTAAACCTCTATCTGTCATCATGCACAAAATTCAACTCAAAGTAGATCAAGGACCTAGGAATTAGACCAGAGACCCTACACCTAACAGAAGAAAATGTAGGCCCAAATCTTGATCATGTCAGATTAGGACCTTACTTCCTTAATAAGACTCCTACAGAGTGAGAAGTAAAATCAAGAATCAATAAATGGGATGAATTCAAACCAAAAAGCTTCTTCTCAGCAAAAGAAACAATCAATGAAGTGAACAGAGAGCCGACATGCTGGGAACAAATCTTTGCCACACGCACATCTGACAGAGCATTAATCTCCAGGATATATAATGAACTTAAGGGCTGGGATTGTAGCTCAGTAGTAGAGCATTTGACTTGCATGTGTGAGGCACTGGGTTCAATCCTCAGCACCATATAAAAATAAATAAATAAAGATATTGTGTCCATCTACAACTAAAAAAAATTTTTTAAATAAAACAATTTAAAAAAATTTTTTTAAATAACTTAAAAAACTTAACACCAAAAAAAAAAAAAAACCCAATCAATAATGGGCTAAGAAACTAAACAGATACTTCTCAGATGAAAATAAAAAATCAATCAACAGACATATGAAAAAAATGTTCAACATCTCTAGCAATTAGAGAAATGCAAATTAAAACTATACTGAGATTCCATCTCACTCCAATCAGAATGGCAATTTTTTAATTCTTTTTTTAGTTGTAGATGAACATAATACCTTTTAGTTTTATTTATTGTTATTTTTGATGTGGTGCTGAGGATTGTACCCAGTGTCTCACACATGCTAGGCAAGTGCTCTATCACTGAGCTATAGCCACAGCCCTGGAATGGAAATTATTAAGAATACAAGTAACAATAAATGTTGGAAAGGATGTGGGGGTAAAGGTTCACTCATACATTGCTGGTGGGACTGCAAATTAGTGCAACCACTATGGAAAGCAGTGTGGAGATTCCTCAGAAAACTTGTAATGGAACCACCATTTGATCCAGTTATCCCACTGCTCAGTTTATACCCAAAGGACTTTAAATCAGCATACTACAATAATGCAGTCACATCAGTGTTTATAGCAGCTCAATTCACAATTGCCAAGCTATGGAACCAACGTAGGTACCCTTCAACAGGTGAATGGATAAAGAAAATGTGGTATATATACACAGTGGAATATCACTCAGCCATAAAGTAGAATGAAATTATGGCATTTGCTGGTGACTGGATGGAACTGGAAAATAGGATGTTAAGTGAAATAATCCAGTCCCCAAAAACCAAAGGCTGAATGTTCTCTCTTATATGTGGATGTTAACCCACAACAAGGGAGGGTTGGGAGGAGAAGAATAGAAGTTCATTGGATTAGACAATGTGGAATGAAGGGAAGGGAGAGAGAATGGGAATAGGAAAAACAGTAGAATCAGGCATAACTTTCGTTTGCTCTTACACAAATACACGACTAGTGTAACTCCACATTTTGTACAACCACAAGAATGGGATCCTAATTTTAATGGGTTGTACTCCATGTATATATAATATATCAAAATACACTCTACTGCCATGTATATCTAAGAAAAGAAAAAAATTCTGTACCTCAGGTTCAATACCAGACTTTTAGAATATGATTTTGCACTGATCAAATTTAGTAAGTCCTGTGGGATTATTTTCTGTATAATGTGAAAATATTAATAATTTTAAAAAGAAACCATAATATCTTAAAGAAAAACACACACACACACACACACACTCATATATATGGTGTATGCACTTACTGAAGCATCATAAAACACCAAGGGAGCTGATGAAAGATTAAATACATCATAGATGGAAAAAGGAGAACAGAGAGAATAATTTTCTCATAAAGGTTAGAGAATAGATTTGAGGAGAGAAGAGAACCAGACAAAACAGAATAAATTTCATGAAATAACTCATAAAACAAATTCAAAAATGCAAGAATCGGTGCCATTTTTTAAGGTACATAGCTGTCTTATAAACCTAAAATATTTACCTCATTTTCTGTACCCACGTCCAGAATGACAGGCAGACACTGTTGAGGATCCACCCCTCCACAAGCTGTATATAGTGCCAGTTTACCCACAGGGATGCCCATTCCATTACAGCCAAGATCTCCCAAGCCAAGAATACGCTCTCCATCAGTCACCACAATAGCCTAGAGAAAAAAATAATAATAATCTATTAATAGAGTTTTGCAAATTCTGAGACACAACTTCTGGTCTCTTTTTCTTAAATTAATATACATGTAATGAAAATTAAGCTGTTAGAAAACAAACTGAGGCCAGATGTGATGGCACATGCCTGTAATCACAGCTACTTGGGAGGCCAAGGCAGGAGGATTACAAGTTTGAGGTCGGCCTCAACAATTTAGCAAGGCCCTATGCAACTTAGAGAGATCCTGTCTCAAAATAAAAAATAAAAAAGGCTGAGAATATGACTCAGTGATTAAGCCACTCTGGGTTCAATCTCTGGTACCAAAAAAAAGAAACATAAACAAAATATGCCTGGGAAAATTTTGTGATGGCCATTGTGCAAGAATGGGGAAAAATAAATTTAATTTAAACACATTTAAATATTTTATATATGCATACCTAATTAGGTTACTGAAGAAAGGAGAGAAGGTGTTCACATTCAAAGAATCCAAATAATTTAGTCTTAAATCAAGAGGGGTAAATGGAAAAAGTACAGGAAAACAAGAGCTCAAACTGGGAATCAAACTAAAATTAAGGGTGGCTTTGAAACTAGTCACATCAAATTTGAGTACAATTACAGTAGTATCCAAAGTTAAGTACTGTATGATTGCTAGGTAAACTGAGGAGGTTATAACTCTGCCCTGAAATGCTCTGATCTTAATTTATGCATCCTGGTACCATTCTTCTGTTTTCCCATAATTTTGACCCACCCTCTTTAATTCCTATAACCTCCTAATATAGTTCTACTATCTTTCAAACTTGCCCAGTACAGTCTGCTACATCTATAACCTGATCATCTTCCATTAGACTTGGTCAATTTTGTTTGGCTTATTTCTAATTACTTGATTGTTTATGAAGCATACACTTTAATCATGTGGATAATTTGTTCTATATAATTTAACATCATTATTAGAATTAATATACCTAACATGTTTATTCTGTGATTCATAGCCATTATATGAGTTTAAGCAAAACTAATCTTTTTTTTCTTGACCTAAACCAGAAAACCCAGTGTGTTCTACCACTGACTACATCCCCAGCTCTTTTTCACTTTTATTTTGAGATAGGGTCTCACTACGTTGCCCAGACTGGCCTCAAACTTGCAATTTTCCTATCTCGGGCTCCCAAATAACTGGAATTACAGGCATGGCTAACCACTCTCAGCTTAAGCAGAAACTAATCCTATGAAAAACAATTTATTAGGAATTTTACAAAATGCTACATTCATATTATCCATGAAATTGAAAAAATATCAGTTATTTAACTTGGATGAAGGAGTGGTTTAAACTTGTTTCTTTGTAAGATGGGAATCATAAATGTACTTTTCAGAGTAGCTGTATAAAATTAGGAACCAGCTGTTTTGCTCATCACTGTACACTAGCATCTAGCAGAGCACATGGCACACAGTCAATAATCAATAGGAGCATCAATTGAATAAATCCATAATTCCATAAAATGAAATCATGACACATGAAGAATTTACCATAGTGCCTGCCTGATACATTACAAATTCTAAATATATATGTGTGTTTATATACACATGTATGTATATATATATATGTATATACATGGCTATTATTACTATAATCAGAACCAATGTATATAGTCACAGCATTTTAGAAGCAAGGAGGAATCTAGAGTACATTCTTTCTACTCATTTTATAGATTAGGAAACTGAAGATCAGAGAACTGAAATAATTTGCTCAAGATGAGTTACCTAATTAATATCAAAGAACTAGAACCTGGGTATGTTCACTCTCAGTACAGTGCTTTACCACCCTATTATGTTGCAGAATATATTTTTAAATACAATCTTGAGCTCTATTTAATATCCTGTTTACCTATATTATGCTGCTCTTTAAAAATTACTTTAAAAGTAAATGTATTTGAGAAGTGCAATGAGTTACGGAAAAACATTGGTTATGCTTTTTTTGGAGAAGAAAATCTGGTATCACTGGGTTAACTCAACTCTAACTTAAGGCAAAAACAGTAAAACAATGGGGCTGAAGTTATAGCTCAGTGCTAGAGTGCCTGCCTCTCATGGTTGAGGCACTGGTTTCAATCCTGAGCACCACATAAAAATAAATTAATGAATTAATTAACATAAAATTAAAAAGGTATTGTGTCCATCTACAACTAAAAATATTTTTTAAAAAGATGAAACAAATATTAGAGAAATATAACTTTGATTTTTGAATTAAACATAACTTTGCAATGTCCATATACTTCATATGTATATTTAATAGACATTGTTTTATTATTATTATCACAAAGGTATTTTCATATATCATTGATAACAAATACTTTCGTAAATGAAAAGTCCAGTTAGCCTGCCTATACTTATACATATTTTTATGTTTTATAAGAAGAGTACCATCATAATATAAATTAGTTATCATCTGAATAATTTATGTATCATATTCCAGGTTTCACTGAATGCACTTAAATGCACTCAGTGTTGCATCTTATAATTTTCTTCAATTTCAAATTTTTTGAAAAAGGTATTTTAAGAAATCAAAAAAAGTTTTGTTTTTTTTGAGTTTTTTTGTTTTTCTACATTTTTTGTTCTTTTTAGATACACATGATAGTACTGTATATTTTGACATTCATTCATTTTTTATAGTACATCTATGTTAAACAAAATGTATGTCTTGGTCTGGGGTTGTGGTAGAGTGGTAGAGTGCTTGCCTAGTATATGTGAGGCACTGGGTTCAATTCTCAGCACCACATAAAATAAATAAATAAAATAAAGGCACTGTGTCCTTCTATAACTAAACATATATTTTAAAAATAAATTTATGTTTTAAAGTCAAAAGAAGCACTATTTTCTATTTTTCATAACTTTTATTCTCCAACCTGTTCTCTCATCTAGCACTATTATTTAATTATATAAAATATAAGACATTATACAGAAGTAGTAGCTTGAAAAGTTTTTAAAACAGATTTTAAGGCATTTACTGTTTTAGCTTAGTTTATGCCTTATTACAAACACACATTAATAACATTTATTTATAAATATTTCAATATTAAAGAGTATTTTTTTTGGTACTGGAGACTGAACTCAAGTGCACTCGACCACTGAGCCACATTCCCAGCTATTTTGTGTTTTATGTAGAGACAGGGTCTCACTGAGTTGCTTAGCAGCTTGCCGTTGCTGAGGCTGGCTTTGAACTTCCGATTCTCCTGTCTCAGCCTCCCTAAGTGCTGGGATTACAGGCTTGCATCACTGTGCCTGACTTAAAGAGTATATTTGAATAGTGAAAAACTTGAGATAAAATGTGTTTTTGTCATATAGGCAGTTTATCATTACATTAGCATTCTCTTGCTCATGTTTTTACCTACTTTGTCTCCTCTCAAGAAAAATAAAGCAGTTAGATATTTTTTATAAAGTAATCAAGTCACATAATCAGGATTAATCTCAGTAAAACAACCACAATTCTATCAATAATGTTTGTATTTCAGAAATCACATCTCCATCCCACAATATAAAGTACTATCTAGGCATTACCTGAATAGAAAGCATTAGCATGAAATATGGAGTTATTCTTCCTGCCTTTATCCCTTCTTTTCCCTTTCTAGGCCCTGTTTCTCACCTAGCACACTAAATGCAGAACGTTTCCTCTTTTCCTACTCTCTAGAAACATTGTGGGATTTATATTTTGTTCCTGATAAGGAGAGTTCTCTCTGCTTCCTGGTTGCCCTGTTCTAAGCTGCTTTCCTCTGCCATACCCTTCTGCCATGATGTTCTGCCTCACCCAGTGCACAGAGCAATAATGGAGTCAGCCTACCATGGATTCAGACCTCTGAAACAATGAAGGCAAAAAAAAACTTTTCCTCTTCTAAAATTGTTCTTGTCAGATCTTTTGGTTGCAGCAACAAAAAAAGTTGACAGAAACAATGGTACTTGGGATTGAACCCAAAGGTGCTCTACCACTGAGCTACACCCCAACATTTTCTATTTTATTTTGAGACAAGAGTCTTGCTGAGTTGCACAGGCTGGCTTCTAACTTGAGATCCTCCAGCCTCAGACTCCCAAATTCCTGGGATTATAGGTATGTACCTCCACTCCTGATTGACTTGTTGATTTGTAAAATCCTCTAGATATCTAATTAAAATGTAAATAGCCTTCTTAGATGACCACACATTTATGCTTTACAGAATTAACACATTTCTTAGAATAGTTGTGAAGAAGAGGATCTGTGGATAGGTCAGTCCAGAAGATAGGACAAAAGTTGAAGGAGCAACTTAGGTGGGGAAAATGAAAATACTGGGGAGATTGGAGTAGTAAAAAATACTTTACTCAATGAGATTGACTAGCATGAGCCTTAGAGAGCCAAATTAAAAGAGTCTAGCCACAAATGCTTGGACAAAATCATTAAAGCAGTCACGCTTGAAAAAGTCAGAGCTAAAGAGGCTCTCCACTAAAGAAATACCAATTTATTCAATCTTAGTCCTAAAACACACTACAACACTGCTAGGCATCCCATAGAAAAGATAAATGGAGCCAACAGGAAAACAAGTATACCTCATCTGCCTTAGACAAGAAAAGTGGTTTCAGATCATGTTTAAGATCAGGGCCTCTGGGGGACAGATTTGCAACTTGTACTCAGTCCACAACATGCATTAACAAGTAACAAGTGTGCCTTCCTTTCCTTACTTATCATGATAATTCTAAGCAGTACTCCATTACAATGTTTCACACAGAAAGCTACCAAATGTCAGATACTTTTATTATCATTAGCTCATACAAAGAAGGAAGTCAGATGAGCTACTTACTTAAGGTCATAATGATGAAGAAATTAATTAACAGATTTATTTTGCCTACGTGGATCCTCTTAGTGGACGGTTAAATGCAACAAATAAGAGTTTGCTTAAAGAAATTCAGATGGATCTTCAACATATATATTACCACTTATAATAAATAAATACTAAGAAACAAGACACAAATCATAAGGAAACAGCACCTAAATAGCTTCAGAATAGAATTAATCCACTATGCAAAACACAAATGGCTATAAATTAAGTAATATTCGCTGAAGAAGTCAGTAAATGCTACCTACTACCATGAGAATTATCAATATAATACAACTATCTCATGGGACAGAAAAGAGAACAAATAAATTGCCTCAGTGAAAAAATTTGATACCTTACCTTGATGACATCTTCTGGCCAAGCATTAAGAACTGAAGCAATATGCCATCGATCGTGGATACTAATAAAGAGACCTCTGAGAAGAAAAAGAGAAGTAATTTTAATTTTCTTAGACCTGTCAATCTATAGTGGACTTTCATATTTTTAAAGTTTATTAATATATCTCAATTGTGATTAAAATAGTGAAAATTATTTCCTTTAAAAAGTAAGGGCTAGGAGTCTTATAAGTAAAAAAGAAAGTAATATATTGACATCTACATTTAAGGTAAATTTATTTATTTACATTTATATTATTTATTTAAGTTTATTTTTTGTTGGAGGGGGTCAAACACTGGGGCGCATTACCACTGAACTACATTTTCTTTTTTTTTTCTTTTATTTTGAGGCAGGGTCTCCACTAAGTTGCTGAGGGTGGCCTCAAACTTGTGATCTTCCCTCCTCAGCCTCCCAAATTGCTGGGATTACACAGGCATGCAGCACAGCACCCAGCTAATCATTTAAAAATATCTAACATAGACATTTAAAAATATCTAACATATTTTTAAATATTTTCATAAAATAATTCACTACTTTCACATGGAGAATTTAAGGAGAATTATCAACACCACCCATAGTTTCATTTATAGTCTTTCATTAAATAATATATAAAAGCATTTTGAAAAATAACATGAAGCACACATAAATAGGTATTTCCAGCATATAGTCCATTATTTTCATACATGAAGATGATAACAGGTATTAAAGATGGCTATAGGCTGGGGTTGTGGCTCAGTGGTAGAGCGCTCACCTAGCATGTGTGAGGCACTAGGTTCGATCCTCAGCACCATAAAATAAAATAAAATAAAATAAAATAAAATAAAATAAAATAAAATAAAGGTATTGTGTCTGTCTACAACTAGAAAAATTTTTTTTTAAAAATGGCTAAAGTGGCCAGGCGCAGTGGCTCAAGCCTGTAATCCCAGCACTTAGGGAGGCTAAAACAGGAGAATCGCGAGTTCAAAGCCAGCCTCTACAATGGCGAGGTGCTAAGCAACTCAGTGAGACCCTGTCTCTACATAAAAACACAAAATAGGGCTGGGGATGTGGCTCAGTGGTCGAGTATCCCTGAGTTCAATCCCCAGCACCAAAAAAAAAAAAAAAAAAAAAATGGCTAAAGTGACTTACTATGCTGAACAGTTCCTACATGCAAAACTCACTTGATTCTTTCATTTGTGGCCTTAGATGCTATTTGCAGTTCATGCTAGCTGAACTCTCACCTGTAGTCTTTAATACTACCTGCCCTCCCTATGTCCTATGAAAGCTTAACAACTAACTTTACAAATAAAAACACAAAAGTTTTTTTAAAATGTAAGTGCCTCATTCTTGTTTGAAAGTTTTGCTTTACATACTATGGCGATATTTCCATTCCCATGTTTATAGTAGCACAATTCACGATAGCCAAATTACAGAACAAACCTAAGTGTCCATCAATAGATGACTAGATAAACAAAATGTGAGATACATATACACAGTGGAACTTTATTCAGCCATAAGAATGAAATCATGTCATTTGCAGGAAAACAGATGGAACTAAAGAACTTAATCTCACTTTATGCTAAGTGAGATTAAGTAGATTCAGAAAGTCAGGGGTCATATGTTCTCTCTTATATGAAGAAGCTAGAAAGAAAAAAAGGGAAAGAAAATGGACCTTTCTTTTAAGGGAAAGAAAACAGACTAGGGGAAGGGTCTGAGGTGGGAACGAGGTAGGGAGGAGAGGAGATAAAGTAAGGGCATGAGGGAAAGAAATAGATCAAGTTGAGAGTTGTACATGTATGAATATATCACAATGAATTCTGTTATTATATGAAACTATAATGCATCAATAAAAATAATTTTTAAAATGTTTTGCTTTAGTATTATTATAACTCAAAACAGAACAACACACGACAAATGTATAGCTTCACGAATTGTTCTAAGATAACCACCATTTTACATAACATCAGTTTAAACAAGGGGAATCTTGCTATCTACGTGTTTTTCTCTCAATCAAAAACTCTTCCCTTCTAAGAGTGACCACTCTCTTAATTTTTGTAGTATCATTTCCTTGATAGCCAATAGTTTTATCATCCAAATCATAAAACATCCAGGTGCACTGTTGTTGTAATTTGTTGAACAGAGTTGGCAACAATCTAAATTTTGCTGATAACATCCCTATGGTATAGATTAACATGTTAACATTTTTCAGTATTTCTTGGAAAATCATTAATTGAATCCAAAGACAATGTGATTCATGTTCAATTTTCTGCACAAGACACTTAATGGACCCATATTACCTGAAGAAACAGTAACTGGAAGTCCTTTTTGTGATGTTAGAAGTCACTGATGCTTAATGTTTAAATTCACTAATTCCTTAGTGTTTACAAAATGATGAGATTCTATCATTCATTATTTATTTATTGGAAATTTCTTGAAAGAGAAATTATACCGTATTTGGTTACCCAAGGATACAGGTGATACAGGAAAAGGTAAATGCTTGAATATCTCCTTATCAGTTTTTAACTGACAGAGGTAGTTTACTAGAATTCTTCAAGGATTTCCACTTAGTTGTTATTGGTAGAAGTATTATGTAAGTATATACTTGTGTGTTCACACACACATATGTGTCTGTGGTTTTTTGATTCTGCTTTTTTGGGGGATCAGTATGAACTCAAGGTTTAAATATATTTGATGTGTTTTAATTTATCACATATATTTTCCTTACTGTACTCAAATTGTCCCATCTGTATCAAGTAGAAGAATCTTCATGTTGTCTCGAGTCTTTTTGATATGTCTATTATAGATTTTAATAGCTTCCTTAGTTTCTATTATGATAGATGTTCCATATTAATTTTGAAAATGTTCTGCCCCAGGCCAAAAATAAGCTATTCTTCTAAGCCCAGGGTTGTCTAAGCAGAAAGTGTTTTTTCAAAACCACAACCTAAGTAATAGTGGTGTCTACTGTTATTATTTGACCAAAAGGCTGTTATGAAAAAATCAAAAAATGTTTTGTAAGATTCACTTTCTATTGATTCTCAAGTTGGCACTCTTCCGAAGTATTCTATTATTTCTTAGCAAATTCTATTGACCGCTCTCCAAAATGACCAGTTTACACCTCTCCTTTCTGCTCACATCTCCTACATCTTCCTAATTATTCTATTATTATTTCATAGCAAATTCTATTGACCGCACTCCCAAAGGACCAGTTTACACCTCTCCTTTCTGCTCACATCTCCTACATCCATACCCCTCACTCTCGGTTGATAACCTAATGTTAAATTTCAAACAGAAATAGATGCAATAGGATGAAAACTACCTCATCTTTCTAACATAAATTCTATTAATCCATCTGTATATTTTTTTACATCCTCTCCCTTGCCTCTGTTTATAATCTCCCTAACATTTTTAAGGCACTTCTCTTATGCTCAGAATCCTTCCCATCTTGGCCTATCAAAGGCTTCACTCCAGCAATTATCCTGTCCCTAAGCTGCACCACTGCTTTCTCTACTGGATCAAATTTATTGATATAAAAATCTGTCCTAACATTATCCATCTCTTCCAAAGATTGAATTTTGTTCCTTATTCTCCTCTCCTTCATAGCAAAGCTCCTAAAATGATTTGCATATTCTTATTTATCTGTTTTTACTCCCATCTCTCTTCAATCTATCAATAAGGCTTTTCTCCCTACACCTCTCCCCCAATTCTTTCCAAAGACATTGGTGATTGACCCCTGAATACAGATAAAGGTCACTCAACTGTCATCTTCCCTGACTTTTGGATTGTTAACTTTGCCCCTTGAAACACTTTCCAGCCTCTGTGATACTGTTTTTACCTGGGTTTCCTCCTGATCACTGCCTCCTACTTCTTAGGTTCTTTGCTGCCTCTTCCTCTTCTACTAGTCAGTCTTCTTGATGTTGAACTGTTTCAAGGCTCTATGGTCCATACTCTCTTAATGTATCTCAATCAGTTTCATAGTACTAAACAGCATACTCATAACAATGATTCTCAAACTTCTATCTTCAACCTTGTCCTCTCTTTGGAGCTAGAAAGTATAAAACTATCTACTACTTAATTCTCATCATTCAGGCCTCAATTCAGACCTCAGTTCCTTAGACAGGGCTTCTCTGTTAAGAGTAGTCAAGATGATTTTTATCATCTTCATAATACATAAATATCTGAAATCATCTTATTTATTTGTGTTTATTGTCTGTCTCTTCCCTGGCACCACCCCCACTGCATATATACACACAACGCAGTAAGGTCCTTAAGTAGAGGGGCTCTGTTCTAGTTATATTGGTACCTCAATGCCTATATGTATGTTGGCATGTAGGATTTATCCAACATGTATTAACTTCAATGCTGAAAAATAAAACTTTTATAGTCAAAATTTTTAAAAGAACAGAAAACAAAAAAAAAAGATTTACATTGACTTATTAAATCACCATAAATTTTATCATGACAGTAAGCACCATAAGGAAGATTATTGATGACTAATTCAATAAGAACATTAAGTTGATACTAAGTTATATCTTTTCCTAGTTTTCTTGCTGTTTCATATAAATTTATTGTTCCTCCACAATGACAATAAGCTCTTTATAAATTATATATATATATATGTTTTATATATATATGTATTTTTTTTAATCCCTGTCATAGTCAAATTGACCCTAGGTAATCTGCAAGATCTCAACATACAACTATAAATTTGTAATGAAAAACTTTGAGACTTCTTAAGGAAATAATTTATGTTGAATTATATTAAATAGTTCTTGGCAATATAATATTAAATAATATTTCTTGAGAACTTGTCAGTCATAGTTTTCCAAGTAACACTAGTTTCAGGAAACAATTATGTTTTAATGAGGGACAACAAATGATACCAAAATTAACACCAATTAAATGCCAAGATTTATTATATAGAGAGCTGAGCTCAGCTTCAATGGAAGAGCCATCTGGCTACCTATAATCTCTTGCACAAAGCAGAAATTAATTCATAGCAAAATGTTTACTCTTGAAAATGATTCAGTAAATAAAAGATCTGTAATATTCCACCAGAGCCAAGCATTGTGAGAATTATTTGCAAGACTTCCAGGAATGTCTTTGTGACATATGAGATATCCAAAAGTGTTTGGCACAGAAACGATTAATACTTTCTGGTACAGAGTTGGATATGAAGTATTAATCTTCAACATACACATAAATAGTTATAAAATGAAAATTTAGACAAGAAAGTATAAGTGATATCTTTAGAAGAATGCAAATATAATGAACAAAAACTTTTCATTGTTCTTTTTGTTGTTTATCAATTTGTTTAAAATATTTAATTTTTAAAATATTTAATTTTTATTCGAAGTATGTTAAACAGGCCAACTGAAAAATTTTTATATACTCTTGTGTCTATTTCATATAAGAACTGAGGCAATTTTAGAATGTGGGTTGTTTTTACATATACATAGTTAAACTTTTCTCATAACCTCGAATATTGCATATATTCCACTCTCAAAATAGATTTAGAAAATGAGGTAATAAGTCTTATTTCTTCATGTTTTCTCAGATAATATCCCTAATGAAGTTTGTTTTATATCAAAATAGAATTAATTTTATAATATGCAACTTTCTATTATAATCGGACTTATATTTTCTTTAGGAAATGTGTTTATTATAACCCTGCTCCTGGGCTAGTGGAGGAGACAAGAACTTGGCAGTTTCCTACAATAATACCCTTTTCCATTACAGAAGCTGATTTTACTGTATTCTGAAATAAGAAAATTACACTCCATATTTTTCACAAAATGTGAGCATGTACTGATGAGCCCTGAGAGTTAACCCAGAGTCGAGTTAACGGGAAAAGCAGTACGAATGGTCAAGACTTAAGATGGGTTTACTTCAATTTTTCAACTTTGTGATGATAAGAAAACAATACACATTCAGTAGAAACCATATTTGAAGTTTGAACTCTGATCTTTTGGAAGGCTAGTAATATGTGTTATGATACTCTTGTGATGCTAGGCAGCAGCAGAGAGCCCCAGTTTCCAGTCAGACACACCATCATGAGGGTAAACAACTGATACTCTACAGCACATCATGTAGCTAAGTTGTTCCATAAGTTAGATGAACTCAATGCATTCTGGTCTAACAATTTTCTAAATTTATGATGGGTTTAACAGGATGTAACCCCATGGTAATCAAGGAGCATCTGTACTTCAGAAAGCTAAACTCAGATAAAATGTGAGCCTAAAGATCAGGAGATATAGGATAAAAATGCAAAGTTTAGAATCATATGCCTAGAGTAGAAAGGAACAGAAGAAATTACAAAGAAAGACAGACAGAAAGAGGCCAAGGGAAAAATATTGCAAAATTCACACCCACAAAAAAAGAAAAAGATGCCTAAGAAGGCAACCTTCATTTGTTTATTTATATCAATAGATTGCAGGGCTGAGGCTGTGGCTCAGTGTAAGAGTGCTTGCCTCGCACATGTGAGGTACTGGATTCGGTCCTCAGCACCACATAAAAATAAGTAAACAAAATAAAGATATTGTGTCCATCTATAACAAAAAATTTAAAAATATGTTTAAAAAAAGAATAAAATGATCTAATAAGTAGAATATCCAGTGTCTTAAAGCCAAGAGAACTCAAGAGAGGAAAATGTTAAGGCATGGACCGAAGTGGTCATACTTTGGAGTAAATTTAAAAGAATTCTTGAAAATATATTAACAAAGAACTGTTTTTTCTTAAACTATTTTATTACAATAGCAAATATGATGCTTCACCCGTACCAAATATATAATACATTTCCTATAGATAAAAATATTCTTCATAATCATAACCAGGAAATTAATACCATACATTTCTACCATTTCTACCTGACATCATTCACATTTCACCCATTGTCCCAATGATGTCCTTCATAATAAGAGTTTAGTTCAAAATCCTATGTAGTATTTAGTTGGCATGTCTCTTTGGTCCCCTTAAATCTGGAATATTTTCTTAGTCTCTCCTTGACTTTCATGTATCAATACTTTTGAAGTTACAAATGTTTTTATAGAATTCCCCTCAATTTGAGAGTTTGTGTGGTATTCCCTCATGATTAGATTCAGATTACATATCTTTTGCAAGATCACAAAAGTGATGCTGGCTGCTTCCTGCTAACTCTCAGGTGGCACTCCCACCCTGCCCCAGCCCCAACCTGTCTCATTACTGAGGATGCTTACTTTGATCACTTGCTTAAGGTGGTGTCCTCCAGGTTTCTTTACTACAGAGTTAACTTTTTTTTGTCTTTGTAATTAACATGTATTTTGTGGGAGGATTCTTTAAAACTCTGTAAATATATTGTTTCTTCATCCAACTTTTAATTATTCATTTGTTTATTTATATCAGTATGGGTTCATGGTTTATTATTTTACTCAGTAGGTTGCAGGGTTGTTTGTTTTGTTTTGTTTACATTGTGGAGGATAGAACCCAGGGCCTTATGCATGCCAGGCAAGCACTCTACCACTGAGGCAAACCTCAGGCCACCCAGGTTTTAATCTGTTACAAATATGATTTATTTGATGCCCAACTGTCCTAGATGTGACCAGTGGGAGACAGTTCAAGTTGGCTTCTCTGTCCTTTTGACATGTCCGCATTATTCTTCACATATGTCCTTCCTTTCTAGCACAAAATACCTGTTACTTACTCTGTTGCAGCCCTGAAATCAGCAATTTCTCTAAGGAGTTCTTACTCCTTTTGGTGAAGAATTTTATTTAGATCTGAGCTCTATGTGTTCAACGTCACTGGGGTGTTGTTGCTCCCAGCCCAACTCAATGGACTGAACTAGAGAACGTTTGTATGATATATACTTCAAATATTTCTATGTGTTCGTGTGTGTCTACACATACATGTTTATATCTACCTAGATACTGAAAACCATAAATACACAATACCTCCCATCAGGGTTCCTTCTAGTTTTCTCCCTCCAGTTTTCACTGTCTCCTATTGAAAGAAGTCTAGTTCCTGTTATGCTTAATGTATCCACTTATTTGGTCAGTCCTCCTGGATGAAACCAATCTCCTCTCCTCATCTCCCCAAATGGACACCTCACTCACTTCATTAGCCTCCAATCTCTGAAGCAGACAACCCTCATATACAGATGCCCTCCTCAATCCACTGGGGCTCTGACAACTGGCATTGGATCACTGTCCTACACTGGGTCCTTTCTCACCTTGCTGGCTTCTTGCACTCTGATCCAAATCTATGTGGGTGTTTCAAAACTAGCCCAGGATTCAACATTTTATGCTAGGTCCCGAACCCTTTCAATCAGAGAACAGAATGAAGATACATGATGCAGGGAAAAACACATTCTTACTGCTGCTGCTACCTCTGTGAAACACAGAAAAATTGGTGCTGGGTATGCAGAAAGAGGTTTTGATTATCCACAGCTGCTACAGTGATGCCAATCTACATATTCACACATTAAAATTTTTTATCCCTTTTCTTATCATATTTATGAGAATTACTTTTCTAATTCTTTTATCTTTCACTTTTCTTTATTGTTTTCCATAATATGAAACAAATTGGTTTTTTCTTTCAGATTTAATATATATCTTTTAACCATACAAAATCTTGCCTCATCAATCATAATATTTCACCACAGTCTGAAAGGCAAGTCTGTGAGGCAATGGTCTAATATCCCCCTACACATCTTTCCAAATATCATACCTCTGGCAGAAGTACCTTTGACCTCATTAGTGTCTTTGACATTAGTGTCAAAGTGTCCTTATTAGTGTCCTTTCCTTTGACATTTGTTTTACTTCCTCCTCCAAATTATTAGCCTATCCTTATCAAACTTCCTCCTTTATTCAACTAGGTTTTATCCATTCTGTCAACAATTCCTAACTCCTTCATCTATTTCTCTATCACACCCTTTCTGAAAACCTGGAAATCTAAATCAATCTATCTGCCTTCTCTTCAACCTCAACTGTAGAATGATGCTTTAAGAAGACACTCTACTAAGTGTGTAAGATCCACTAAGGCCTCCTGGTCTCTCGGGTGTCAGCTAGATCCTCACGACTCAACATGCTTTCCTCAAGTACCTCCTACTAGCTATTCTTAGATTCTCCATGAGAGCTGCTTCACATTTCCCCTGTCCTTCACTCCCTCCAACCCACATTTTCATTAGATTAGCACTTCTGTGTCTCTAAAGGAAAAGCAGGGGCTCTCAGCTCCTACCTATCCACCTATGAACTTCCTTCCATCGGTACCCACGTTGCTTCTTTACATTATTAGAAAACAAAATGTCAGTGTCTCTGTCCTCTAATCCAGTTCATTGATGCTGCATTCTCTGGCTACTCCTCATTCTTCTTCACAGTCTCCTTTGCTTCTCCTTACACCTTAAATGCTGGCATTCTCTAAGTTCAAATGTTTAACATATCTCTTTTTTTTATTATAATGAAAAATGAAAGCCTAGGGATTCCTTGCTTTGCTCCCACCCTTGGATTAATTTTCAAAGTCCACCCTGTCTCAGCTTGAGCTATGTGTGATCCTTTGGCTTTATCTCCCTTTTTTGGTCCCACCCCTGATCTTGGCATTGTATCAACTACTTTAGCCTGAGAACTATCTAGTTTCCAATTCTAGTGATCTTTTAAGGGTTCATTTAGGCAATCCTCCAATGCCTCTGGCTCCTCTGTACTGCCTGGCTAGCTCCTAATAGCTTATCAGAGACCATTCAAGTGTTAGCTCCTCTTGAAAATATTTCCTGACCCACATTCTCAAGCTGAGTTTGGAATCCCTCTGTAATCCCACAGAACCTTGCTGTGTTTCTCCACTAAAACACTTTTCATTCTGTCATATAATTTTTCACTTTCTTATATATCTGCCCTACTAGATTACAAACTTTCAAAGTCAAGAATTTTGTGTTTCTTGGGCTGGGGCTGTAGCTCAGTGGCAGAGTGCTTGCCTAGCATATGTGAGCTTCTGGGTTCAATTCTCAGCACCACATTAAAAAAACAATCAAATAAAATATAGGCATTCTGTTCATCTACAACTACAATTTTTTTTTTAAATTTTGTGTTTCTTACTAAGAGAAAAGAAGGAAACAGGGAGTAATGGCAAGAATAAAGAGAAAGTAAGCACTAGCTAGCCCAAAGGTGGGAGAAACTATGGCAAAAATTCTAGAATGGAGAACATTCAGGAGCTATGTGATCGATGGGTATATTGGCAGCAGTCATCAGAAAATGACAAGGCACAAAGGGACAGAGAGAAAAAATAAAGAAAAAATAACAAAAATCATAACCAGGGCTAGGCTCTAAGACTTGGAGTACATGGCAGCCAGGAGATCAAGCATTAGAGAACTTAGTGTGAACACTGAAGCAATACATCTCAGTGACAGTAAAGGACTGAGAGACAATGAGAACCAACTGACAATTCCAGAGCTACTACATCTGAGGAAGAATCACAAATTATAAGATCATACCATCTCTGAAAAAAAGTAAAAAATTAAGGTGGTTTAATTGTTTCTGGTTTCAGTCCTAAAAGTTCCTAGCACTAAAGGAAAAATGGTGTGGGGGATGCCTGAATACTAATTCTATTACAGAAGTAAAAGAATTTTTAAATTGAAGCCAAAGAGAAAAGTAGATTTCTTATTGTCTTTGAGTACCTACTTCCAAAAGTAAGGTCTCTTTATTATCACATAACATCCTAATAATACTAGTATACGTGATCATTTTCTTTGTACAACTATTTGACACCTGTCAAGAGCTACTTATGGAACTGAGAGCAGCTCCTAGCTGACAGCCAACAAGGAAACAGGGACCTGGGTCCTGAAATCTCAAGGAACTGAATTCTGCTAACATGAATGAGCTTGGGAAGCAGATTTTTCTTACATAGTCCAGCTGACACCTTGAATTTAGCCTTGTGACACCCTAAGCAGAGAACCCAACTACCCCATGCCAGACTTCTGACCCAAAGAACTGTAAACTAATAAGTAGATGTTATTGTAAGCTGCCAAATTTGTGAAATTTGTTACAGAATAACCAAACTACCACAAATACTGTCCATATAAAAAGTGAAATTCAGATACTCATTCCATCATTTATAGATATGACATAGTGCTATACACCAAGGAAAACACAAGAGGACAATCCAGATATTGCCAAATACCTCAGTTGTCACTTCTGTGACCAAATTACCAATATATAGCATTGATGGATCAGGTCTACATAGCTTAGATAGTTGGCTTCACTTTTCATAACTCAAAAATGGCTACTAAGATTGGCAATATGCCTCTAAATGGTGGTTAATATACTAGCTATTACAATTCAATTTCAATTACCTATCAACTGCCTAAGTAGAACATCTGAGGCTTATAAGAGGTAGAACTAGAGTAGACAAAAGAATGTAGAGATATGGACTACTGGAAGTATTTTAGGGAATTAGTGGCCATTACGGTGGCATTCCTCTTGACTTGATCATCTTTCCTTGAGGACAAAACTCTAAAGAGGCAGAATTGTGACGCAAAAATGCATTTTAATGACTTACAAAAATGTATATTAATAAGTTTGGTTCTGATTCTCTAATATTTTCCTTGGGAGTATTTAACTACTAATTATGTTTCTGACCTTTATACACTTTCAATCTACTGCATTTAGCCCTTCAATTTTAAAGGAGTCTTAAATATTATCATATAGTAAATTCAACTACAATAAAACTCTGTGTTGTTCTCACAATTTTGGACATTGATTTATATAACAATAATTTACTGAGTGGACCCTATTGTACTTTATGGCTTTACTATAAAAGAGCACTGGATAGGAATAGTAGTCTTAGTCATAGCTATGAAATCTTAGAACAGTCAGTGAATTTCACTAAACTCAGTAATTTACAGTTAAGTAAAAGAAAAGTGGTCTAGAATGAACCATAAAACTGTGACTCAACATTCTCTGAAATATATAGTATTATCTTTTCTAATCCTGAGATTGCAATAGGAAGAACTTTCCTACTTTATTTTCATTTTCTGTTGCAACATGTGCTAGCTACCAAAGAACTGCAGGAAAGCTGAAAGGAAAATCATTCTTTTGTAGACTTTTTAAATAAAAATTACATTCTTTTTTTGTTTTGTTTCCTTGTTTTAATTTTTTTGTTTGTTTTAATGCATGAAAGTAGAATCCATTTTGATACATCACATATAATGGAGTATAATTTCTCATTCTTCTGGTTATACATGATGTAGAATTCCACCAGTCTAGGTTATATATGTACATAGGGCAATAATGTCTGATTCTCCTATTTTTCCTTGTAGTTTTGGACACATGGTTAAATGTCAGATCATTATATGAAGAGAAAGGAGAGATCATGAGTGGGAGATCAAAGAATTTTCTGTTAGCAGCCTGAAGAGGAAGTGTCACAGGAAATTTAATTTCTATTTCTGATACTGAAATTGCAGTAGGTACTCCATATATCTATTGAAACAAAAGGTGTTTGTTTCATGATTTCAAAAATATCCTTTTATTTAGAGAATTTTGGCTGATTAAATTATTTTTATATAATTCCCTATTTTTTTTCCAAAGAATCATTGACCTTAATTTTCCCTTCCACATGAACACAAACTTTGCCATTATAAAATAAAAATATTCTCCTTGGTAAGAAGCAGATAACATCTTCCATTTTTTAAAAACTGGTAGAGAAATG
This sequence comes from Xerus rutilus, assembly GCA_028644305.1. Taxonomy (NCBI): domain Eukaryota; kingdom Metazoa; phylum Chordata; class Mammalia; order Rodentia; family Sciuridae; genus Xerus; species Xerus rutilus. The sequence continues at coordinate 67,173,365 of CM053406.1, read as the reverse complement.
ACATATTTTTCAAAATCAGAAATGCTGATTATTCCTACTATTCCTACTCTTTCTAGTGTTTTGAACATAAAAGGGTGCTGTATTTTATCAAATGCTCTCTCTACATCAATTGATAAAATCATATGACTCTTATCTTTAAGTCTATTGATGTGATGGATTATGTTAATTGATTTCCCTATGTTGAACCGCCCTTGCATCCCTGGAATGAACCCCACTTGATCATGGTACACTATATTTTTAATATGTTTTTGTATGCAATTTGCCAAAATTTTATTGAGAATTTTTGCATCTATGTTCATCAGGGATATTGATCTGAAATTTTCTTTCTTTGATGTGTCTCAGTCTGGTTTTGGAATCAGGGTCATACTCGCCTCATAGAATGAGTTTGGAAGGGTTCCTTCCTTTTCTATTTCATGAAATAGTTTGAAAAGTATTGGTATACCTCAACTTTTTAAAAGCTATCTATGTTAAACCCAAGGCTAACATCATCCTAAATGGAGAAAAACTGGAAGCATTCCCTCTAAAAATGGAAACAAGACAAGGATGCCCTCTTTCATCACTGCTATTCAACATAAACCTTGAAACATTTGCCAAAGCAATTAGACAGATGAAAGAAATTAAAGGCATACAAATAGGAAAAGAAGATCGCAAACTATCATCATTTGCAGACAACATGATTCTATACTTAGAGGATCAAAAAAATTCCACCGGAAAACTTCTAGACTTAATAAATGAATTCAGCAAAGTAGCAGTATATAAAATCAACACCCATAAATCAATTGCATTTCTATACATCAGTGATAAACTCTCTGAAAGAGAAATTAGGAAAATTATCCCATTCACAGGAGTCTCAAAAAATAAAATACTTGGGAACCAATTTAACAAAAGAGGTGAAAGACTTCCACAATGCTAACTACAAGATACTAAAGAAAAAAATTGAAGAAGACCTTAGAAGATGGAAAAATCTCCCATGCTCTTGGATAGGCAGAATCAATATTGTCAAAACAGCCATACTACACAAAGCGCTATATAGACTCAATGCAATTCCAATTAAGATCCCAATGCCATTCCTTATAGAAACAGAAAAGGCAATCATGACATTCATTTGGAAGAATAAGAGACCCAGAACAGCCAAAGCAATCCTTAGCAAGAAGAGTGAAGCAGGAGGCATCACAATACCAGACCTTAAATTATAATACAAACTATAGTAACAAAAACGGCAGTGGTACTGGCAGCAAAACAGACATGTAGACCAATGCTACAGAATAGAAGACACAGAGACAAACCCACTTAAATACAGTTATCTTAAATTAGACAAAAGTGCCAAATATGTACATTGGAGAAAAGATAGCCTCTTCAACAAAT
>CM053406.1:67144962-67171500 GCA_028644305.1 Xerus rutilus | reverse complement strand
TCTGACAAGTGGATTCTGATCCATAATGTGGGGGAGGACACGGGAAGAATGAAGGAAATTTGGTCACAGGGGTGGGAGGGGGGAGGGGGCATGGGGACAGCAAAGATGGTGAAATATGATGGACATCACAGCCCAGCTTCATGTATGACTGCATGTATGTTGTGATTCTACATCACATACAACCAGAGAAATGGAAAGTTGTGCCCCATCTGTGTATAATGAATCAAAATGCATTCTATCATGTATACTTAAGTAAAATAAATAAATACATAAAATTTTTTTAAGAAGAGAAATGTTGGTTATTATTGTTACATTATATACTGTGACCATAATTATTGATACTTTTAAAAATGTTTCACTGAAATGATAAACTACTTTTGTTCAATCTATAAGTACACACTGGTATTCATTGTATAATGACCACTATATAGTAAAAAACAAAATAGTGTTTTAAGAAAATAATGTGTTCATCTACATGTGCCATGCCAACTAGTCCCTTCCACTGGCAGTTCTCTTCATATAAATAGCAAGTATCCTTTACTTGGATGACAATCTTTTAGTCATTTTATAACACGTAAGCTCCCTATTCTCTTATTATTTAGGTAATGTATGTATTGTGGCCTTATGTTTAGCTATCTATAACTTTAAGGAACAAGAAAAATGTCTCCAGTGGTGAATGTCTGATAAATAAAAAATTAGTTTATTCTTGATATACTGAGAAACATGGATATTCTCAATCATTTTAAAAGCTCTTATCAGGAAAAGGCAAGAATGTCTGCCAACCACAGAAAACAAATGTTTTTTACAACAACTTGACAGGAACACATCCTTTCTCAAGTCAAAATTTGGTAGTCAATTATACCAAATTATTGCTATCAAATAATAAAAATGATTTTCAATCTAATTAACTTTAGTATAATAATATTCAAACTAATCACACAGAATTTTTTAGGGGGACTTAAAAGAACAGCAAAGATGATTAAATGCTTTAAAAGTAAACCCTTAAAGGAAGAATTTAAGATATAGCAAAGAAGATGTAAGAAGAAAAACACAATAGTTTTAAAATATTTATAGAATTTATACAAAAAGTATAAGAATCATTACTTTTTAAATATCAATCAGTAATAAAAACTTAGGTAAAAGAGATTCAAGCTTGCATTTCAAAGGCTATTAAATATTAATTAGGAAGATGTGTTCATACTTTCTGTGACATGGGAAGTTAAAGAAATAAAGAAGCTAATATATCCATGCCTTTCTCAACCTGTTTGACTTTATTTCAAGATATTATACAGTGAGAAGAAGATACAACAAATTTTATCATTTAATTTATTGCAAGGAAAGCAGTCACCTTTACCTACTTCTATGTTAAAATCTTAGGTGATATTTGTTTCTTCTAAACTTCCTTTCAGTAAGAAAAGTAAGAACAAACACACCAGAAATATTTCATGAGACAGACTAAAATTGTTTGAATATAACATTATAGTGAAGAAAATTTTAAAATACCCAGAGCAATGAAGCAATAGCTAAAACGAAGATAGAAAAACATGAGAAACAGCCATAGTATGGGGGACTCCTATACACAAAAATCAATAGCATAGATACCAAAGACTTCCCAAGCATCCATCCTTCTCATTCTCTATCCAAAGAAAGTAACTACTTAGTCTCACATCTAGCCTAATATCACAAGTTTCCTTCCAACATTACAAATAACAACGATAAAAAATAAAGCATACATAGCTCTTAAGGGAAAAACACATATCCTATCTAACATTTATTGGCAATGCAAAGAAAACAAATCCTTTAGTTACTTAATGTCCATGGAATGAGAGTCAAATGTAGGGCCAATATAAACGATGAACTGAGATCCAACAAAAAGAGACACTCAATGATGGAAGTATACCACAATAATGCAACTGCTTTTTATGAAAGAAGTAAAGGTACTAAGGATAGAAATAGCAAGTAAAAAGATACAAGTAGAACTCAATTAATTCTAAACAAATAACACTTTACTCAGATCATTAAAATTTATCTCAATGTTTACAAGAAATTTAGCTATGCTGCCTCATGATCCCAAGTCCAAAATCTTAAGGGAATCTCTACCATTAATGTAAAAAAACCTTCACTAATCATGCTGCTGTTGCTATAAACTGAATACTTTCATTCTCATTTCTCTGACAAACAGCATTCTTGGAGAACAAGCTCTTTTTTAATTGAAGCTTTGTTTTCAGGCTCCTTTCAAACTGCAGAATAACATAAATCTTGAAATCTTAACTCTTGACCTTTATCCAGCAATCTTCATGTTTGCAGAGCTTTATTTTGGAAGTCTGTCCTTGCAAACTAATTTATCTAAACCCCAAACCAACTGATCAAACCATTTAACGAATTAGTTTCATTTCCTTTCCCAATGTTATAGAAAATAGACAAAGCCTCAAAAGCAAAATATGAGAATTATAGAGATTGGCCTTTATCAGAAAAAATGCTGATTAAGGCATTGTCTCTGGTTGTGGTTTAAGGTTTTGTTTTGGTTTTGGTTGGTTGTCTGGTCTTTTCCAAAGATAATAAAATTCATTCACAGATATATATAAGCCTCATGAAAAGACTTGACATACTGCCATTACAGTTCAAGCAAATTCCTCTGATGTGAGGATACTCTTCCAAAGAATGTTCCAGGGCAGACTGCAACTTCTAGGTCCTAAGAAACTGAATCCTCCCATTCTACTCCATAAAACAAATACTGACCATCTTCCCTCAGATTTAGATTACTCCCACATACTCAAATTATAATATCACTGGGAATCTGTCAGGTTCCTTTAAGTGTAGCATGATTTATAAAGAAGCTTAGTTGTACTATGATCATATCAGTAAGACTTCATTCATAATAGAGTTCTCAGGTCACCTCCTTTAGAGAACTGGTCCTGAATTCCACTTAATTCTAACTGAAGGGCCTCTCCTATATGAGTTCATAGCACACAATACTCCCCTATTATGGTATTTATCACACAGCATTATAACAGCTTGATTTTTTTCCTCCTCTCTTAGACTATAGGTTTCATGAGACAAACTGTTATGTCTGTGTTATGTCTGTTTTGTTCATTATTTGTCATATTACAATGATCTAACAGTGTCTGGCACACAGTAGCGAAGGCATATTAAAGCTGGCCACAAATTCTTTGATATGTCTTTCAGAAGTAGGGTCTAGTTCTCTTCCTTGATTCTGGATGGCTTTTGTAAGTGCTTTGACCAACAGAATTTGGCAGAAATAAGACTGGGTGGCTTCCAATTATGTCTGTGTGTGTGTGTATGTGTGTTTCTTTTTTTTTTTTTTTTTTTCTTTTTTTGGTAGTGATGGGAATCAAACCCAGGACCTCAGACATGCTGGGTAAGCAATCTCCCAAGAATAACACTTCAAACACCCAATAAATTCTTAAGAAACCAACAGCTTCAACTTCCTGTCTTGCAGATCAGTTCCTCTAAGAGTCCCAAGACTAATTAGGGAATGGTATCAGTTTCCAAGGACAACAAAAGCATGAAGAGTTTCAAGAGAATAAGTTTCCAGGAATCTACCTACCATCTCTCTCTTCTCTAAAATTGATCTGTTAAGACACCAGAATCTGCACCCACTCATGCAGATTCTCTACTCTCTACATTTTTTAATTTATTAATTCTACTTAAGTATACATGACAGCAGAATGCATTTTTATTGATTGTACACAAACGGAGCACTACTTTTCATTTCTCTGGTTGTACACGATGTAGAGTCACACCATATGTGTAGTCATACATGTAATTAGGGCAATGATGTCCATTTCATTCCACCATCTTTCCTGCCTCCATGTCCTCTCCTATCACCACCCTCCCCTTTAACCAAAGTTCCTCCATGCTTCCATTGGCCCCTCCCATTATGAATCAGCATTCACTTATCAGAGACAACATTTGGCCTTTGGTTTTTTGGGATTGGCTTACATCACTTAACATGATATTCTCCAACTGCATCCATTTTCCTGCAAATGCCATAATTTTATTCTCTTTTAATACTTAGTAATATTCTATTGTGTATATATGCCATAGTTTCTTTATCCATTCATATACTGAAGGGCATATAGGTTGCTTCCACAGCTTAGCTATTGTGAATTGAGCTGCTGTAAACATTGAAGTGTGTATAGGCGAAGGAGTGAGATAGCTGGGTCAAATGGTGGTTCCATTCCCAGTTTTCTACAGAATCTCCATACTGCTTTCTAGACTGGTTGCACCAATTTGCAGTCCCATGAGCAATGTATGAGTATGCCTTTTACCCCACATCCTCGTCAACATTTATTGTTGTTTGTATTCCTAGTGATGCCATTCTGACTGGTGTGAGATGAAATCATAGTTTTGATTTGCATTTCTCTAATTGCAAGAGATTTTCATATATTTGTTGATTGATTGTATATCTTCTTCTAAGATGTGCCTGTCCAGTTCCTTAGCTCATTTATTGATTGGGTTATTTGGAGTTTTTTTTTTTGGAGGGAGAGGGTTGGTGCTAATTTTTTTGAGTTCTTTATATATTCAGGAGATTAGTGCTCTGAGGTGCAAGTGACAAAGATATGCCCACAAAATGTAAAATCTCTCTTTGCTGTATATGGATTTCCAGTTTTCCCAGCATCATTTGTTGTAGAGGCTATCTTTTCTCCAATGTATGTTTTTGGCACCTTTGTTTAGTATAAGATATCCATATTTATGTGGGTTTGACTCTGTGTATTCTATTCTGTACCCCTGGTCTACATGTCTATTTTGATGCCAATACCATGCTGTTTTTGTTACTATAGCTTTGTAGTACAGATTAAGGTCTGGTATTGTGAAGCCTCCTGCTTCACTCTTCTTGCTAAGGATTGCTTTGGCTATTCTGGGTCTCTAATTTTCCCAAATGAATTTCACGATAGCTTTTTCTATTTCTATAAGAAATGACGTTGGGATTTTAATTGGAATCACATACAATCTACATAGTGCTTCGTGCAGTATGGCCATTCTGACAATATTGATTCTGCCTATCCAAGAGCATGGGAAATCTTTATATCTTCTCAGATCTTCTTCAAGTTTTTTCTTTAGTGTCCTGTAGTTTTCATTGTAGAGGTCTTTCACCTCTTCTGTTAAATCGATTCACAAATATTTTTTTTGAGGCTATTGTGTATAGGATAGTTTTCCTAATTTCTCTTTCAGAGTATTCATCACTGATGTGTAGAAATGCATTTGAGTTATGGGTACTGATTTTATATACTGCTACTTTGCTGAATTCATTTATTAATTCTAGAAGTTTCTGGTAGAATTTTTTGGATCCTCTAAGTACAGAATCATGTCAGCAAATAATGATAGTTTGAGTTCTTCTTCTCCTATTTGTATTCCTTTAATTTCTTTCATCTGTCTAATTTCTCTGGATAGAGTTTCAAGGACTATGTTGAAAAGAACTGATAAAAGAGGGCATCCCTCTCCTGTTCCCATTTTCAAAAGGAATGCTTCCAATTTTTCTCCATTTAGGATGATGTTGGCCTTGGGTTTAGCATAGATAGCTTTTACAATGTTGAGGTGTGTTCTTATTATCCCCAGTTTTTCTAGAGTTTTAAACATGAAAGGGTGCTGTATTTTGTCAAATGCTTTCTCTGCATCAATTGATATAATCATATGATTCTTATCTTTAAGTCTATTAATGTGATGGGTTATATTTATTCATTTCCATATGTTGGACCAACCTTGCATCCCTGAAATGAACCCCACTTGATCAGGGTATACTACTTTTTAATATGTTTTTATATGCGATTTACCAGAATTTTACTGAGAATTTTTGCATCAATGTTCATCATGGATATTGGTCTGAAGTTTTCTTTCTTTGATATGTCTCTGGTTTTGGTATCAGGATGATAACTAGCCTCGTAGAATGAGTTTGGAAGTGTTCCCTCCTTTTCTATTTCATGGAATAATTTGGGGAGTATTGTTATTAATTCTTCTTTGTAGGTCCTGTAGAACTCTTCTGGGAATCTGTCTAGTCCCAGGCTTTTCTTGGTTGGTAGGCTTTTGATAGCATCTTCTATTTCCTTGCTTGAAATTGATCTGTTTAAGTTGTATATGTCCTCCTGGTTCAGTCTGGGTAGGTTATATGCCTCTAGAAATTTGTTGGTGTCTTCAGGATTTCCTATTTTACTGGAGTATAAATTTTCAAAATAGGTTCTGATTATCTTCTATATTTCAACAGTGTCTGTCGTGATATTTCCTTTTCCATCATAAAGTTTAGTAATTTGAGTTTTATGTCTCCTTTTTGTTAGGGTGGCTAAGAGTTTGTCAATTATATTTGTATTTTCAAAGAACCAGATTTTTGTTTTATCAACTTTTCCCACTGTTTCTTTTGCCTCAATTTAATTTTTTTAATTATTTCCTGTCTTCTACTTCTTTTGGTTCTGCTTTGTTCCTCTTTTCCTAAGGCTTTGAGATGTAGTGTCATTTTGTTTATTTGTTGAATTTCTTCTTTTAATGGATGAGCTTAATGCAATGAACTTTCCTCTTAACACTGTCTGCATAATGTCCCAGAGATTCTGATATGTTGTATCAGAGTTCTCATTTACCTCTAAGAATTTATCTTCTCCCTGATGCTTTCTGTTATCCATCCATCATTCAACAGTGTAGTCTCCAGGTGTTGAAGTAGTTTCTATTTTTTATTTTATCATTGATTTCTAATTTCATTCCATTATGGTCAGATAGAATGCAGGTAGTATCTCTATTTTTTGTATTTGCTAAGACTTGCTTTCTGGCATAACATACAGTCAATTTTGGAGAAGGATCCATGTGCTGCTGAGAAAAAAGTATATTCACTCATTGATGGATCAAATATTCTATACATGTCTGTTATGTCTAAATTATTATTTTATTGAGTTCTATAGTTTCTTTAGTTTTTGTTTGGAAGATCTATCCAGTGGTAAGAGAGGTGTGTTATAATCACCCAGTATTACTATGTTGTGGTCTCTTTGATTCTTATAGTTAAGAAGGGTTTGTTTGATATACATTGATGTCCCATTGTTTGGGGCATAGATATTTATAATTATTATGTCTGGTTGATGTATAATTGCCTTAAGCAGTATGAAATGTCCTTCTTTATCCCTTTTAACTAACTTTGGTTTGAAGTCCACTTTACCTGATATGAGAATGGAAACCCCTGCTTGTTTACGTGGTCCATTTGGGTGATATGTTTTTTCCCACCCTTTCACCTTCAGTCTGTGGATATCTTTTCTTGTGAGATGAGTCTCTCGAAGGCAACATACTGTATTTTTTTTTCAATCCAATCTGTCAGTCCAATGTTTTTTAATTGATGATTTTAGGCCATTCACATTTGGGGTTATTATTGAAATATGTTTTGTATTCCCAGTCATTTTGGTTTATTTTGGGTTTTTAACTTGACTTGGTTTCTCCTTTGATTGGCCTTTCCTTTAGTGTAGTTCCTCTCTTTGCATATTTTCATTGATGGTTATCATTTCTTCCTCATGGAATATTTTGCTGAGAATGCTGTGTAGTGCAGGCTTTCTTGCTGTAAATTCTTTTAACTTTTTTTTTATCATGTAAGGTTTTTATTTCTTTATCAAATCTGAAGCTTAATTTTGCTGGATATAAGATTCTTGATTGGTATCCATTTTCTTTCAGAGCTTGGTGTATGTTGTTCCATGATCTCTTGGCTTTGAGGGTCTGGGTTGAAAAATCTGCTGAGATCCCAATTGGTCTTCTCCTATATGTAATCTCATTCCTCTCTCTTGCAGCGTTTAAAATTCTATCCTTACTCTGTATGCTAGGCATTTTTATTATAATGTGCCTTGGTGTAGATCTGTTGTAATTTTGCATACTTGGTGTCCTGTAAGCCTCTTGTATTTCATTTTCCAAATCTTTCTTCGTGTTTGGGCAATTTTCCAACATTATTTTATTGAAGAGATTGTGAATGCCTTTGGTTTGAAATTCCGTGCCTTCCTCTATCACGATAAATCTTAGATTTGGTCTTCTGATGCCATCCCATGATTTTTGGATGTTCTGTTCATGGTTTCTTACCATCTTCACTGTGTGGTCAACTATATTTTCCAAGGTTGTATATTTTGTCTTCGTTATCTGAGGTTCTGTCTTCCAAGTGATCTAGTCTGCTGGTGATGCTTTCTATTGAGTTTTTATTTGTTTATTGTTTCCTTCATTTCAAGAATTTCTGATTGGTTTTATTTCCACAATCTCTATCTCTTTCTTTAAGTAATCTTTTGCTGCCTGTATTTGCTCCCTTATCTCTTCGTTGGTGTGATCAATGGTTGCCTTTATTTGTTCTTATCTCTTTGCTGGAGTGATCAATTTTTGCCTGTATTTGCTTGCTTAAGTCATTCTTTAATTTGCAGATCATTTTAATTATATACATTATGAACTCCTTCTCTGTCATTTCTTCAACTGTGCCTTCAATGAGTTCTATTATTATAGTATCTTGGTTTGGGGCATTTTCTTCCCTTGTTTTTTCATGTTGACTATGTGTCTTCCTTTCTTGCAGTATGGATTTAAGGTATTGCATTTCTACCCTATAATCTTGTAGTGACCCTGCAGATTACCTTTACCTCACCTTGGTGTTTGCTTCCAGTTCCCAAGTGTCCCTAGATGGCTGCTATTGCAACTAAAGATGGTGGTAGCGGTACCGGAGGTACTCAAGATAGCAGTAGGGGGTGTCCCAAGATGGATGCAACCACTTTCAGAGTAGGGGCTGAAAGGGTGGGACTTATAATGGCTTTGGGCTGCCTATTCGGAGATGCATTGCTATGTGAGCTATGGCGGGCTGCTGCCTCCAGGCCCTCTCATCCCAAGGGGAAGGCTACTACATGGGGAGGGCTATGGCAATGGCTGCAGTGTCCAAGATGGATGCTGGCCAGGGAACAATAGATGGTCATCCACTGTGTGCAGCTCTCACACAGGTCAGCAGGGGGCGGGTCTTGGGCACATGAGTTGGAGCTCCAGCATGGGTCCATGAATAGGTGGGCGGTGGGCCTGGAGCTTGGGCCCCTGGGGGCAGGCAGAGGTAGTCTTGGGCCTGACGTAGGCCTGGGCTCCTGCAGGTCCCCTCTCTATTTTTTAACACTAGGCCTTCCCCCCATTTCACAAAAGAAAGATATCAAACAACCTATTCTAAAATTTACTGTACCACACTGTCAAAAGTTATACAAACTTCCAGGATTTTTCTTGATTTGGTGTGGCTTGCCTTACCTAGTATTTCATATGTATGTGTTATGAATAAACTATAGCACTAAAAAGAGGGTATTTAGGTTCTGAGTTCAGATAGTATACAGTAGATCAGTGAAAAGCAGCTTTACTCTTAAGAAACACACCCATGAAATCAAGGCAAAAAAAAAACCAGGTTGAAATTGGCTCTTCCCCTTATATACTTAACTAAAAACATATGTTTCCAGCTATTCTCAATATTTAAACATGTCCAAAGGAAAGAAAACATCTTCAAATTCCTGAAAGTATAAATAATGATATTGATTATTTTAATATAAAATGAATAGTTTTCAAAACTACTAAATATTTCTAGATATACTAGCTAAAACCTGCTGATAAAAATTTCATAAGACTTCACTCAAATAAAATGCTGATCATTCTTTTAGGTGATACTTAGTCATATATATTCCTGTTAAAGTTAATACTATTATTGTTTTGTAAAATATTTCATATTTTCTATATCTTTTTTCAGAAAGTAAAATTATTTAGCAAACATTAAACCGGTTATTTCTAACAATACGTACTTTTTATTTCATTAAATATGTGGGAAGTTTGATCACTAAGTCTAACAAAATTAATGTCTTTTTTTTCTTTTTTTGGTACCAATTTAATGAATCCCAGGGTGCTTATGCACTGAGCCACATCTCAAGACCTTTTTATATTTTATTTTGAGACATTTTCTCACTAAGTTGATTAAGGCCTCACTAAATTGCTGAGGCTGGCTTTAAACTTACAATCCTCCTGCCTCAGCCTCCTGAGCCATTGGGACTGCAAGTGTGCACCACTCTACCCCACTGTTTTATATTATAAGTGAATAAATCAATTTAATTACATGCATATCATTCTAATCTTAACAGTATGACTTTTATTACTCAAGCATATGAAGATGTGTCCTAAAAGCTATTTCTTAGTGATTTACAAGTCTTGATTTACAAGTGATTTACAAGTCTTTGAATTGAAAAATGGAATCCTAATTTTTCAGAAAGTCTAACTTTCCTAAAAGATCTGATGAAGAAGACTGTTTGGGCTAATTACATTATATGGTAAATATTTTCCATTAAGTGAATGAGATAAATCTGCAACTTCAAGGTTGTGACAAAAGTATAAGATAAATCTATTTTATATTGAAAAACTTTGTAGTGTAGAAGATTGTTGAAATTAACATTTTAATCTTCCCAACCCATTATAAACATATCAAATTAAAAAATCACCTTTAAGTGAAACAGTAAGAGAAACTAGTGTGCACTTGGAAAGTCTTGGTAAAGAATTAGGGAATACTTCTCCAAAATTGCAAAAAGTGATGACTCAAATTTATGACTGGATAACAAGTCCTTTTGCAATTCAGATGACTTTCAATTTTTTGTTTTCAATTATTTTAAAGGAGGATATAATTGAACTACCAGTTAGTAAACCATTAAAAAGTTTTCATGCATAAGGTCAAAATGCCAACATATAGGTATAGGAAATGACTTCCTAAACAGAACACCTAAAACATAGGAAATAATGCCAAGAATTAATAAATGGGAGGGGCATCAATTTAAAAAGCTTCCACACAGCAAAGGAAATAATTAAGAACATGGAGAGAGAACCTTCAGAATGGGAGAAAATCTTTGCTAGTTACTCTTCTGACAGAAGATTAATATCAAGAATATGTAAAGAACTAAAAAAAAATCTTACTACCATAAGCTAGACAGACACTTCTCAAAAGAATAAATGCAAATGACCAACAAATAGATGAAAAAAATGTATGATCTCTTTTGTAATTAGGGAAATGAAAAATCAAAACTATGCTGAGATTTCATCTCATACCAGATAGAATGGAAGCCATCAAGAAAATAAACAATAATAAAAGCTGCAGAGGATGTGGGGAAAAAGCAACATTTTTACACTGTTGGTGGGACAATAGTTAGTACAACTGCTATGGAAATCAGTCCCTCAAAAATTAGAAATGGAACTACCATGTGACCTAGCTATACCACTCATTTATCCTAAAGAATTAAAGTCATCATACTATAATAATACAAAGCAGCAAAATTCACAATAGCTAAATTATGGAGCCAGCTTAAATGTCAGTCAACAGATAAATGGATAAAGAAAAATATGACACAGTTAAGCACGATGAAGGAGCATATCTGTAATCCAAGCTACTCTTGAGACTGAGGCAGAAGGATTGCTACTTCAAGGCCAATCTCAGCAACATAGACTTTGTCTCAAAATAAAAAATTAAAAGGTTTGAGGATGTAGCTCCATAGTAAAACACTCATGGTTCAAGCCTCAGTACTGGAGAGATAGATGATAGATAGATAGATAGATAGATAGATAGATAGATAGATAGATAGATAGAGGGTTCAGGGGAATCTCATGAAAATAGAAGGGAGATCAGTAGAGTAGAGGAAAGGGACCAAGAGGAGGGAAGGGGACGGGGGGTGGGGGGGGGTAACTAGCAAAGCTGACCACATTATATTATTGTTCTACTGTGTTCATATGCAAATATGCAATAATGAATCTCATTATGTATAATTATAATACACCAATAAAAATAAGATAACTTGAATTTGCAAAAGCAAATACAAAAAAATAAGTTTCCATGATATATTCTATGTGATTTTTGGCACAAAACTAAAATAAGGTTTTAAGAATTCAGTGACACTGCCATGATAAAACTCTTTGCATTTCTATCTATTAAGTAACGTATAGTTACATACACATGAATCTGGGGGGGGGGGACTCCATTTCATTAGATGATTATAAAATTTTTATGTTTAATAATTTAACCCACATTATCTGTTGTTAAAGGAATTGTAATATTAGTAATAATGCTAATAAGGGAAAATTTAGCAGTTGGAGCCTTAATTACAAATAAATATTAATGCCACTTTATGTACAGTTTTGTCATAATAAATCAGTTGATCAGTAAGACTTTCAAGCATTAAAATCTATTATATTGGTATAACATGAAAAGTAAAATTAAAATACAAATTCAAAGAGATAAAGAAAAATTACAATATTTCTGTTAAAAAAGCTTTTGTTTTGTTTTGTTTTGTTTGGGACCATTTATGAAACTTGTACAACATCCTCAGCCTTTTTTGAGACAGTATCTTGCTAAATTGCTTTGAGTCTCACTAAATTGCTGAAGCTGACTTTGAACTTGTGATCCTTCTGCCTCTGCCTCTGGTGTTGCTGGGATTATAAGCATGTGCCACACTTGGCCAAAGAGGCATTTTTTAAAAATATTTTCTTTTTAAGTTTTATGTTTTGCAGTGTTGGGGATAAAACCTAAGAGTTTGTGCATGTTCAGCAAATACTATCACTGTGCGAAATCCTTAATACATGTTTTTGTACATTTTAAGTGGATATAACATATAAAATTTAAAATTGAATTCCTTTAGGCATATGTAAATAAAATATATAACAGTTTTACTTTGAAATGTCAATACTTTAAATATGTTGGAAACTACATCCTTTGCAACTATTTAGATGAAAGTTTTTAGATGCCAAGTTAAAAAGGGCAAGCAATTCTCTTAAGGAACTGACAAACAAAATAATAAGATTGCAACTGATCTACAATAATGAACATACACTTAATTTTTCACTAATGTTGACAGATGCACCATCTTAGTTCCCTATATGATACAAAAATTCACTATTAAATAACATGCATTTCAGAATGTGACTGGCTACACAACTGAGCAAAATTCTTAAATCAACTGACTGACACACCAAGAATACACCTATTTCAATAAAGAATTAGCAATGGCTTTAGTATCTAAGAAATACAGTTTTCATTATATTTAAGATAAAATATGAATTTTATGTTATTTATTATTTCCTGATTATTCTTATTAGTGACCTGTTTTCTATAAAATTTTAATAATTGCAGAATATGCCCAATGATATAGTTATACATTGGCCCTTTTACAATATTACATGAAGTAAAAACAAAGAAAAAATTTGTTTCTATTAAGAATGTGGCACATGCCTATAATCCCAATATCTCAGATCGCAAGTTTGAGGCCCAGCCTCTGCATCTTAGTTAGATACTTAGCAACTTAGCAAGATCTTGTCTCAAAGTAAAAAATAAACAAGGACTGGGAATAAAGCTCAGTTGTAAAATATACCAGAGTTCAATCCTCAGTACCAAAAAACAACAATAAAAACACTAATGTTTCTTCTGAAAAGGGAATGAGAAATGATAATCATTTGGCACCAATGAAATCCTCTCAAGCATGCAATTACAGACTTAAGAGTGCAATTACTGAATATATTTAAATTTATTTTAACATTTGGAAGCATAGTGGCAACCAAAAGAATTTTATTTTTAAGCTTCCAAATATATAACTAATAAGTTAGTTTAAAAGGGACAGGTACAAGGTTAGCAAAGAATTCTTTGAATGCATGAAGACTTTGGAATCTGTCTTTAGATTCCCTTAAGATCTTGCCTAATTAACTGTGTTACATGTTTACAGCTGGGAAAACAAAGGGACAGGTATTTAGAAAGTATTTTAAAAAAAAAGAACTCAAAAGATGTTTTTAATATCTGCTCAGGTTGTTTGTTTTCCTTTTAAAATAAATGAAACAATAAAATAATAAAGGTTTTCACTAAATCAATATTTCGAGGTAATAACCAATATAAGTCACAGATTCAGTAAAACCATAGAAACAGATTCAGAAGGCAATCTTTCTCTGAGCTGCCAGAAGCCACCAAACCCTGCAGAGGAGAAGGGGTGAAACTCTGATAATATTAGGCAGATGCTTTTTTTTAAGGATTTTGGTTCTCCCCACTAAGCCTGAGGAGAGTTTAAAGGCTAATGATTGTCCAAAATGTGTACTTGCAAGACTCACTCATTAAAGACAACTAATACAATAAGGGTGAAAGAGTAAGAAGAAGATGACCTAAAGAAAAATTATGCAATTGAGAACAAAATATTGTCAAAACCCAGGAGTGAAAACTGAGGTAGCTCACAAGTCTAATGAAAGAAAGTAGACAACTGGGAAAGGAAACAAAGGCACTTCTCTAACTTTGAGGAGAATTTATCAAATGAGTCCATTAAATAAAAAACACTTAACAATACATTAGACATTGTTTCTGACTGTAGTTTTAATAGAAGATGTAAAAAGCCTTCTCTACTTGGCCTTTCTTTTTCATATAGAATCTCATAAGCAGAATGTTAATAGGTTATAAATGTCTGTAAATTAAGTTGAATGAATCCAAAATAATCTTAGCTGAGGATAGATTGCTGTATTGTTAAAGTATCAAACTCGGAGGTGTATTCTCTACTAAGATACCAATATTTGTCTATTGATTGTGATGGGGGTGAGAGGAATAAAGGTTTTTTACCAATTCCAAGTGACAACAGATTCTTAGACAACAAATAGAAATCCTTCACACAGCTCTTAAACTGGCTGTAGTAGCTTAAAATACAAATGAGACTTTCAGCAATTCATTCATCTATTTTCCAACCACAAGGAATACTTCCCACCACAGTCACTGGTGGTTTTCTCCCTGTAAGAACTGAAGAACTTGTCCTCTGAAGTTGGGGTTGTTGTGTTTTTTGTTTTAGCATGTATCTCATTCCAAATATAAGCAAACAACAACAAAAAAAGTAGTTCTATTAGTGGGTTACATAACTTAATATACAGTGTTCAAATTACTTCCTAATAAAATTACTTTTATTACTATGTATTTTCATATTGTTTATCAAGCTTTGTGCTCCATTTTGTTACATGAGAAATAATGAACAACAATAAAAGAAAAGAACCACCTTACTATACTTCTTGAGCAATCATAAAGTTAGGAATTTCTTATAACTGCCGGATTATCAATTGGAAGCTAAACTTAGTATAGAAATGATTTTTGCAAAAAGAAGTCTGCAACAGCAGTATCTCATTTATCTTACCAGAAAATTTAGTATGTGAGAAGAGAATTCCTCAATATCAAATGTGTTTTTTCTGGTTAAGGGTTTCCTTGAGAAATGCTACATAGTTTAAATTATTGCTTAGACTTAACATTTTCCATATTTCTCCAAAAAATATTTATATTTCCTTAGAGATATCAATATAATGATATATCAGTTATGAGGTAGAATAACATATTAACTGTCTTTATGATCTATGAACACTTACAAAACCTTTTTAGTACTTTCTATATGGACTTGCTAGGGCCTTAGAAATATTTTCACTAATGATATTTAGAATACATAATTTGAATTTGCATATTTTTAAAATCGTCTATTACAGAAAATATAATTTTAGTTAATGATTTGTGAGACACATACTTTTCTATTCTTATATTTTACTAAATATAGTACATTTTATAACATCATAACTAATTATGATCCAATTGTAACTACTATAAGCATAATGTCAAGTTAAGCTGCAATACCTAGAAAAATAAACTTATGTCTTAGAGGTTAAGAATCTGATATTTGAGATCTGTACATCTGAACTTTAGAGAAATCAGTTTCTAAGTTCTGCTATACACCTACTATAAAAAGACAGGTTTAAGAGGGATCATCTATTTAAACATAATAATAGTCTTTTTACAGATGAGGAAACTAAAGATCAGGGAATTTATGTTATAGACTCAAAATCACACAGTTAATAAGAAGCAAAGCAGGGATTCAGACTGAGACTATTCAGATCCAAAGCAAATACTAGGTTGGTAATGTTAATTCATGATTATTGCCCCACCACTCAACAAAGATTACTAGATTCAGGGGTACTGGGATCCTAGGTTCAGGAATACAGATAAAGGATATAGTATGGCCATTAAGAAAAAAGGCAGTGGGATAGAAAAGAAATTCAGTCAGTACATCTGGTGTAATATAGATTGTGAAAGTGGCCCAGGCAGTTTGGGAGGCAGGTATTCAACTTAGGATGGTGAGCCAGGTAGAAGAAAGAGATAATAAAAACAGAGCAAACAAAGGGGCTAGATGACAAAAATCCTTGAATGTCGTATTAAGGAGCTTGACTTTTTTTCAGGGCAAAAAGGAAGCCCTGAAAATTTAGTCCAGAGAATGACACAGTTAGATATACCTTCTTGAAAATCCAGGGGTTTTTGTTTGGTTGGTTGGTTCATTGGGGGTTTTTTTGTTTTGTTTTTTGTTTGGGGCTTTTGTTTTGTTTTGTTTTTAGTTTTCAAGGATGAATGTGCAATAGTAATTTAGAAAGAAAATGGAAAAAGCTAATCTAAGAAAGCGGTAATGCAGACTGAATGAACAAGAGTGATCCAGCAGATAACTAAGTGGCAAAATTGACAAGGCTCAAAAAGGAAAGAAGGGGGAAATCCTGAATATCTCTGAAGTGTTTGGTTTATGTAACCAAGTGAACAGTATTGACCTTACAATGTTAGGAAACCTGGGGGGTTGGGATAGTAGACTGAATAGGTGTAGGTAGTTCTGTGCCGTACAGGAAGAGCTACTTAATAGTTGGAAATATGAGTAGTAAGCTTAGAAGGAGTTCTGGGCTAGAGATATTTACTTGAAAGTTCTCAGGTCATGGATGAGTAAGAGAATGTACAGAATGAAAAGGAAACAAGACCCAGGATGGCGGGGGGCGGGGGGGGGGACCCTCCAGAACACTGACATTGTAGAGGGTAGAATTAATTATTGGCCAAAGTTACAGATTTAGAAGAAAACATATTGAAGAGGGAAAATGTATTATATTTAGTTCATGGAAATAAAATGTTGAGCCAATTAAGTCACAGGGGACATGGAGAGTTATATATGAGATAAGGAGGATAAGAATACAGAGTGTTTACATTCTTAAAACTACAAGAGTGAAAAGAGCCAAAACACAGCTGGAGTTCAGCTCTGAGGAGCAGAAGGTCCAGCTGAGACTGAACAATGCAGGCAGTTACAGAGTTCAATCCCACATTAATAATACTTTAATTTAAAAAATAGGTACCCAGAAATGAAATGAATAATATTTAGTGACAGGAAAAAACACAGTCTAGTTGGTTCTTCCTTAGGGCAAAGAGGGCTGGTTCAGGATGGACGTGTGCAGTGCAAAAAAAACAAGATCATGAGGGGATTGACCTGATTTATAAATAAAAAGAACTATACTAAGCCTGAAAGCTTGAGAATTCCTTGTATACACAGCAGATATTTGTATCTCCAGCTGATGGATTTAGAGCCAGTATAAATACACCAGGTATTGTATATCCTATCACCTCACGTACTTTAACCACCATCCAGGACTATAGACTGTGGGGTTACTTATTCTCATGTAAATTGGTTACTGCTATTGGCAAGTATGTTAGTTTACAGCCTTGCTTAATTTCCTTGCTCCATATCCTCAACGTATTAAGTTCATTCAAGGTGATTAGGGATTAGGATCCATGAAAGGAAGCTAATATTGCAACAGTCCTCTTACTGGTCTTTCCACCCCATTCTAGCCTCTCATTTCCAACCTTTTGTCCACATGGAAGCCAGGGTAATCATTTAAAACTTTAATCGCATGCTATCATTCCCCTGTTTCAAATAGCTCAAAGGCTTTCCAAATGGATTAAGTGTTGCAATTAAACTACCATGACCCACAGGCCTACCTCATGTGACTCGTGCCTATCTCAAATCTCTTTTCGTGCCACCTTCTCCATTCCCAGACCATTTGAACATGCTATCCCATCGGTTCCAAATGTTATTTTGTTTTTTTACAAATTGACTCTTCATTCTTCAAATGTAAGTTAGAGACAGATCCCTAACTGCATTACGAAAGGAAATCCTCCTGTTATTATCACTCTCCCCTGTTCATTTTCTTCATAACACAAACTGTACTCATATATTTCTTTGTTCACTTGACTATTATTAAATTCCACAAAGGCAGGAAACATATTGTATGTACTTATTAGTAAAGTGCCTAGACCCTCAACAAATTTCTAGCAAAAGAAAGGAGAAAGAAAATAATGAACACAGAGAATCAGTCCAAAAAAATTTTTTTTGAAGTGGCAGTGTTAGTAAAACACTTCTGGAAAAACTGAATGGCAAATGACATTATTTGATAACTTCTAAAACTAGGTTTCAATGTTAAATAACTAGATTTAATATAATCAGTGTTGGTAATTGTAATTAATCTAATTAATGTTAGGAACTTTTAAAAGTGAAACCATAGTGGACCAATATTCCTATGAAGTATCTATTAAACTTAAGCTTTTCTGGAAAACAATGCATGAAACTCTTCACCTGTAAATACTCCAATGTCTGAGAGAATAATCTTTATTAACAAGCATACTTCAGTTTTTGAAAATCAGAACACATATTCTGATTAGCTAATAGGGAAAGGTCAATGACGCTACATGACAGAGAACAGTTTCTCAGAACAACTGAGACTAAAGATACAAAACATACACAAGAAGACCCAGAAGATATTCTGGAAGGATGTGATGGCTAATTTCATGTGTCACCTTGGCTAGGAATAGTACCTAGATAGTCAGTAAAATATTATTCTACATGTTTCTGTGAAGTTAATTTATAAGTGAAATTAACGTTTAAATAGGTAGACTACATAAAACAAATTATCCTCCATAATGCAGAAGGCAATCAGTTGAAGGCCTTCTCAAAAAGAGACCATCACTGAGAAAGAGGATTTCTGCCTACAGACTCCCTTAAGACTTCCTGATGATTTTCACTTACCAGCCTCTTTTCATTCCAATTTGTGATTAAAATAAATTTCTCCCTCTCTACATATGTATACACACACATGCATGCACACATATACACACATACTACAACTCTGTTTCTCTGAAGAATTCTAATACAGAGGATTCAGGAGCTAGAAAACATGAGTTCAAGTTCCAACTCTGGCCCTTAATACTTGAGTAATACTTTCCTTGGAATGATTGTTTTCCATTTATAAAATGAACAGATTTTTAAAAATCAACAACTACTTAATGTTACCAACTTCATTTCCACATATTATAACTATTGCTTCCAAATAAATGTAAATTAAAAATGCACAACAAAATGATTTTATTTTATATAAGGTCGTCTTCATTTACTCATTTTAAAACTAGTATGATTACCCAATAAGCATGTATGAATAAGAGTGTTGTGATAAACTCCAAAGTATTTTCCATGGTAGAAAATACTGGAAAGAATTCTAAGGTAACACTGACATCATCATACAGATGGCATTTATTTGGAAAATGCCAATAAAAATGAACTTCTTTAAATAGGGAAATAATACACATTTTCAGCTTTTTAAACAAATTACTTCATTTCATACTACAAATGTTTTATTACAAAAAGCAGCACTATTTTTTAAATATATAAAATATGATACTTTCCAAATTATTTTAAATACCATTTATTCAGCCACCATAAAATCATATTAAGACCAGGACTTATTCTATAAATGAGAAATTTTTTCACTTAGAAAGAAATGAAATTCAATAACTTCCATTATAAGTAGATAGTTACATAATTTGGAATCCTAATAACTATTTTATACATTTTACTATAGTGAATATAAAATATTATTATGAAATATAAAATATATAGTATCAAGCTAAAATTCACAATTTCACTATTTTTATTTCTAAGCATTTAAAATTTACACTGCAAAATTACCTAGCTATAAGATATACAAAATTTTTAAAGATGCATAAAAAATTCTCTGGTGATATTAAATATAGATTATTTTGATACGAAAACTGATGGAAATAAAACTTTGGATTTTCAGAAGCATACTTGAAAAAACATGGAGAATTTTGAAAAGATACTAAAAGCAAATGCTAACCTTGCTCTTTCTCTTCAACTATTCATTTAGGGGCCAATGGTCGAGGGAGAAATTTTGCCTTAGAGTTTTTCCTCATAGTTTTGCTACTAGCTGAACTGCAACTAATTTGCAGAAAACATAAAAATAAATGAGAGTTTAAAGCATATGCCAACTGTTTAATCCAAAAAGAAGGGGAATGGGAGTGGGAGTAGGAAGGATAGTAGAATAAATTAGACATTTCTACCCTACATGTATATATGATTACATAACCAGTGTAATTTCACATCATATACAACTAGAAGAATGAGAAGTTATACTCCATTTACGTATGACATGTCAAAATGCATTCTACTGTCACGTACAACTAATTAGAACAAATAAAAAAAAGCATATACCCCCAAAAATAGTCTGAAAAAGCATTCAAAAAATAAAAAATTAGATCAGAGGTAATTAGATAATTACCTCAAGTAAGAAAACATCAACATTAGATCTTTTATTCATTCAAATTAGAAAAATGTTGAAACCAAACAGTACAGGCAGGATATAACTGTATAAACTCACATTTGTGTGCTGATTTAGGGGACAGAGTAAGAATTTTGATGAGACATTGAACCAGTTTAAACATGTTAACATTCTCTTGTTTGAAAATAAATTATTTTTAATAGTTCTCAAAATTGTAATAAGTTGTAAGCAAAAACTTTCTAAATTAGAAAGCAGAGTTATTTGAAGGAGTAAGAGTTGATTGTTCTTTAGGTGATTTCACAAATCCCTGCAATTCCTCATCTTTAAGTTGTTTTTTCAAACAATCAGAATTTTCTAGTTAATAGTGACCTTAGAATTCAGCTGGTTTATAATCACACCCAATGTAAGAGTCTTATTTATAATATGTATAATCAATGATTATCCAAACCACTGGAATATTTCCAATGATGGAGGATAAGGAAGTCTATTTCTACGTAAGATAAATCATCAGAAAAAGATCTGAAAGTTAATGTATTCCTGTAATGACTTCCATCCTGTGAATTTAGTTCTACATCCTGAGGCTACACCATGCAAATACAGACTTTCTTCAAATAATTCATGACTTAACTCTCGAGTCCCTTAGGTTAAACATCTCTATTTCCTCCAACTCTTTCTCATGTAACGAGTTTTCAATAACTGTCACTGCTAGTCACCTTCTCTGGATACATCTCAATTTGCCAATGACCCTTCAAAAACATAGTGTCCACAACAGGTGAAGTATGGAATGAACCTAGATACCTATAAATAGATGAATGGATTAATAAATTGTTATATATATGTATCTGTATATACATATATATATATGCACACATACATATACAATGGAATTCCACTCAGCCATTAAAAGGAATGAAATTATGGAATTTGCTGGTAAATGGATGTCAATAAAGAATATCATGCAAGGAAAATTAGCCAGATGTTTTCTCTCATATGAGGAAGCTAGAGTAAAATAGAAGGAAGGATAAGATTACATCAAGAGCCAATCAAATACAAATAAATAGATGAGCAAAAGGAAGTCTAGTAGAGTAGAGGAAGGAGAGAAGAGAGGAAGAATGAAAGAAAAGGGGGAGGGAAAGGGAGATCATGAACTGAAGTCAATATCTATGCATGTATGAGTTTGTGGGGATGAACCCAACTACTATATATAACCATAAAACTCTAATAGAGGGAAGAAAATTATAGAACAGAAAGATAGGATTCAATTTCCATACTTCCTGCTTATGGTACATAAGCTATCCTCTATGGTTCCAGGTTCTATCTACAAACTCACAGAAAAGGCCAACTATTAATTTGGCCTGAGGAATATAAACTTGCACTGTTGATACTTGGGCTTTGTTTCCTCTGCCAACTCTATATGCACTGGAGAGAGGTGGGGAGGGTGATTTCTTCCATTGGAATATGCCCAATATTCATTTCCCCCTGGTCAATTACAGCCTGTTTATTTAAATTTGGTCAAAAAAGCTAAACATAGTTTAAAAAGATTCTCTAAATATAGAGCTTCCAAATACAAACTGTGGTTTTCAAATGCCACACAGGTAAGTACAAGAAGCCTCAAAACTATGGGATTTCCTTAAACTGGTGTCATCTCCTGAAATTCACTACAGTAGAGTGTTTTCAGAAAAAAGCACTTGGAGCTTTAATCAGATTGGATATGGAGTCTGGAGACAGACATCTCACTCTATTCCCATCCTCGGGGTTCATGCTGAGTGACCATGTTACAAGAGAGGCTGCACAATTAAGTCATTTTGGTTCACTGGGGTAGCCAAGTGTCCACTTTTTTTTTTTTTTTTTTTTTTTTGGTACCAGGGATTGAACCCAGGGGTGCTTAACCACTGAGCCACATCCCCAACCCTTTTTTATATTTTATTAGAAACAGGGTCTTGCTGAGTCACTTAGAGCCTGACTAAATTGCTGAGGCTGGGTTTGAACTCAAGTTCCTCCTACCTCAGGCCTCCCAAGTCACTGGAATTACAGGCATGTGCCACCGTGCCAGCTCAAAGAGTCCACTTCCATGAGCAGAAAAGTGCTCCATTTATGAAGCTGTGCCTATCTGTCTGCCAAGAAGCAATGTGGGAACAGATGTAAGAGAGAGAAAAAGTCTAAGGACAGATTCAGCTTCTGTTCCCCAGCATCCTTGAGAGGAAGGGGAAAATTTACCAAGCAGTGAGTTCAAATTAAAATTGTTCTGAGTGATAACTTTAGAACAAAAACATCTCTCACTATTGATTTGTCTTACCTGAGACCAGACTATGTAGAAAGTGAAACTTCATAAACCTGTCTTATTTCTTATTCATCTGTCATCCTCCATTGCACCTCCATGCTTAGGACTATCATCCTAATCTGAGCTTTCTATGTGAAACACTTGTCAGCATTAACTAGATAACTCTGCTTTAACTGACCCTGTCTTATGACTTCACAAGTCATAAGTCATTTCAAACTAGGTTTGCATCTCTAAAGAAATAAAGGGCAGAAAGAAATTATTTTGCATCTTAATTGTTTCCCCAGGTATTGCAGCTCATTAAACTGCTTTAAGTCTTGGGGGAAAAAAAGTGTCTAAAAATAGACACAATATTTCAGATTTGACAGAGGTATGTGATAGAAAGTAAGAATCACTGCCTCTCTGTAAAATTTTTTTTAATAATAAAGAATTAGATTTATAATTCTCCTTAAAAATAGTCTTCTTGAAGATGAGAAAATAATAAACAAATTTATACATTCTTCATAAATATCACCTGAGATAAAAATTGGCAATTTTTCTCAGTTCTCCACATGCTATGTGTAAACTTAAGTCAAAATACCTGGTATACCACACAGATTGTAATGGAATTATTTTTGGATTGAAATATTAAATTTCCATTTAAGTTTTCCACATTTAAAGGCTCTAGACGAAGATGGAGAATCGATGAACTGTTATTTTATATTTTTAAGGACTTTTACAGTGAAAGATAAGTTTCACTACTTTGTAAGACATTTATTGTATGTCTATACATAAATTTAGGCAACCCTTAATTCTTGATGTAAAAAACTGATGTTTGAATCATGTCTAAATTTTTTCCATTCTCCAAATTTTTCCTAATTAAGGCAATGCTTAGGAAAGAAGATACTTTGGTATTTTAAACTATGTCTGGGCACATGCTGAATTTCCAGTATTTAAGCTATAAGATACTCTACCCTCAGTCCTATTGAGCACAAGTCACATATATATTTTTTTAAATATAACATCCTGCTCAGAAAAAGAGAGTTAATTTGAATTATTAATTAAAGAAAATAAACATCACCTACATCTTCATAATAAATGAAAATCAACTTTTTATAAATTATCTCTAATTAAAAAACAAAACCAACTAAGGTAATAGGAAAAACCTGAACTAATCCAAACTTTTTTTTTTTTTTTTTGGTATTTATAGGATTTTTATTTGAATATCATTTTAATATTGAATGTCACAAGATTTAATGACCAAATTAGTCATTTACATTTTTCAAAGATATCTAAATATAAAATTGCTAAAAATTCAAATACAGATAGCAAGCTACAAATAATGCTTCTTGTTTCTGGGGTAGGAATGGAAGACCTTAGAAAAAGGTGCTCCTGTGGGCTGGACAGAGCACAAACAGGGATTCAGGAACTGCAAAGAAACCCACCTGACTTGAGATGTTTAGACACATCTCTTCCTATACAATGATTTAAAAAATGTTTTAAATGCAGGCCCTCAGTGACACATATGGCCCTTGGCCTTGGCCAGGGACAGTAGAAAGGATGTCACCCTGGGAGGGACTCTGGCAAGGCCTGCAGAGGCATCTGGTGTGGCCAGAGGTGTGATGTCAGGGGTGCCCAACCCCTTGCCTTTCTCACCAGGGTGTGGGGTGGCACCCCTTCTCCTGGACACAGAGGACAGCAGCCGGGCAGGCACTGTATGGAGAATGGGAGGGCAGACGCCGCCCTTCAGAGCCAGTGAAGCAGAGACCCTTCCAGGTCCAGGAAAACCTGCAAGCAGGTCCAATTATCAGCAGAAACCTACACTTAATATTAAGAAATGGAGAAGCCATTGTAGCAGGGAGCAGCATGGCACATCGTCCCCACACCCATTTCTGGAGTCCGAGGTATGGGAGTGTGCTGAGGAGAGAAGGCTCCTGAAGAGGACAGTGACAGCCTTGGACACACAACACCATGTCCTCGCTCCTAACTTAGTTTCTTAACTATCCTCAGGGCAAGTGCACTCATTTAAACAAATGGCATAGTTAAAACTATTGACTAAGCCTTAAACATTTCTTCTGAGAAATCGAACCATAGCTTTTCCAATCTGCCTGCTCAATATGGGAACAGATTTTAAAGCGAATAACATAATCAATCTCCACCCCAAAGAATGGTCCATCATACCAACCATGATAAAGAGTACACCTGTTTATTAAAAGGAAAAAAAAAGAATATACACTTTTGTTCTTCATTTGCTTTAAGAAATTTGATCGAGTTGAAGGAAATGCCTGGCATGGCTACGTACATCCTCGGGCAGGCTCATCAGGCAGTGAGGGTGGCTGCACAGCACATGGCTCTGCCAGGAAGTGATCTGGTCCTGGGCATTGTTACTCACAGCCACTGCCGATCAGGCTGCAGTCCCCTGGCCAGGTCCCCTGTCCTCCAGCCTAGGTACCCCCCAGGCCCACCCCCTGCCCAAGAGCCCACTGCCCTGTGCCCGTGAGCCGGGCACGGATCTCCCCCAAGCACTGCAGGGCATGGGGTGGGCTCTAGGGCCACCTGGCCCTGGCAGACAGCTCTGAGCTGTGGCAACAGATTGAGGCTGGGGCCAGTATCACTGCTGCCCTGATTTCTTCTCCTTCTGGAAGCTGAAGCTTGTACGTCTGTTCAGTTTTCTTTGTTTTTAAGCAAAATATTCAGCCCTGGCGGTGCTTGCTTGTGATTCCAGGATGTAGTTAACATTGAGTACGATTTTATTGATGGTAGCAGCGTCAGATACAAAGTAGAGGTGTTTATAGTCGTGATTGCTTAGATACGTAAGTTTAAATATTGCATGACTGGGGCTCTTTTCTTCAGCAAGGTCACAGGCACAGAGCAGGTCAGAATCCATTGAGATGGGTTTCTGCTTAATCCAAAACTTAGTGCTGGCTTTCTGATTCGTAACAGGGTCTATCTCTACTTTGTCTCCAGAGACACCTAACTGCACGTCGGTCGGTCGTGAATCGCAGTCTGTGGATCATGCTGACTTTGAATGACTTGTAATGGTGGCTGCTAAGCATATCCTGTACGGTAGCTATGTCAATTTGTGAATCCTCCTCAAAAACTCCGTCTGCCCTTGAACCTGATATCTTCTGGGGTCTTTTCTTCGCTTCACTGCCTTTAGCAAGATCTCCTTCATTGTGACCTTGGTGTTGTCCACCTGAATGAAGGAGAATCCATGAGCAGCATTTATTCGAACAAAGAGCGACTCTTTGGATGTCAGACCAGGAGATGAATACTTTTCAACCAGGGCCAAAGTACTGAAGCCAAATTTATGAATGGGCTCATTGGAATCCAGTGGGGGGAAATCCGTGTCTACCTCCCCATCATCCTCAGCAATGTGCAGGCAGTAGGCACTGACATTGTCATTGAGCTTCGGCTCCTGTCCTTCGCTTGTATACTGCCAACAGATGAGCCCAATGAGGTCCTGTACCCTGGCGCTGGCCATTATCACCACGGTCATTGGCAGCAGTCTGTCCTGGCTTGAGTGCAGGGGGAGGTAGATGTCGATTTTCTTGGTTGCAGTTGTGCCTACATGACCCTTGCCATCAAATTTTGAATACACATTAAAGGGATTATTCAGCTGCAAAGGGCACTGCTCCAGGCATACAGATAATATGGACTGCTTTCCAGAACTCGGAGGCTTCTCTTTGAGGGATTTTTTTTCAAACAGTGACTTAACTCCTGGGCTGATTGCTTAGAATTTCTTTCTTTCCACTGAATATTTTTGCATTTGATCTGGTTTTGTCTCTCTTTTCGAAGTCGTTCTAATCTTTGAGCTGTGTTTGAGCGTCTTCTAATACCAAAGTTCCAACTTGAGA
>CM053406.1:67111734-67144862 GCA_028644305.1 Xerus rutilus | reverse complement strand
GGATGAATCTTCTCTAGGTCAACATCATGATCAATGAGAACCATCTCACACATTCCTGTGTCATCACTGGTCACATGTGACTGCCGAATATGAGCTAGAATAATAGTTGGATTGTCCAAGAAGGCCATCCTTTCTGTGGGCCAATTTCCTTAAAAGGCTATTTTCTCCTCTTCATCTTGTTTGACGAGCTCACCTACCTGAAGCTGCTTCCTCACTATGGGCCGGATCAGCCCTGGGGCACGTTCCTGAGAGGAGGGCCTGGCTTCCCCACGCCTCCCGGGCCCTGCCCCGAACTGCACTCCCGGGATCCTCAGGACCGGCGCTCCTACCGGCCTGCTCAGCTGCCGCTTCCCGGGCTCGCCCTCATGCCCCCACTGCTCGCCACCGCCAGCCGGCCGAGCAGCAGCCCTATTGCCCTGAGCCGCGCCACGGAGCCGCGCCACGACCCGGAATCCCTGATCCAAACTTTCTATCTAACTTGCTTCCTACCTTTGAAATAACATTCTCCTATGTAGTTCATTTTTTCATACCTTAAAATAGGGTGGACACAAGCATTAAGCTTATTTCAAAGAAAATGAAATAAATGAACCAAAGAATAAGTATAAATGAAAATCAAAGGCTTATTGCTATAGGTAAATGATGAAAATCTCATTAACATCTAATAATAAAATGATTACTTTTCTGAAAGCATTAAAAAGTTCGTTTTAATAAACTATTTGATGTTCAAGAGAATTTCTAAACATGTAAATAAACATTTTAACAGTAAAATCTAAGAGTTATACACCAGTAAACTAAAAATATTCTCTGGTTCTAAAACATCTCCTAAAGTGGCTTAAAGAAAGACAAGTCCAATTAAGAATAGTCCTGGCTCACCTGGGCAGCTCTGGTATCACAGACTACCTAAAATAGTCCCCTTACCAGAAACTCCCATCCTGGTTTGTTTAAAAAGGCTAGTTCCACATACCTGTGAGTGAAATGACCTAGGAGAGCAGCAATATCTATCAACCTCTGGGCACTGGATCACTTGGCAATTTACATTTTAATAGTTCAATAACAAGCAAAATATAATTAAACTACTGAAATTGCATAGAACAGACTCAAGGTCTGTGTACTCCCCACATTCACATGTTGAAACTGTAATCCCTAGTGTGATGTTCTTAGAAGGTAGGCCTTTGAGAGATGATTAGGTTATAAAGGGTAATGCCTATAAAAATGGGACAAGTCAGAATGGCAATTATCAAGAATACAAGCAATAATAAGTTGGCAAGGATGTGGGGAAACAGGTACACTCATACATTGTTGGTGGGACTGCAAATTGGTACAACCACTATGGAGATCAGCATGAAGATTCCTTAGAAAACTTGAGTGGAAACACTATTTGACCCAGCTATCCCACTCCTCAGTCTATACCCGAATGACTTAAAATCAGCATACTATAGTGACACGGTCCCATCAATGTTCATAGCAGCTCAATTCACAATAGCTAAATCATGGAAACAACATAGATGCCCTTCAACAGATGAACACATAAAGAAATTGTGGTACATATACACAACGGAATATTACTCAACAATAAAAGAGAATAAAATTATGGCATTTGCAGGTAAACGGATGAAGTTGGAGAATATCATTTTAAGTAAAGTAAGCCAATTCTCAAAAACCAAAGGTCGAATGTTCTCTCTGATAAGTGGATGCTGATCCATAATGGGGGAAAGGAGTGTGGGGAGAATGGAGGAACTCTGATTGGGCAAAGAGGAAGGGGAAGCGAGAGGACATGGGGGCAGGAAAGATGGTAGAATGAAATGAACATCACTACCCTAGGTACATGTATGACTGCACATATGGTGTGACTCTACATTATGTACAACCAGAGAAATGAAAAGTTGTGCTCCATTTGTGTACAATGAATCGAAATGCATTCTGCTGTCACATATAACTAATTAGAAAAAAAGAAAAAAATTAGCCAGGCCTGATGGCAACATGCCTGTGATCCCAGCAGCTTTGGAGGCTGAGACAGGAGGATCACAAGTTCAAAGCCAACCTCAGCAAAAGTGAGGTGCTGGGCAACTCTGTGAGATCCTGTCTCTAAATAAAATACAAAATAGGACTGGGGATGTGGCTCAGTGGTCAAGTGCCCCTGAGCTCTATCCCCCGTACAAAAAATTTTAAAAAAAGAATAAAGAAAAAAAATGGGACTAGGGCCCTTATAAAAAGGCCCCAGAGACCTCTTTGCTTTCTGTCATGTAAGGATACAATCAGAAGTAGTAGTCTGCAACCCAGAGGATAATCTTTACCAGAATACTCTACTTCAAATCTGTTTTGGAATTCTGGAGGAAATAAGTACAGAAACACTAAAACTATTTTAATATTTTGTTTTGGTTCATCTTAATGGTTCCTTTAATGTATTTCTTTAAGAATTTTCTAGGTGCTGGAGTGCTACTCAGTGGTTAGAGTGCTTGCCTACCCTGAGTTCAATCCTCAACACTGCAAAAAATAAAATGAAATAAAAGAACTTTCTAGGAAAGAATGAAGAAAAAAATAGAATATTCTACTGAATGATTTTATTTAACAAAGAGTCTTAATACTCTTCATCATTTTCAAAATCAAAATAGGTATCATTTGTATAGTATATGTAATGTGCAAGTTAAAATTATCAGGAACTTTAACACATTATCTACTAAATTCCAGGTCCATACATTTAACTGACTACTAGACCTCTCTACAAAGATGTCCCAAAGACATGTAAAACTCAAAATACCCCCAAAGTAACTTTCTATCTTACAAACATACACCACCATTTTAGAATTGGTCAGTGATACCATCAAGAAACCTGAGTTATTGTAATACAGCAATAACTAGCATTTAGAAATAGCTACTACGTGCCAAGAATGATGCCAGGTATATTATCTATATTATACCTAATCCTCACTCTCCAAAAAATTTGCAAAATAGCTATTATTTTGAGAACTCTCCAGTAAAGAATACTATTTAATTTCATTTAATTCCGATTTTCTCCAATTAATTTAAGCACTGAACACTTTTCAACTTTTGGTGAACTAAAAGTACTAATCTGATCATACTTTGGAATTTTTTTTTCAAAATTACCACCAATAACATGTTGCATTACCTCAATCTGTTTGTAAATTCAAATCAGTGATTCACTATATAAAGTAGAGTAGCTAAGAGGAGTATATATTTGGGCATAAAGTTGTATTACCTATATTTAATCAAAAGTTTACTTTCAGGACTGAGGATAAGCTCAGTTGGTAGAGTGCTTGCCTTACATGTGCAAGGCCATGAATTCAATCCCCAGCAGAAAGAAAGAAAAGAAAGAAAGAAGGAAGGAAGGGAGGAAAGAAAGAAGGAAGGAAGGAAGGAAGGAAGGAAGGAAGGAAGGAAGGAAGGAAGGAAGGAAAGAAGGAAGGAAGGAAAGAAAGAGAAAAGAAAAGAAAAGTTTACTTCCTTACAGCGTGATTCCTTGAAGTGAGTCTAATTTTGTTCATATCAATTATTTATGAGAATTTGGCTGTTAGAATAATATGCTTAAACAGTAGGAGAAACAAAGACTGGGTAAACAGAATATTATTGTTACTGTTTCTATGAGAGGGCAAACAACATACATTAACAGACCAATAACAGGCACTAAGCAAGAATAGTAAGATACTAACAAAAGAAATCAAGAATACTTTGGTAGAAATATTAGAACTATCAACAGTAGGAAAAAGATTAATTGCCAAAGGCACAGTAAGATAATAAGTAGCTAATGAGAATTCAAAAGAAGAAAATGCAGTGTAAAAATAGAGTGCGTAGAAATATTTTCAAAGAAATTATGTAAATCTGCCTTAGCTATTCTTTAAATATACCTGTATTAATTTGCATGAAACATTTTTTTAAAGTTTTGCAAAATATAAGTAATTCAAGTAATATATTTGTTGGGAGTTCAGCATTTCACCCAAAATCACATGTCTATATAGAAATTAGCCACAACTAGGTGTGGTGTCATAGCAGACTGTACTACCAAATGCTGGATATCCTTTAAGAATTAAAATGCTGCCAGGCACGGTGGAACTCATCTGTAATTCCACTGACTTGAGAGGCTGAGGCAGGAAGATCACAAGTTAAATATTTAAATTTAAATGAAATTAAAAATAGAACTACCACTTGATCTAACAATCCTACTACTACTAGATATGTATCCAAAGTAACTGAAATCAATGTGCCAAAAAGATATCTGCATACTCATGTTCATTGCAGCATTCTTCACAACAGCCAAAATATAGAATCAACTTAAATGTCTGTCAATGGACAAATGAATAAAGAAAATGTGGTGTATACACACAATGGGATACTACTTAGTCTTAAGGAAATCCTGCCATTTGTGACAATGTAGGATGAACCTAGAGAATATTACATTAAATCAAAGATGCAAGACACGAAAAGATAAATATTGCATGATTTCACTTATATGTGGAATATAAAAATAGTAAAACTCATAAGAGCAGAGAGTAGAATGGTAGTTACCAGAGGCTGGAGGATGGGTGCAAAACTGGGAAGATATTGATCAAAGAATACAGAATTTCAGCTGGATAAGAGAAATAAGTTCAAGAAATCTACACAACACAGAAACTACAGTTAATGTATTATGTACTTGAAATTGCCAAGGGAGTAGATTTCAGTGCTCTCACAACAAAAAATAAGTGAGTATAGAGTAGTGACTTGGATCATGGTCTTTGCCTCAGAGCTATGGCTATGCTTTGCTCTGGGACCTTTCTGCACAAAGGTGCAGGACAAGATTGCCCAGGAGGTATGGTAAAGCCCTGCCTGAGGAAGTTCTGTGCAAAGGTACAGAACAATAACAGTCTTGACCTTGAACTCATACACCAGCTGCCTGGGATAGAGAATTCTGAGCATAACAAGATAACCACCATATCTTGCAAGTACTGCAATCTTCAAACTTGCCTACTCTGCAGAAACTCTGGACAACGGGCTTCCCAGGAACGGCAGGATAATAACAGAATGTTCTTAGCACTGCAACAGTAGAATAGCTACAATATTTCTAGTTATAACGTTTTGCTCCTATAGTTTTAACATCCTGATTGTGAGACCCTATATAATAAAAGTGCAGAGTTAGCTCTGGGTCACTGTTCCTATGTCAGAAGTTGGTGTCCCTCCTGGTCTCAGCTTTCTCTCTGTGTTTGTGTGTCTTTGTCTGATTTAGAAACACAATGGATATATGTTCAAAACATATATATAGTGTATACCCTAAATATACATAGTATATACCCTAAATATACACAATTTTTGTCTGTCAATTACAAATAAATAAATAATAAAATGATTTTTAAATTACCACAAAAATCTTATAAAATTAGTAAAGATGCAAGTTGCATTTAGAATAAAAATTTACATACCTTGGCTTCCGAAATGCTAAACTATATTGTTGGCAAGCCAGACCCACAGTTGGAGTATAAACAATAGGCATGAATTTTTCAATGTCAGACATTAGCACTCTATAAAAGAGCTTTTCATTTCTATCTTGAAGATCCATTAAAAGAAGATACCTGTGGAAAATGAGACATAATTAGATCTACATCCAACAAAGTCATGAAAAAGCTGCACAGAACTCTAATTAAACATTTTTCAATCAAGTGTATTTTTTAGGTTGTACAGAAAACATCACAAACAAACTTAGAAATGTTAAGTATTTCAAAGAATGAAGAATAAACTTGATTACTATCACTCCAATATTCAAATCATTCCTGAAATAACATTTTACTGAACACTTGAAGAGATCTTATCACTATTTTATAACGAAAGACAAATGAAAATACCTCTATAGATATAGTTTAAGCATTAACTAAATAAATACAAAAATTTTATCCTTTAACTTCACTAGTGATAACTAAGAGAAATAAGAAGCAGGAAATGAGTAAGGGAGTATAGCACTCACCTTAAAAAATAACTAAGATAAGCAAGCTCAAGGGACTTTTCTTAATATTACATGTAATGGCTCTTTTCTGTCTAGAGATTATTTCTGATATAGAGTTATTTTTCTAAACATAAGTCTTTTAATGTTACCTGCAATTTTCAATAGTTTAGAGAACAATAAAACTCTGCTGGTACAAGTGAAAAAAAAACTGCAAAACTGTATTCAACAACATTATTAGACTTTTTGGTTTGATTTCTTGCTATGGTTCTGATACCACTTGAGTGTGTTCTCCAAGGGATCATGTGCTGGAAGTTCAGGCCCCCATGTGGCAATGTGAAAGGAAGAGGAACCTTTAAGAGGTGGGGCCTAATGGAAGATAGTTAGGTCACTGGGGAAGCTGCTCTTGGAAGGTATTAATGTAGTTCTCATGGGCCTCTAGTTGGTTTCCTCAACAGTGAACTATTATAAAAAGAGCAATCTTGGCCCCATCCTGTTCACTGTTTTTTTGTCCTGCCTTATGATCTCTCCCTCTCATAAGCACACCTGTCATGATGCCATATGCCATGTTTTGACAGAGAAGATGGTTCTCACCAGAGGCCAAACAAATAGGGCTGCTCAATCTTGGACTTTCGGCCTCCAAAATCATGAACTAAATAAACCTCTTTTCTTTATAAAGTAGTCAGCCTCACATATTTTGTTATAGGAACAGAAAATAAACTAATGCATTTCCGTTCCCTAAAATAGTTGAAAGTGTGCAGACCTAGGAAAAGCTAATGGATTTTAATGCTTGGCAATTAGGTAAAATAATCCAGAAAACAAACATTTTGGAGGAAGATAATGAGTTTAATTTTAGACAGGCTAAAATTAGCAATGTGGAAGTCACCATTGCTAAATCAATGGTCAATTTTTGGATCTCACTTTACTTATCAAGAACATTTGACATAAGTGACATTCACTAAAGTTTGACATATTCTCTTTCCTTGACTTCTAGGCCATCATATTCTCAGTTTTTCTTCTACCTCACTGGTCATTCCCTTTCAGTTTCTTTGTTGATGTCTTCTCTTCTCTGAAAGCTTTCTAACATACATATGGAATACATTAGGAAATTATGATGGTTTTATCTTCAAAATATATCCCAAATCTGATCACCCTCATTGCTACCACCCTGAATTCCAATCACCATCATCTCTTGCCTAGATAATTTTAACAGTCTCCTAAAAGTTCTCCCAGGCTACATCCTATTATCAACATTATAGCTAGTCTTCCTAAAATACAGTGCAGATTATGCTGATCTGTTCAAAACCTCAAGAGGCTTCCCTTTTCATTTAGAATAACAGCAGAAGTCCTTCAGAGGCCTATGAAACCAAACATAATCTGTCCCTAATTACCTTGTCAATTTCCTTTCCTTACCTATCACTCTTCTTCTAACTCATTCTGCTCTAGACACAAGTTTCCCTGCTGACAGCTGAACATGCTGGCTACAGAACACTTTTCCTCAGATTTCTACAGATGGCTAATTTCCTCAGATAGCTAATTTCCTCACCACCTTTGATTATTTGCTCAAACTCACTTTTTCAGTAAAGGTGACTATTATCATCCCATTTAAGGATGCAATTTGGCCATCCCTAATCTCAGCATTCTCAGTTCTTCTTTATCCTATTTTACCTTTGTCTTTTTTCCCCCTATATCACTCATTACTTTCTAACATATAATTTGTTATATATAAACATAAACATATAATTTATGTTTTTACTTATTATAATTTATATATAAACATATAATTTATGTTTTTACTTATTATAATTTTTAGTATTTAATAATTTATATAAATTCCACGAGAGCAGAGATTATTATCCATAATTGCAATATCTAAAGAGTTCCTGACACTGAGCTGATGTTCAATATATATTTGAGGAAGAGTCTGGTAAAATATGAAAGTCACCACTCTTAGGAGGCAGATGATAAAATGGCCAAGGGAAAAAAATACAAAAGAAGTTCCAGTGTGTGTATATATACATACACACTGGACAAACTAGGTCAGACTCTTTCCCACCCACCCTTGCCTGCCTTATGGACTCATGAACATAGAGCTATGGTGGCAAGGATGGAGGTTACACATTGGCTCAGCAATATGGATTTCCATTCAGGAAGGCCAATCTGGTTAAAGCCAATGATGAGTGCTCAATCTACCTGCAGCAGAGAGCAACACAAAGTCCCTGATGTGATGCCATTACCCAAAGTATTTAGCCAGCTACTTGATACCAGGTTTATTATATGAGGCAGCTTTCATCATGCAAGGGTCAGTGTTGTTTTTACTGGGAATACCAACTCTCAATCCAGACATGTCTTCCTTGCATGCACTGCCCAAGTTACTATTCATGGACTTACAAAATACCACCATGGCATTCACATAGTATTGCTTATGATCAAGGAACTCACTTCAGAGAAAATGAGCCCATGTTCACAGGTTTTATAATATTCCTCACCAACCATACAGCTGACTTAACAGAACAGTGGAACATCCTTTTGAAAACCCAGTGATAACATCAGCAAGGTAGCAATACCTTTAAAAACTGTTGCAAGATTCTCCAAGAAGCTGTATATGCTGAATCAGCATTCAATATATGGTGCTATTACTCCCATAGCCAGGATTCAGAGGTTCAGGAATCAAGAGGTAGTGGCATACCTTGCTAATGATCTGAGTGAACCACTAACAAAATTTCTGCTTTCTGACCCTATGACTTTATGATCTGCTGGCCTGGAAGCCTTAGCAAGAAAAGGGGAAATGTTTCCAGCAACAGACACAATAATGAACCTATTGAACAGAAAATTAAGACTGCCACTTTGTCACCTTGAGTATCATTTGCCTCTGAATGCACTTGCCTCTGAATCAACAGGCAAAGAAAGGAGTTACTGTGCTGGCAGGGAAGGACTGATCTTGATTACCATGAGGAAACTGGACTACCACACTACAATGAAGGTAAGCAAGAGTATGTCTGGAATACAAGAGCTCTCTTAGGGTATCACTTAGCATTACCAAGACCTGTGATTAAAGTCAATGGATATACCAATGCAATTCAGGGAGAACTACACCAGTCTGGGACCATTGAGACTGACTAAAGGTCTGAGTCATTCCACCAGATAAAGAACCACAACCAGGTCATGTGCTTGTTAAGAGAAAAGAGAGGGCTGGGGTTGTGGCTCAGTGGTAGAGCGCTTGCCTCACATGTGTGAGGCACTGGGTTCGATCCTCAGCACCACATAAAAATAAATAAGTAAAATAAAGATATTGTGAAAAAAATTTTTAAAGAAAGAGAAAAGAGAATTTGGAATGGGTCATGGGAGAAGGCAGTTATAAATACCATTTATGACCACATGATCAATTTTAGAAACAAGAACTATAATTGTCATGGTTATTTCTTCCTTATTTTGTTAAGAATATGCTTGTGTTTACACATATATAAGCAAACATCCATAAGTAAAATATTAGCAAATATTATTGTTTCCTTCCCTCTCTTACTATGCCGACTTTATATCATAGTAGTTAAGCAATGCTCATTTTACATCATAAGATTTGAGGTAACAGATACTGAGAAGAATAAATATCATCCAAAGATTTTCCATCTTCTTCTGGGATGTATTTTGAAATCTAATCACCAGTGTGACAGCGTTTGGAGGTGGGGTTATTAGTGTATTTTCAGTTATGTGCATGACTATTGTATCATGTTAGGTGGAAGTACTACCTTGTTATTGGTTATTGTCTTTATTTGAAGATTAAGTGTGTTCTAAGGAGATACAAATGGGTCCACATTCCATCTGGGTCCTAATAAAATACCATAGACTGCATAACTTATTAAATAACAGAAATTCATTTCTTGCAGTTGCAGATCTATTAAGTCCAAGATCAAGGTGCCAGTAGATTTGCTGCATGGTAAGACCCCCTTCCTCACTGACAGCACTTCCTTACTGCATCCTAACATGGAGCAAGACAAGCTCCCTCTTACGAGGACATTAATCACATTCATGATTTAATCACACCCCAAAGGCCTCACCTATCAATATAATTGCTTGAGAGATTAGGATTTCAACATATAAATTCAGGAAGCACACAAACATTTATATCCAGGTGCCAAGTTGATAAGGGGTGGACCTGTGATGGTTAATTTTATGTGTCAACTTGGCTGGGATAGCATCTTAGCTCAGAGTTGTAACAAAATACCATAAGCTGGGTGCCTTATCAACAGAAATTTATTTCTCACAGCTCTGAAGGCTGGAAGTCTAGGATTATGGAGTTTGCATGGCTCAGTTCCTGTAAGAACCCACTTTCAGGATGCTGATGATTGACTTCTCATTGATCCTAACATGGTAGAAAATGGAGGGTGCTAGTTTTATGGCCTTTTCTTATAAGAGCACCCATTCCATTCATGAGGACTCCACCCTCCAAGACCCCTCCTCCAAATGCCATCACACTGGGGATTAGACTTCAAAATTTAAATTAGGGTTGGGTGTGGGGAATAAACATTCAATCCATAACAGACAGCGTGTACAGATATATGGTGAATCCCTGTTCTGGATGTTTCTGCAAAAGTGGTTTTTGAATGAGATTCACATTTAAATTGGCAGACTCTGAGTAAAGTAAATTATCTCTCAATGTGAGTAATCCTCATCCAACCCAATCAGCTGAAGGCCTCAATACAATGAATGATTTTAAGTCCAGCAAAAAAGAATTCTGCCAACCTACCGACTGGACTCCAACTGCAACTCTTCCCTGGGTCTCCAGCCTGCCAGCCTATCTGCAGATTTTGGATTTACCAAGCCTCTCCATCCCTCTCACTTTATATATATATATATATATATATATATATATATATATATCTGTGTAGTGTTTTCTCATTTTTTCATACCAATACATCCTTTTTTTGTTTCCCTAGAGAACCTTAATTAATACAAATACCTATCTACAAATATTGGGTTAACTACCTCACAATATTTTAAAATAGCTGTTTTTCTAATGCACAGATGAAAAACTGAGATTCAGTCCTTAATAAGAAAGGGCAGAGTCAAAAACAAGGCAAGGCAGATGTACTAGCCATGGCAGTTGCTGTAGTGCCAAGGAGCCATGGCTAACGCAACAGAACTTTAACCTAGAGCTATCCAATTCCAAAGGTAGGCAAGATGTTACCTTCATTTCTGTGTAAACAAAGACAATAAATTCTAAACAAAGTAAGTGACTTAAATTCACAATCGTGTTGGAACTAAGCTTAAAGGTTGAAAAACTGTACTTTCACCTACAATGTACTTGAACTCCAACTAAAAGGCATTTGAGTCTGGTTCCTCTGTTCAGGGCGGCATTTTCTGATAACTGACTTTTATAACAATAATTCTACTGTAAGAGAAGAATAGTTCCTCTAAGAATACAGTATATTTATTTTTATTTTTATTTGTTCTTTTTAGATATATATGACAGTATAGTGTATTTTGATATATCATATAAACATGGAGTATAACTTCCCATTCTTGTGGTTATACATGATAAGGAGTTACAATGGTCATGTATTCATATATGAACATAGGAAAGTTATGTCCAATTCATTCTACTGCCTTTTCTATTCCCATCCCTCCTCCCTTCCCTTAAGAATACAGTTTAGAAATTTTTATTTCATTCAAATGTTCTAAAGAAAGTAATTTTTTTAAAAAAATAACTATTTTATAAGCAAATTCTCCTCCAAACTGACTTCCATTTACAAATCATGAAATATTTTAACAATTACATACCGAAACTATAAAAGTCATGTTTAGGAATGGGTTACCTGTCAAAATCCGAGTTCAGACGCTCAAAATTTTTGACTACTCTAAGGACTTGGATGTCCGGGCTGATGAAGCAAGGTGGCAACAATCCATGAATGTTCAATTGTTGTCTTTCTTCCAAAGTGAAAGCTAAGTCCTATGGAGAAAAGGAAAACACACTAATTTGAAGAGGGGGGAAAAAGGACAAAAAGTATATGTGTATATACACACACACAAACACACATACATAAAATCCAGGATGAAATTAAAACCAGAAGATCTGGCATCACTCTAAGCATCGCCAAGCAACTATGAATAAATCATGTCAGCTCTCCACACCTCAGTTTCCTTATCTACAAAAATTAGAACACTGGACTTTTTTAGAGGTGTGTCATTCAGATATTGTTAGAATGAAATTAGAAAATGGATGGAAGGAAATTACTTGAAGCACACAAGTGAAAGAAGATATAATCATCATTAATGTCAGTAAATATAAAAATAGCATTTATTATAAGAAATTTTAAGATTATGAACATGAGTAGGTCAACTGTGATCTGCTGTGCTTCTCTACCTCTATACACCAAGAAACACCTTATATGATTGTGAGGTACCTGATCTAGCACTCTTCTCCTGAGTTATCTCACACTACTCTTATGCACTCCCAGCTATACAAAACTTCTCCCCATTGCCTGAACACACCATACCCTTCTATTTTTCCATGACATCATGGTCAAGAAGGTCTTTCTTCTCTGCCTGTCAACAATTACCTCCAATGTTCCCTCCTCACTAAAGCTTTACCAAACTGACCTACTACATCTGTCACAGTCCTATTACTTTAATATGTTACATTTTCTATTTACATGAACAGATTGTATAAAATGATAGTAATAACAAAACTATGGAGCGTAAAAACAAGCAACAAAGCAGATATTATGGGTTGGTGCAAAAACCAGAATGGGCCTAAGAGATTTAGTAGGGTATAATGTGGAAAGTAAAAGCAAATAAGCCCCTGTAGTTGTTAATGGGAGAAAATGATACGGTAGATTGGGATAAGGAATCCCTCTAGAAAAGACTCTGCCTGGAGATACAGATACAGAAGATCAAAAGGCTTCTTTGACTCTTGCATTGCTATTTCTTTGCTGTCGGTGTATGAGATGACATGATAAAATGGCTGCTGTTATGACAGAATGTCTGTGCCCCATCAAAATGCATATGTGGAAATTCTCACTCACAAGGCAATGGCATTAGGAGGTGGGCACTTCGGGGTCATTAGGTCACAATGGCAGATGTACTAGCCATGGCAGTTGCTGTAGTGCCAAGGAGCCATGGCTAACGCAACAGAACTTTAACCTAGAGCTATCCAATTCCAAAGGTAGGCAAGATGTTACCTTCATTTCTGTGTAAACAAAGACAATAAATTCTAAACAAAGTAAGTGACTTAAATTCACAATCTAAATCTACCCTCCTGAATATTAGTTTCCTTACAAAAGAAACCTCAGAGAGCTTCTTTGCCTCTTCAGCCACATGAGGAAACAGAACATGCTAACCACCTATAAATCAGGAAATGGGCCCTAGTAAGACACCAAATCTGCAGCACCATGACCTTGGGTTTCCTAGCCTTCAAAAATGTGAGAAATTAATGTCTTTTGTTTATAAGCTACCCAGTCCATAGCATTGTTACAGCAGCCTGAATGGACTACAACACTCAGATCTGCACAGTGATTTTTTTTCATTTAGCCATGACAGTGCCTCAGATAAACTTCATTGGTTATGATACTAACACTGCACAAAGCCAAGTCTGCACATTGTGACTATTACTTCTGTAGACAACTTGGTTGGAGAGGAACATGTTCACTGACTGTCATGAGTGGTTCTACAGTCATCCTCCTCTGTCACTGAAAATTACTTGTGGTTTGTGTCCCCACCCTAGAAAGCAAGCTCCATGAAGTCAAGGAATTTTGCTTGTATTATTCATTACTTTCTCCCTAGCACCTAGAACAAGTGTGACATTATTAGAAGTCAATAATTTATTGCACATAAAACCAGAACACTTTAAATAATCAACTCTAGAGACATTAACATTTTATAAAACTATTAAATTGGTGCTCAGGAAATTGATTAGCATATTCATTCTAAAATTTAACCCAAACAAGGAGAAATATTTTGTGAAAAGATAATCTACAAACTGGAAGACACCCGTCCAAGGTACAACTGGAGACTAATCATTTAAAATGTCATGAAATAACTCATTAAAATGAAACAAAATTATGTACAGTAATATATTTTTAAAACATTTGATAACATATATTTCTTTAACTACAAAATAAAAAGTGGAGGCTGAGATTAAACTGTCAAAATCCTATACATATTTTGAAGAAGCAGTAAATTTCTTAATGTTATGCTTTGAAATATGCCTGCATAAAATGATAATCAAAATGTCAATATTTTAGCCAAACTCAGTGGCACATGCCTATAATGCCAACTACTCTGGAGGCTGAAGCAGGATGGTCAAAAGTTCAAGGCCAGCCTGGGCAACTTAGCAAGGTACTGTAAAAGGGCTAGGAATGTAGCTCATGGTTATTCTGAGAATGACTTAATTTTAGACATACTATCATTCACTTAATTATGACATTTACCTATCATTTATAGTTAGCCAATCTTTGTATATAAAATTTTCCAATGTCTGGTCCAAAACTAATTCCTAAACCTAACAGGTCTCCCATATCTTATGTCACATAACTGATAATGCCAACTGGAAATCTTTGATATTCTTTGATGTTTAGTAACTACAAATTCCCACACACTCTTAGCCAAAATGTTCACCTTAGGAATTAGAAATATGGAGTACTGGACCAGCTTAAAATATTATGAATGGGAGGAAAAATGATCTTATGATCAAATTCATTTTATTTTATTATTCTTTATGAGCTAAAAAATTCCAACAAGTCAACTTAAATCTTAGAATCTCTGAAAATTTAAAAATATACATGATATGAATTCATTTAAACCAGTTTTTATTTTTTCATACCAATAGAGGCATATTTATAGAGATATATTTTGTAAAAATGTATAAATAGGTCAGTTATATCTAAAACTTGACAGTGAAATGTTTCAAATAATTCTTTTAGCTGGGCACAGTGGTGCACACTGTAAATTTCAGCTACTCAAGAGGCTGAAGTAGGAGGATCCATTCAAGGTCAGTCCAGGCAACCTAGCAATAACCCTGCCCCCCCCCTCCAAAAAAAGAATTTTTCAAAAAATTTTCAAAGAATTTTTACCTTAGCACTATCCTGCAGGGCCTATTCAACAAAGGATAATGAATTC
Organism: Xerus rutilus; assembly: GCA_028644305.1. Classification (NCBI taxonomy): domain Eukaryota; kingdom Metazoa; phylum Chordata; class Mammalia; order Rodentia; family Sciuridae; genus Xerus; species Xerus rutilus. The sequence continues at coordinate 67,129,822 of CM053406.1, read as the reverse complement.
AAAGTATACATGCAGGTTCTGACTTTCATTTTATTTTTACCAAGTATTTTATGCAGTTGAAAAATTAACTGCTATGCTTATCTTAGGTTTCTAGACCACCTGTAATTCTGACTCCGTGAAAATATCCTCCTACATTCTAGGTTTAACCTTGATTTTTCTCCATTTTTGTCTTTTACTTTCCTAATGTTGAAAAAACCTTTTGGACCTGGGCTACCCCTGGGGTGTAGTTCAGTGACAGAATGCTTGCATAGCATGCATAATGCTCTGGGTTTGATCTCCAGTATCACCACCAGAAACAAAACATCTTTTGGACTAGATCTCTAGATAGTAAAATAGTATGCTGCTTCACTGCTAAGGGCAGTAAACAGGACAAGTAATCTTCCAGAATCTAATAATTAATCTATGTATATCTTCTTGAGAAAAAAGACTGTGAAGCAGAAATGAAAATTAATAAATTTCTGGTATTTATTCCTAAAGTTTGTATGCAAACATAATTAAGAAACTGTCCAGAGTGTAATGGAGATCCTCTTTATACTTTGAATACAAATGTTGCTGCTCAACTCCAAGTGGCTTATTTTAAAACTGACATTTTCTTTTCCTTTTTTCTTCCTTCCCCACTCCTCCCTAACAGAGAAAACAAGACCAACATTTTTCCCATCCCAAGCTAAAGTATCATGTCCTTCACTGCCCAGAAGTCTGTCAAGGCCCACAAGACTAAAGAAACTCCAAATCTAGGAACTGATACAATGGCTTTCTCAAGGACACCCAATGGACATTATCTACTGGTAATATTTGGATCTAAGCCCTTATATTCCTCTTTAAAATCCCTGAGTTCCCCCTGGCAGGGACAATCACACTTCTAGGACAGGAATCTCCTATGTTTCTCCTTTGTTAGCAAACCAATAAAACTTTTTCCTTTTTTTCAAAATCTTGTCTTCATTATTGAATTGGCAACAGAGACAAGCTTTCTGTACTAAAAGTATTTATCAGAGCCAGGCAGAGTGGTGTATGCCTGTAATCCTAGCAGCTCGAGAGGTTGAGGCAGAAAGATTGTGAGTTCAAAGCCAGCCTCAGCAAAAGAAAAACAACTCACTGAGACTCTCTCTCTAAAATACAAAATAGGGTTGGGGATGTGGCTCAGTGGTTGAGTGCCCCTGAGTTCAATCTCTGGTACCAAAAATAATAATAATAATAAAATAAAATAAAATCTTGGGCCAGGCTCAAGCACCTGTAATTCTGGCTAACCAAGAGGCTGAGGCAAGAGGACCCTTTAAGTCCTAGAATCCAGGGCCAGCCTGGGCAACACAGTGAGATCTTGTATCAGAAAAATAAAATTTTGCTTTAAACTACCCATTTAATTTATTAGAATAATTAAGCATACTATCTTGCTTTAATGAAGTCTTGTCTTTAATAAAGAAAAACACATATAATATCACACACTTATTTTTAAATATTTTGATATCTATATTTCATTATGATTGGTTTCATTTGTAGCAGTGTGCACTGTATATTTAAAACTATTGCTTTGGGGCTTGAGATGTAGCTCAGTGATAGAGTATTCGCCTAGCACACATCAAGTCCTGGGTTCAATCCCCAACACTACACAAAAAATAACAATAACAATAACAATAAGAATAACAACTATTGCTTTTAGGAGTCTACAGACTTCACCAAATTGCCAAAGGGGACCCAACCCGAAAGCTGTTAAGAATTTTTGCAGAGAACTACACTTCAAATTTACAAGTGATCTATCTATATCTCCAATATGAGATTCCCAGAAACGCCACAAGATGGCTTTCTTGCCTGAGAGCCACGGTTGAGATTTTCTCCTTTATAGCTACTTTGAAGGGGAATATGAAGTTCACTGTATTGGTCAGAGTTCTCAGAGAAACAAAAAGAATATGTATATAAAGATATTTATTATAAGAGAAATATTACACTTGGCTCACATGATTATAGAAGCTGAAAAGTCCCAAGATATGAGTTGGCAAGCTAGAGATACAGAGGAGCCAATGGTGTAGTTCCAGTCTGAAAGCCAGCAAGTTCAAGACCCAAGAGGAGTTGATATTTCAGTTCAAGTACAAAGGCAGGAAAAATCCATATCCCAGCTGAAAGGCAGGAGGAGGCCCCTCTTATTCAGTCCTTATATTCTATGCAGGCCTTCAAGTGATTGAACAAGGCCTACCCACATTAGGTAGAACAAACTGCTTTACTCAACTGAAATGTTCATCTCATTCAGGAACAGCCTCATAGACACTCCCAGAATATTGGCTCACTGAAGCTGATACACAAATTAATCATCACACTCACCAAATATTTTTCAACAAATATCTGTTGAATCAATACTTACAGACACTATACCAAGAAAACAGTGGCATGTCAGTTATGGTCTACAGTCCCAAAAAATTTACAATCTAGAGAATAGAATAGGATATTTTAGAAATAACTATAAAGTAACAACTGTGGTAAGTACAAGAAAAAAGGAAAAATTAAAGAGCCAACTTAATTTAGGAGTCAAAGGGGAAGAGGTTACTGAGCAATGATGTTAAAATGAGATTGGAAGATCACTAGGTGAGTAGTTGTTCACCAGGTAAAAAGTTAGGGGATGGGAAGGAAGGAAACAGCAGGGACATAACCCATAATGCAGAAAAGCTTGGCTTCTTGAAGAAAGCATAGGGAAAGAAACTCCATCAACCGTGGGAAGAATGACCCAGCTAGCGAGAACTCAGGTTGAAGTCATACTTTCACACTTTGGGCATCTTTTTGCTTGTATACAATGAATCTATGAGACTATTTTTTTAAATATTTACAACCGTTAGTTATTATAATCATGCCCCCATACAAAAGCTTTTGAAATGAATGGAAAGAAAATAGTGGTCAAGTTTTAGAACTGGAAAATATAATAAATAAAAGAGTCACTGGGTGGGCTCAAGAACAGAATTGAGAAGAATGAAAGTGGGAAGAGTCAGTGAACTTTAAAATGGATCATTATAAATTGATAAATCTGAAAAATTGGAAAAAGATGTAAAATAAGACCTTTTGGTATTGTACCACAGTTAATATTTATGTCATCAAAGTCTCAAAAGGGGAGGAGAAAGGAAAGATAACATGGAGAAATAACAACTAAAAACTGATTCAATTTGGTAAGAATCAACAAATTTAGGAAACCCAAGTAAAAAGCTCAAAAAACTACAAACTCAACATTATATTCATAATGCTGAAAATGAACAAAGAAACACCTTTAAAACATCCAGAGAAAAATGACATACATACATATTTTGAGACGGACTAGTTGCAGGGGATAGTCTTGAACTTGTGCTCCTCCCCACTCAGCCTTTCCAGAATAGTTGAAATTATAGGCATGAACCACCACACCCAATTCAATACATTGTTTTAAAATGTATATACATTGTAGAATGGCTAACTTGAGCTAACTAATGTATGCATTACTCCTGATTTTTTTTTGTTATAAGAACACTTAAAATGTACTACTGTAGATGTATGTACATGAAGGTAGCTACTGTTATTTAGTACATATTCATAACTTTCATAACTTCGACCAGAATTGTACCTTTCAGCATTTTAGTTTCTTGTTTCAGGCAATTTTTTACATGACCTTTGCATTGTCTGATGCCAGGATCAGACAATTTCAAAATTCTTGATTTAAAAGATACTGCAATTTTGGCAAATAGATGGAAAAACAAAGGCAGCTGGGCCAGTACTGCTAAGGCAAACTAGAGCCCCATGTGAAAACCTAAGAACAAAGAAAATAAAGTCATCCTATAATATTTTTACGTATATAAAAGCACTACTTAAAGAAAGCATAAAACAGAATTTTTTTAAACCGTGGATTATAATTCATTAGTCAACACCATCCAACATTGTTTTAAATTGAAACAGGATAATACTAGAGTGTACTAAACACAAGGCTAAGTATTAAGAAATTTTGCTTTAATGGTATTGGCACCAAAACAAACATGAGGACCAAAGGAACAGAATAGGAGTCACAGAGACAAACATACATAAATACATACTCATACTAGACAAAGGAGCCATAAACATACATGCGAGAAAAGATAGCCTCTTCAACAAATGCTGCTGGGAAAACTGGAAAACTATGTGTAGCAGAATGAAATTAAACCCCTATCTCTCACCTTGCACAAAATTCAATGTGGATCAAGGACCTAGGCATTAGACCAGAGACCCTGCACCTACTAGGAGAAAATGTAGGCCCAACTTCCATCATGTCAGCTTAGGAAACAACTTCCTCAACAAGACTTCTAAAGCACAAGAAGTAAAAATCAATAATCAACAAATGGGATAGTATCAAACTAAAAAGCTTCTTTACAGTAGAGGAAACAATCAAGAGCATGAACAGAGTCTACAGGATGGCATAAAATTTTTGCCACGTGCACCTCAGACAGAGCATTAATCTCCAGGATATATGAAGAATTCAAAAACCTTCACACACACACAAAAAAACCAAATAACCCAATAAAAAAAATGGGCAAAGAAACTGAATAGGCACTTCACAGAAGTAATACAAACGGTCAACAAATACATGAAAAAATGTTCAACATCTCCAGCAATTAAATAAATGCAAATTAAAACCACACTGAGATTCCACCTCACTCCAGTCAGAATGGTAATTATCAAGAATACAAGTAACAATAAATGTTGGCCAAGATGTGGGGGCAAAGGTACATTCATACATTGCTGGTGAGATTGCAACCTGGAATGGAACCACCATTTAACTCAGTTATCCCACTCCTCAGTACATACCCAAAGGACTTTAAATCAACATACTACAGTGAAGCAACCACACCAATGTTTATAGCAGCTCAATTCACAATAGCTAAGCTATGGAACCAACCTAGGTGCCCTTCAACAGATGAATGGATAAAGAAAATGTGGTTTATATCCACAATGGAATATTACTCAGTCATAAAGAATAAAATTATGGCATTTGCCACTAAATGCATGGAGCTGAAGACTGTCATACTAACTGAAAACACACAATAAGGAGGATAAGAGAAGAACAGAAGTTCACTGGATTAGACAAAGGGGAAAGAAGGGAAGGGAGGGGGATGGAAATAGAAAAGACAGTAAAATAAAATATAACTTTCCTTTCCTTATATATGAATACACGACCACATCATGTTCAACCACAAGAATGGGATCCTAATTAGAATAAGTTACACTCCATGCATGTATAATATGTCACAATACGTTCTACTGTCATGTGTATCTAAAAAGAACTTTTAAAAATTTTAAAGATATTGTGTTTTAATTACCTAAGCATATTAGTTTGTTAAGGCTGCCATAAAAAAGTGGGATGGCTTAAACAAAATAAATTTATTTCCCACAGTTCTGAAGGCTGGAAATCCAAGATCAAGTATTGGCAGGCTTGGTTTTACTCTGAGGCTTTTCTCCTGATCCAGAGACAGCTTCTGACCTATAAATTGTCATCTTCTCCCATAGTATTCACATGGTCTTTCCTCTATATACATGTCCTCATCTCTTCTTATAAGGATAACAGTCAATTTGGATTAGAGCCTACCCTCATTTTAAATTACCTATTTAAAGACCTTAAAAGATTCTCTCTTATAGTACTGGGAGATAGGACTTCAACACGAGTTTGGGAGTGATATAATTCAAAACACATCAATATCTGGGCTGGTGTTGTGGCTCAGTGGTAGAGCACTTGCCTAGCATGCATGAGGCACTGGGTTCAATTCTCAGTACCACATACAAATAAATAAAATAAAGATCCATTGACAGGGCTGAGGCTGTAGCCCAGTGGTAGTGCACTTGCCTAGCATGCCCGAGGCACTGGGTTCAATCCTTAGCACCACATAAAAATAAACAAATAAAATAAAGACATTCTGTCCATCTACAACTATAAAAAAAATTAAAAAAAAAGATCCATTGACAACTAAAAAAATTTTTTTAAAATTTTTTTAAAAGCACATCAATATCTTTATACATGTAGACACATGTGTATACCACATAACAATTGACAAAGTTGAAAATATCTTAGAAGCCTCTGAATGGACAACTTAAATAAATGTATTTTAGTGTATTGTAAGCCTAAGGGGCCTAGGCCTAATATTGTACTGGACTCTTAGGACTCCTTCAGCCTCCAGATGTCCAAAATGCACTGGCATGAACATATGAGTACTTTTGCTGATGTTTTTACACAACCACTACTTGATTATTAAAAAAGAAAAAAAAAGAATAATCCTAGTGATTTTAGGACTAGGATTTATATATTAGTATAGAAGTTCTACTAGTTGTATCCCATGTTTTCTTCATGATTTTATTATTCAATCTTCATTATTTTATTCCCAAATTACCAGATTAAACTATAGAAGCTTAAAGGCATATTGTCTTCTTTATTTAAATTCAAGGGCCTCAAGTTTCTGAAAACAATTTAGTATGGCTGACTTAGATATACTGTTATCTCCAGGACCTCAGGAAAAATATTAATGTTTTAAATTCTGTAAGTTGATTTAAAATAAATATCCTTTGTTCTAAAGTATATTTATGTATACTTAAATATTAATGTATTTTAAGCTAAAATTTCATAAATTCTCACCTACTATCATTCTTTTTATTCAAAAAATATGAATTTTAAACCCACTATATGCTAACAAATCAACTAAGACTAGATAAGAAGTATACCAAACACTTCACAACTGCTAATTAGAAGAATTGGACTTGAGTTTATTTGTTCTATGCAAAAAGTTTTAGAATGGTCATTCTATGACATCATATTTCCCACACTTACCCAAAAGTGAGTGGAAAGTCAAAGCACAAAAATGAACAATCTCAAACTATATCTCTCTTCAATATTTCTTGTATTCCATATCACCATTCTCAAGAGTCCTCAAATCAAATTCATCTTTCTACTTATTACAGCACACATTACTTTGGTTTTGTGATATCCTGCACTACTTCTGTTGTTTCAACTGCAGCAAGGTAGTGAACAGCTATGGTGACATATGGCTCTCCACTTCCACTGTAATGGTTTTCATATCAGTGGAATTTCACTTTAAATAATAAATCAGTTTATTTATTGCCTCATATTGCTGAGGCAACTCCAAAGAAATGTAGCAGGTGAAAATTTCTAAATTACTCATTCTGGTATGATTTACACTAAAGAAAGAGGACTTTTCCTTAATAATCATCAGATATGTTTCTCTTTCCCACAACACACCCAACTAGGTCTAAACATGCCAAGAAGTAAATGGCTACCCAAGCACTTCCCCAGAAGCTCATTTTTTAGATTTAAAAGTTAATGCTTTGGGAACAATGGTGGATCTCTGTTCACAGGGGTGTAAGGGGGGAGGGGGCATGAGGACAGTAAAGGTGGTGGAATATGATGGTCATCATAGCCCTAACTTTATGTATGACTGCATATATGTTGTGATTATATACAACTTACAACTACAGAATTGATATGTTATCCTCTATGTACAATGAATCAAATTGCACTCTGTTAACATGTAAGCCTAAATAGAACAAATAAATAAAATATGAAAAAAAAAAGTTAATGCTGACCAAAATTAATTTTGATAAAACACTATCACTAACTGAAACTGAGTCCAACTACCTAAAATATTGAAGAATGATATTTTTTGGTATCCTTGAAAACTGTAAACATGAAATGAAACACATACATATAAGGCAGACAAAGATAAGCATCTCAAGAATAGTTTGAGTTGTGCACATAAAGATACTAAATCTCCTAAGTGTGAGGTACAAGCACTGATGCAATGATTCACATCTGAGTATAAGCAAATATTAAAGCTTGGGGTCCTTCATGAATCATTACTAATGAAGATACTATTTCTCTTAGGTTTTGTTTTTTAAAATTTAGATCATATCTATTGCTAACTTTGATTTTACCACAATAAGTACCTCCCTAAGGTTATTGAGCAAGTAACTAAAATTTCAAGCTGAATCAAATTCCAACTTTTCTGACTATATGTTTCATTATACAATACAATGGGATAGAGAAGCATATGAACTTTAGACTTTAAGGTGAATTTACTTTCACAAAATTACATGTTAAAGGATATTTATCTTAGGATGATATGCAAATTACCCCTTTAAAAGCTGCCTGCTTTAAAAGCTAAGTCCTGTTTAAAGATAAAAAGAAATAAAAGCATGGCTCATTCATTTCTTAGATATTTAATGTTCACTGAGCAAATACTCTACTAAATAGTGTAATCCTTGCCCTGTGACAATCAAAATAAATGAACAAGAAAAAATTGAGAATTTAGTAAATACAAAATTATTTGGTACTAAAGTGTTACATGAAAATAGGACTAAGATGATTGGGAAAGTTTCCTAAAGAAATCATTATCAAATTGACTAATGACATTTTGATTGTGAGAATTGCACACAAAAAGGAAAGAATTGAGAGAATCAGCAAATATATTTTAAGTGGAAGGCTATGTTGGGAAATTAATAAGATGAATTTGGAGAAGACAGTAAAACTGATAGATTGACTTTACATTCAAAATAACAGGAAATTGGGGCTGGGATTGTTGGCTCAGTGGTAGAGCACTTTCCTTGCATGTGGGAGGCACTGGGTTCAATCCTCAGTACCGCATATAAATAAAGATCAATCAATAACTGAAAAAAGTTTTAAAAAAAATAACAGGAAATAATAACATATTAGGAATACTTGGATAACAGAAGGAAAATGTGAAAAAAATGCTAACTAATACTAATCATTCTTCCATACCTATACGTAGGGCAGACCATGGTTATGGAAATAAAACCAGAAAAATCACTGTTACCAAAAGTACGGTGATAAAGGTCTGTGTTGGTATAGTTGAAGAAGCCTTTCCATAGCCAAGTACCAGACTGGGCTGATAGAGAAAAGTTAGGACACTCAGGGCTAGTAGTGTCACTCTGAAGAAAAGTTAGCTCCAAAAAAAAGAAAAAGAAAAAAAAAGTTTCTGGGCGACTAGCAAACTTGAAGGCCTAGAGGTCTTGAGTGTATGGCAAATCAAGAAGGTCCAATTTCTCTGGTTTCAATGGTACATGTAAGGAAATAGCATTACTTCCCTTAGGCACCACATCAATGAGCTGAAGGAAAGGTATAAAGGTTATATTAATTACCCCAAAGCTGATGAACTAGATTTTGAATCACCATGATATAATGCGGATAGCAAATCTTCAATTATAAATTCAAAAATATGTTCTTTTTTTGAGATTATTAACACATTTCTTTGTAATGATAAGAGCCAACTGTATGCCAGAGACTGATTGAAGCATTTTATTTGTAATCCTCAAAACAATGTTTATTTCTGATATTTATATAAGTGTTATAACCCATAGAATCTTTTGGAAAACTATTAATTTCATTATTTTTATACCCTATGACTTCCTCTCTTCAGATTTTTATTTTATTTTTTCCCGTATTTTTATTGGCGCATTGTAGTTGTACATACCGGTGGGATTTGTTGTTATATATTCATACATGCATACGATAAAACAATATAATTTGGCCAACATCATTCCCCAGTATTTCCCCTTTTGCTCCCCAAAAATGTGTTCTTAATATATTAATGCTGCACCTTTTTGATATATTAATGTTGCAACTTTCTTGGGAGTTCTTCGTGATATTACAATTCCGAAGTAGGTACTGTTACGTGAAAACACTTTTAATATCATAAATTCTTAACAAAAGCATAGTAAAGGCATAATTACTTTTGCTCAGGGATTGCCTATTTCATGTATCCAGTCTTAACAGACACTCTTGCCCAGGACTTTAAGAAAATAAAACAGGGGCTGGGGCTGTAGCACAGTGGTAGAGCACTTGCCTTGCATGTGTGAGTCACTGAGTTCCAACCTCAGCACCACATAAAAATAAAATAAATAAAGATATTGCATCCATCTACAACTAAAAAAAATATTAAAAATAAATAAATAAAACAGGTTCTGTTACTTAATGTGGTCTTGTTAAGTGTCAACCCATAAAGTGGTCATAAATTACAACAGGCAGGTAACACTTGAAAGTCACCAATTCTTTTGTCATATCAAATTGTACCTTTTTGTTCTATTGAAAACAGGCTTCAATTTGCAGAATAATAAAAAAGGAAGAAGAATCAAACTGGCAAATTTATTTTGAGGAAAAAAAATGAGCATAAATTATTTTAAATGTCATACTATATGACCATAAATACTAAACAATCATAGATTTGCAAAAGTTGCCTGTCACCACAAAAATAGAAAACTCACTCACTATAATTTATTAAATAAGTCGCAAGTAATCAACAAATTGCCAGCAACATGACTGGGGGTAAAAGCTGAAGTCCAATTCTTAACGAAAAGGGTATTCTACTAAGAGGCAACCAAAATAACTACACAGACCTCCATGCTGACCCATGGCATTTTCGATGTACTGAATAAATAGGCAATGTCAGAACTACACACATACAAACACAAAAGGAAAAATCCAGACAAACCTGGCTGTAAAATAACAATGTGACTGCTGAGTATCAAAATGATCAATTCTGAGTTACTTTCATTTAAGGACAATCTTAGAGGTTTATACCACATTACCAGTGGGGGGTGGGGAGGAGGAAATGTTAACAGGATTTGAAGACTCTGAATAGGGCATGACAGAGTCTTAAAAAAAAAAAAAAAAAAAAGCTTCCAAAAGGATTGATTTAAAAAAAGAAGAAGAAATTTTAAAAGAAAGAAAATTTTAAAAAGGAATGGCTTCACTCAAGCCCCCTGCCTAGGAAGGGCCTTCTATCAAGCCATGCCATACCAAGGTTCCAGGGCAGAAGCCACCCACCAGGCATTCCCAGACTCTAAGCCTTGTCACTCCAGAAACCGAGAGGCCTTGGAATCTAGATGCTTAATGTGATCCAAGGCTCTCCGAGCCCATTTCGTTCCAGGCCGGACTAGTAGGGCCACTTCACTCCGCAGCAGCCTCCAAGGATTGCCACACTGAGTGGAACCCGTAGAGCTGGGTGGCACACCGTGGCCCACCTGGCAGTCCGCCTGCCATCTTCACGGTAACACCCAACTCGCACACCTTGTCCGATGTCGTCTTTCTAGGCTGGGATCTGGCTTATACAGAACAGCAGCCAGAAAGTTACAAGTTACACCTTTCCCCGCGTTCCAGGGACGGGATGCGGAGGACCGCCCAGCCATCACACCCAGCGGCACGACCCGGCGGGGCGTTCCCGTCCCCGGCGCCGGCCCCCGGGCCCAGCGCCCCGCCGCCCACCGGCGTCTTCCCGCCGAGCGTGCGGAGTGCGAGGCCCTGCTGCAGGACCACCCAAGCGGCCGGGAGCTGCAGGCTTACCTTGTTGAGGTGGGGATTCCGCGTCAGCAGGTAGCCGCGCTGGTGGGTGTGGCGGCGGCGGGGGGCAGTGGGCTCCATGGCTGGCGCGGGGCTGGGCAGCGGGGCCGGGTCGGAGCGCGGTGCAGGCAGCGAGTGCTGCTGAGGCGCTGGCGCGGAATGCGGCGGCGGCGGCGGCGGCCGCGCGGGGAAAGGCCTCGCGGCCGGGGGCGGGCGTGGGTGGCGAGAGGGGGTGGACGCGGCGGGAGGAGCCCGCGCGAAGCCGTGTGCCGGGCTGGGCGGCCTGCGGGAAGCGCTGAGTCATGGCAGGAGATCAGCCGAGCGGGCGTACGAGGAGGAGGAGGAGGAGGAGAAGGAGGAGAAAGAGCGAGGCCCTGCTGGAGCCCCGGGGGCCTGGAGGCAGGCGGCCACGGGCCAGGGCGGACCCGAAGGACTCTTCCGAGCGGCTCCCAGCCACCGCGGTGGCTAGCATCTGTGGGACAACCCAAGTGCGGACCCCCGAGGGATCCCCTGCAACCCAGGAGGGGCAGCCCGCCAAGCCCCAGCCAACCTGGAAGATGGGAGGGGCTCAGGGCTACTGACCAAGACCTGACCTGAGAGTGCCTCTCCGTTCCTCTCTAGTCTCTAGGAAGCTCGCTCTGCAGGACTGGCCAGGATACCAGCCATGCCCAGGGGCCTGTTTCAACAGGAGGGAATCAACCTTGACCTAGAAAGCCTAGCCTGCGTGGAACTGGGAGAAAGGGAGGACAGGAGAGCATGGGCTGACACCGTGTCAATTTCTGTGAAGTATCCAACGGGAATTTTATTTGCTTTTAAAATAAGAAAACTGTTAGAGTGCAAAGGTCCAATGAATAGCCCTATTTGTCTTCTGCATAATTTCCCTGAGAGTTGTAGAAGTTGATGTTCAAGAACCATTGCTGTCTGAATAACAGTGGAGAACTCAGTCTTTCAGGGCTTCAGTGTCTTTGATAAAACAAGGAGGTCCGGATAAATGATCTTCCAGTGCTAAAAATCCTGTTACTGTACTATTGACATTTATACTTGAAGGTTCAAAGACAGGAAGAGTAGTCAGGTCCAAGTCAGCTAAAAGAAGTGCCTACCAACACCACCAACAACGCCACCCTACAAGAACAGCAAACACTAAAGCTTTCTGCTCCATGATTTTCTTTTCAGTGGATAGGATGGTTAGCTTCTGCCCCTTTCACCTCTATCTACTGATATTACAAAAGATAGTTTAGGGGATTATTTGTTGGTTTGTATCTCCGTAAACTGGACACACATCCAATCCCAGTGTCCTTTTTTTTCAACGTATGTTACTTTACCTTATAAGAAAGATTTGTACAGTAATTGGAGTTTGGCTATACTTACATTAAAAAGCTTTCTTGGCTTAGTTTTTGAACCTTCTAGAATCAGTTGTTTTTATAGAGAACATTTTATGGGCATCTCAAAGTTCTTTAAAAACATTCCTTCCATTGAAATGACACCTTTCATTGTGAATTCTATAATCCATAAATAATTAACCCTGCAACATCTGACAAGAAGGTATGCTTTACAACTCACTCTCATAATTAACTGAGGCACATTGCAATTAAAAGTGTTTTGTGTGAGACAAAAACAGATTAACAGTAGGCTTGGAAGCCAGATTCAAGATGTTCAAGGAGAAACAAAAATGTTAGTACACTAGAACCTTATTATAATGGAGCTCTTATTAAATAAATTTAGATATATCACCTGTCGTTCTGAGTTTTAATATCTGCAGCTTATTTAGAGGGTAACCAACAAAGAATATATACAGTCCTTCCTCCAAGCCAGTATTACAAAGAGATTACAAAAACCTACAAGTGCAGATAAAGTTCACATTTTTCACTTGTATGTTTACTTTTCTTATTAACAGATCTCTAGTCATCTTGAGTGATAAGCTGAAGGAGCCATTTTGTACATTCATATGTGTTTCAAATACTGGGAAGAAGCTGTTTTCCCATATAAATACTAACTATAATACAAAATTTTTCAATCTTTTGTAAGATTAATCACCAAAAATACATAGAATACAAGTTGTACACAGAAAAATCTTTTTCTTTCATTTGCCATGTAAGAAACTGATTATGCAGTTATTTTGCACACAACTAGTAATATTAAGAATAGGTGCTAGAGCTGGGCATGTTGGCACACACCTGAAATCTTAGCAACTGGGGAAGCTAAGTCAGGAGGATTGCAAGTTCAAGGTCAGCTTCAACAATTTAGCAAGGCCCTAAGCAACTTAGCAAGACGCTATCTCAAAATAGTAGAAAGAGTTGAGAATGTAGGTCAGTAGTAGAGAGCCTCTGGGTTCAATCTCCAGTACCAAAAAAAGAAAAAGAAAACTGGAACCTGACAGATGGCAAACTCTTGTAATCTCAGCTACTGGGGAGGCTGAGGCAGGAGGATTGTAAGTTCAAGGCCAGCCTGGGCAATTTAGTGAGACCCTGTCTGAAAATGAAGTTTTAAAAGGGCTGGAGTGTAGCTTAATGGCAGAACACTTGCCTACCATGCTGGAGGCCCTAGTTTCAATTCTTAGTACCACAAAAATAAATAAGTGGATATAGGTGCTTAAGATGTGTCTCCCTGGCAGAGTGATTGGTGATCGTGCCTGATGCCCTGAATTTAATACCTAACACTTAAAAAAATAATAATAATAATGGGTATAGTTCACAGAATAAAGAACTAGAACCTATAGGTTTCTGTCACACAGTTGAGAATATTTTGAAAAACATACCAAAAAAATGTTTTTTGAATATTATCAAAAAACAGATTTTTCATTGGCAAACTATAACAATACAGCTACCTTAATGTTTATAGCAGCACGGTTCACAACAGCTAAATTATAGTGGTCAACTCAGGTGATCATCAATAGATGAATGGATAAAAAATTGTACTATAGATACAATGGAGTTCTACACCATAAAGAAGAATGAAATTATGGCATTTGCCGGTAAATGGATGGAAATTGAGAATATCATGCTAAGTGAGATAAGCCAAACTCAGAAACTCGAAGGTCAAATGTTTTCTTTCATATGTGGACGCTAGAATAAAATAAAGCAAAGGGGGAGGGAAGGATAGGATATGATATAAAGATAAAGGGAAGATCAATAATGTAGAAGGAGCTTGAGAGGCAGAGTGAAAGGATGGGAAAATGGAGAATGAATTCTTTAAAAATCCTATTATGTGCATATATAAATATACCACAAGGAACTTCACCTTTATGCATAGGTAAAAAGAACCAATCAAATATAAATAAATAGATGAGCAAAAGGAAGTCTAGTAGGGTAGGGAAAGGAGAATGGAGTAATGGAGGGAGGAGTGGAGGGAAAACAGGGGATCGTGAACCAAAATTGAGTTCCATGCATGTCAGAGTTTATTGGGATGAACCCAATTACTATGTATAACTATAAAGCTCTAATAAAATTTTTTAAAAACTAAAAAACTCAGATTTTTCTTTACTAACAAAATTAGTAAACAATGAACTTCTACAACACCAATTAACATGTGATTATAGTAGATATTCTTATCCCATCTAATGCATTAGTTGAAATGTTAAGTACAGAAAATTTGAAGTATCTAATAGCATATATAATTATTCTAATGTTTTACTTTTGTGGTACAAAAGATAAATAGAAAGAAATATGTAGCTGTTTGATAGTTTGTAATATTAAGTGATCCTGTATTCACACAAAAAGCACTTTACTACTAAAGTGTGAAATCTAGTGCTTATTCTACATTATAATGCATCTAAATTTAGGCACCAAATTTTTATCAGAAATATTTAATCTGCACTTAGATCTTATAAAATTTTCAGTTGAGATGGTAGATTCATATACCCAAATCATTGCACATATACTTTAAAATATTCCAAAAACTAAATTGTTCATTTAAAATTTAAATTAAATCAAATAAAATTAAAATTGAGTACCTCATTTGCACTGACTTTGTTTCAAGTGCTTAATAACAACATGGAGCCAGTGCCTATGAAATTAGAGGGCACAAGTCTAATCCAGTGCATTTGGGTCTCTCTTTTCTTTTTTTGCTTTTTGAGACAGTCTCACTTGGTTGCCCAGGCTCATCTCGAACCCCTGGACTCAGACCATACTCCCACCTCAGTCCTTTGAGTAGCTGAGACTACACACCTACAGGCCACAGGCACTGGCCACTGAACCCAGCTAACTAAATATGATAATTGACTGAAGAAGATCAAATACATATATCTATATTTTGTAATATTCACATAGGAGTTGTTACGCTACTTAAGAGTAACTCAAGTTATACTACTTTATTAGTCTTTCAATTATAGAGCTATTTATAACTATAAATGCTATGAAGATTTTCTTTACAAAACTCTAATTCTATTCTTTCTTAACCAACCTCATTGTTTCACTCCTCAAACTTTTATTAAAATTCACGAAGTCAGCAGCTGGATGTGGTGCCCATGCCTATAATCCCAGCTACTGAGGCAGAAGTTTCACAAGTTCAAGCCAGCCTCAGCAATTTGGCTAGACTTGTCTCAAAATAAAATATGCTGGAGATGTAGCTCAGTTGTAGAGTACCCCTGGTTCAATCCCCAGTACAAAAAAAAATTTTTGTCACAAAATCCCATTTGACAACATGGCACATAGATTAAAACTATAGCCAGGTGCAGTGTTGCATGCCTGTAATCCCAGCGGCTCGAGGGGCTGAAACAGGAGGATTGCAAGTTCAAAGCCAGCCACAGGAAAACCAAAGTGCTAAGCAACTCAGTGAGATCTTGTCTATAAATACAATACAAAATAGGGCTGGGGATGTGGCTTAGTGGTCAAGTGTGCCTGAGTTCAAACCCTGGTAACAAAAAAACAAAAAACCTATAAATTAATAAGACTACATTTTAAACAAAATTTCTGGAGTGTAGATGTCCAAATAAGTATTATACTTTAAGACAGCCAAATTGCTTGAGGAATTTTGCACAAACTCCTAACACTGCCATTATTTGAATTTTTTTCAGTTCCTTTTTTGGAATTACTTCTTATTCACTCTGGTTAAACGCTGTAAGAGTATTATATTTGTGTCAAATTATATGTAGCAGGAATTAGGACTTCAACATACCTTTTGGAGGACAGTTCAATTCATAACAAATATGAAGTCTAGAATCAGGCTGACTAGTTCTGTGACTTTGGGAATCTTATTCTCTCTGAGCTTCAGTTTCCCATTTGAAAAATGAGGATAATAAAAGTACCTACCTTTTAAAGTTGTTAAGGGAGTTAAATCAGGTGATATTTGTATATTTATTCAGTAAATATTTATTGATCACCTATGATATGCCAAGCCCTGATCTAGGCCCTAAAATAGCAGGAATAACAGAAGTTCCCTGGCATCTGGAAACTCTATCCTATGGAGACAATAAACAATCTATTAACTATATCTTACATGACTTAATATATGTAAAACACTTAAAACAGTGCCTATCGGATAATAAGCACTCAACAGATGATATTCTTTTCCTTCAAGATCTAGTTCCACAGGTCAATGAAAATTTTGTGGAAATTCAAAAAAAAAAAAAAAAAGACATAGTTCCTCAAGACTAGAGATATAGCTCAATGATAGAACACATGTCTAGCAACCAAACTCTGAGTTCTATCCTTAGCACCAGGGGGAAAAAAGTGTAAAATACAAGATGTGGTTCATCTTATAAAGCCATCTGCCATCTCTCACACAGTTATTTATCACTTAATTTATTCAAAAGCTTATTGAACGCTTACCATGTGCTAAGCCACAGTCATAGGTTTATGGGAAGAAACAGTCAATACACAAGTGAAGAAGTAGATAATTACAAAATCTGAACTGTGAAAGAAATCAGTGGTCACTTCAGCAACCAGCAACATGAAAACTAATTTTTAAATATTTATAATGCTTTTAAATTATATTTTTCATAATTCTTGGCATGCTTTGAATTCAACTACTTAAAAACATCTCCGAATGACAGGAGTATTTTTTTTCAGGTGTAACTACAGGATAGTATCAGTAATGCTTTATCGACATGTTTAAACATTTGTCCCCCAGTGGGGAAATTCCTAGAAATATTCTGTCAACTTTGAAGGGGAAAGCACTCGTTTAGACAAGATAATTGATATACATGTCAAAGATGCGTTAAAAGTCATAATTTAAAACATGGACTTTAGAATCAGAGTTTCTAGACTCCTATTCCAGTTTTGCCACCTCGAACTTGAGTGCCTGTCAAGTTATTTACTTCCCTCCACCTCCTCAGATGTTCTGTTCTCATTAATAGTAAGCACTATATGAATTTTGTCAAATGATAACAAGGTAAATGAATCAGGTACATTGTTCTATATGCTTAATTTGAACTGTTAAAAATAAAATGCTATCTATCACTATAAGAAACAAAAGTGTTCTAAGAATACAAATGTTACAATTTGATCAATTAAAGGGTTTTGGCTTTAAAACGCAGACTTAACTGACTTGATAAGTAAGGTTCAGTGTTAATCTTGTATGGTTAAGAATTTTGTTTCTCATTCTTTGTGTTTATTACTCATTACAAAGTAAACTTTTTTTGAATTGCTTCTTTTTGTTTAAATTTCATGTTTTGAAATTTGAAACTAAAGATGCTTGGAAATACAGTTGAACCCATGGAAGTTTTTATTTGTTTGTTTTCCCCCTAGATATCACCACAGCATAATTTTATAACATATTATTTATCTATCTAGGTCAAAGGTCAGCTCTTTATTGCATACT
>CM053406.1:67063771-67111234 GCA_028644305.1 Xerus rutilus | reverse complement strand
TCTGAGTAAGAACTAATTCTCTGCTCACACCCAGAAAAATTTTTGTTGTTTTTGTTCTAAATTTATCTCAAAGGCAAATGCTTTCCCACATTCAGAAATGCATTCTTGGTCCTCTGAGTATTTGTTTTATGCCAAGATTCAAAGTTTTCATTCTAAATGCTTTAGTTTTGCAAGCATACACCATGCAGAAAAAAATATTTTATTTTTATGCTTGACTAACTCAAAATAGTTAATCATTATTTCAGTGACTTCTTGAGAAAAAATACTTTTAAACTGAGAGATAGAAAGATAAATTCTAATAATTAATTTTTTGAGATTATAATAAAAGTGAGGACGTAGAATCAATCATAGATTGTGTTGCTAGCATAATAGATTAATACAAGTATTAACCTGTTACTATTCCTGAGGTAGAGTTTGATTTATATATGTATTTATTTACTTTTTCTGATGTGGGGGATTAAATCCGGTGTCTTGGGCATGCTAGGCAAGCACTCTTTCACTGAGCTACATCCCCAGTCCTTTTTAATTTTATTTTGAGACAGAATTTTGTTAAGTTACCCAAGTTGGCCTTGAAGTTGCAATCCTCCCATTTCAGCCTCCCAGGTCACTGGGATTGCAGGCATTTTTGAAGTTGTACTTGGTTGTTTGTTTGTAGTAGTACTGAAAATCAAACCTGAGGCCTCTAGCATACTAGAGAAAAAAATCACCACTAAACTATATCCCCAGACCTATTTCTTAAATAATTTACTAAGGCTCTGAAATATTTTTGTATTTGCTGAAATACCCATTTCACAATCTGAGCAACTTATTATTAAAATTATGAATAACATGGAGATTGATAAATAGCGAATATAGTAAAGAATTAAATTTAAAAAATACCTTTCCACAGGCTGATTGAAATTAATAAGATAAATGGTAACAAAAGTAAATATAAGGTTCTAATTCAGAAGGAAAACTGCAAGTATCCATATAGGAGTTCCGTGGAAAAGATGGATACTTTAGTTGATGACAACTTGGTTGGTATGGGCTATGTTCTCCAATTGAGCTACCAAAAAAAGATAACATGAGCTTAGATACCATTAGTAAACAAAAGGAAAAGATGCTCTCACCATATGCCACAGTATTGGAACTATATCTGGAGTATCGTTTTCAATCAAAGAACAACTTTAAAGAGCATTGATCAAACAGAAGTATTTCCAATTAAAACTTTTTGTTGAAATCATGATATATAAGAAATAATTGGAGCTGGGAATGGTGGCACATATGTTATCCCAGTGACTTGTGAATCTAAGGCAAGAAGATTGCAAGTTCAAGGCCAGCCTCGGCAACTTATAGAGACCCTATCTCAAAACTTAAAAATATAAAAAGAACTAGGGATATAGTTCAGTGGCAATGCACCCTTGCTTCAATCCCCAGTACTGTGAAAGAAGGAAGGAAGGAAGAGAGGGAGAGAGGGAGGAAGGAAAGAAAGGAGGAAGAGAAAAGAAAACAAAAGAAAAACTAAAAACATACTAACTGACTTAAACAATTTGGGTTTTCTGTGGACTACTCCAGAGATCATACTAGGACCAAGAGGTAGGTCTGTCTTTTGGATTTCAAATTACCTGACAGCCTCAGCAACATTGTGCCTAAAGTCACCATCCTGACACAAGTCCATAACCTTGCTTTAATTTTCTACTCAACAGGTATCATTATCTATTCACTTTTTTATCAAAAACCTCATTCATTTACTATCTAATGAACTATTTCTTCTCACTAGAATATAATCTCCCTGAGAGTAAGTTTGCTTCCATCTCATTTCCAGTTATATACAGTTCCTTGAACAGTCCTCCTACAAATAGTTATTGAATGAAATAATGTATAGGCTTAATGTTAAGCCTAAATGTCAGATTTAGGCTTAGCAGAAAAAGAATTTTCTGTTTGTAGGGACAGAGGGGACTATTAAACATTGAGAATGTTTTACATTAACTAGTTTTATCTTTATGCAGTTTGTCATCAGCTATTTTTTGAACACTTAAATGCCAGACAAGACAAGGAAGACAAGACTCAAAGAAGGTAAAAAACTGTTCTCACTTATGTTGCTAGAATTGGAATTGTTCAGTTGTCTTCTCTGTTTCCAAAGCCAGTGGAACTTCTACTATACCATAAATGGAGCAGGGTTCTTATGAAGATGAATTTTCCCATCACTGGTGGACTTTAAGCCAAGACTAGATGATCATCCATCCAGGCGCTAAATTATGCTAAATAATGAATGTTGGACTAGCTCCAACTCTAAGACTCTGCTGTTCCATGAGAGAAGCAGCCCATACATGATAGGAACAGATTCTATTTTAAAAATAACAAGTAAGAAAGGAAAAATTCCCTCAAAGTGTTACTTGAAACCAGAGAATGTGAACTTACACAATTGCTGGGACATTATCTCTTAATCCTAACCAGATGGTATGGAAAGTGGACTCCGAAAAATACTTGTTTCAAATACAATAGTGCCTCTTGCTCTAGTCCACAAGTAAAATACAAAAAGGAAAACTTTGCAATTATTAATTGGAAAATTCTTAATAAATAAGAAAATTGTACACTGATCTAATGTCTTAGGATGAGTGTCTAAGCAAAGCTTACATAATAAACTCAGAAAAAGGAGTCAATGACAACAGAGCAGATACTGGCAATGTCCCAGAGATCATTCTTAGAAAGAATTAGTCTACCTACTATAGTATTAGGGCTTATAGGATTAGCTGCTACAAATCACTTGAAAATGAAACAATGTTATATTTGAGCTGCTTATTATTTTATACATTGAACATATTCAGAATCATGTTTTTTTAAATCGAGTACTTAAGTTTTTTTTAAGGTATCAATATACCTCAGAACATCTCATTAATCAATAGTGTTTACCTCAGGGGTTTGAGTCATTACATTTGGACTTGTAACCAAAAATATTATAAAAAGATTATTTTATAATATAGAAGTAAAACAACAAACCATGTCTCCTAGGGACTAACTTTGTGAATTTTTTTAAGAGTAAGCATTTTCAACTTCCCAACTTTGTGAATTATTTTTGGTTTAGCTTTTTAATGTTTGCAAATAAAGATATTTCTATTCAATACTCTTAAAAGTCTATGCTGTTTGGTACCTATTCACATAAAATTAACATGTTTGTTTTTTTTTAATCAGCCAATGTAAATTTTATTCTCCAACAAATAGCACATTTTCTAGGCATCCTGGTCCTCATCTGTAAGGTCAAACCTTGGTGTGGTGCCTGCTTGTGTGGGAATACCATCTCTCCCCAGAGCCTTCCTTGGGCCAGGGCAGCCCATGAGCTCAGGGCCCTACCACCAAATTCTGGGTGAGAAGCCCTCATCCTTTCCTAAGTGCTGGCTCTGCTGCCCTGACAGGGGCACATCCCCAGTTCCACCTCTGTCTGCAGATTGCTTCCTGGGGGCTGATTCTCAGCCCCACCTTGGACCTGGCCTGCTCACTGCCCTCTAGTCTTCCCCCGCACACAACTTCAGGGTGGATTGATCACCCAATGCCGGAGTCATCCTTCCTCATTAGGGCTCCCACCACTTCTTCCCAATGAGCACCTGCAGCTTCTCTAGGCTCTGAGTTACTGAGCATAGTGCTGGACCCATCCCATGGACACAGTATTCCAGGGCTCCTGACAGCTCAGGGAGGTTCATTGCAGGGATACATGCCAGCCTTTGGAGTCTGTTAGTGGGTGGTCTGGGCCCAGGGAGGTCGCACTGTAGGGCTGGTCCTGCCTCACTTGACTGACAGCTCAGCTTGACAGGCTGCTCCAGGACAAGGGTAGCACCCCAGGCCAGTGCCCAGGTCTCCTGCAGCTGGGTGTGAACATCCTTGCCCGTGCCATTCTGCTCCAACAGGCAGCTCTCCACCACAGCCCACAACTCCTGCTCCTGGGTGGGACACCTGGCCCTGGCCGCACATGGCATCCACCTCCTCACAGCACTTGTGCAGGTGGATGGCAAGCTTCTGCATCTCAGCCTCCAGCCCGTCAACATAGGACAGCTCCAGGGCATCACTTGTGGGGCTGGCATTGGTGTGCCAGAGGGCAATGGCAGAGGTCATCTTCCTTTTAGGCCCAAACAACCAGAGCCGATTTCCTTCAGGTCACTCTCAACAAGGGTCAGGAAGATGCGGAGGTCAACATCCTGCTCCTCAAACACCTACAGGTACTTTAGACAGCCAGTCTGCTCCAACTGTGCTGCAAGATCCTGGGGTCTTGGATAGGATGACCTCTCAGCTTGGGGCACAAATCTTGGGGAACGGGCTGCCCCACAAGTCCCAGAGCTGGGAGGCCCCTGGCCGCCGCTGGTGCTGTAAAGATTCTTGATCTTCACATAACTTTTTTTTTTTTTTTTTGGTACTGGGGATTGAACTCAGGGGCACTCGACCACTGAGCCACATCCCCAACCCTATTTTTGTGTTTTATGTAGAGACAGGGTCTCAGTGAGTTGCTTAGTACCTCACCATTGCTGAGGCTGGCTTTGAACTCACAATTCTCCTGTCTCAGCCTCCCAAAGGCTTGAGCCACCGCACCCTGCTATCTTCACATAACTTTTGGTTTGTCTGTGAAAGAAGCTTTTACGGACAAGATCTGAATCCTCATTGCTCTCCAAGGAGGCTTCCCTACGTGGTGGAGCCCCTGGGATCTCGCCAGGCCCTCACTGCTGCCGCTTCACAAGGCCCAGACACTGGCACAGAAAGCTGGCTCCTCCGGGCAGCTGCTGCTGCTGCTGCTCTAGTCCAGCTCATCGATGGGGGAAGTGACATCTTGGTTGCAGAGGCCCTCACCTTCCAGAGGGTTCGCCTCACTTCTGGTGAAGGTCATCATGTAGCCCCATGGAGGCACCTGCTCACAGCGGGGCGTCAGGGCCTTGCCTTCAAGTCCAATTGCTATGATCCTAGTCAACGCTGGAGGCCTTTTGTGGATCCTGGGGCCTTTCTTGTGACATGGCCTCTATTTCTGAGCAACAGAGTAAGACTCCTCCGAAGAGCTCAGATCTGCATATTTTTCTGGGCTCCAGTAGAGGTTCTTAGAAAGAGCAGGTGAGTGAGTATCTGTCTATCAAGGCCACAATCTTCATGTGTCCATACTGCTTGGCCAGCATCTGGGCGGTGACTCCACTATGATCTCTCATGTTCACTCTGACTCTATGATTCAGAACATACTGCACGATTATCTCATGACCAGTGGCAGCTGTTTCCATCAAAGGAGTAAATCCATATACTGGCTCCCTTACATTGGTTTTTGCCCTGTTATCCAGGAGGAACTTAACCATCTGCTGGTGCCAGGCACCATGGCAGTCCAGCCATGAATGTCTTTCATCTCCAGCTCTGCACCTTGCTGGAGGAGAAAGAAGATGATGCTCTCATTGCCACAGCTGGAGGACAGCATCAGTGGAGTCTGCCCTTCTAGGGATGGCACATTCACACTCACCTCTGCCTCGAGCAGCAGGTGCAGGATGATAGTGTGTCCAATGTAGGAGGCATACATCAGTGGGGTCCAGCCACCACCATTCTTTTTATTCAAATCTAACTCTCTGCTGTGTGCCCAGCTCATGCCACATGGACAAGCTGCAGTTCAGGAACTCTGGCTCACTTGTCTCATCAATGAGTTCAAATATGGCTGTGCTGGCCCCAGCAGCTCCTCACGGACTGCCACCCCACCATGTTTCTTAACTGATTTAAAGAATGGGCTGGGGATGTTGCTAAGTGGAGGACCACTTGCCTAGCATGTGTGAGGTCCCAGGTTCAATCCCCAGTACTAGGAGGGGGAAAAAAGAAAAAAAAAGAGAATATTGTGGATTGAATATCTTAAAAGTATTATTAGAATTTGCTTTAATGATCTTTATTAGCAAATCATAACCTTATCATTTCTACATTGTATAAACCTGAATCATTTTATTTATTTAATTTTTTTATTGGTGCATAATTATCGTACCTAATAGTGGGATTCATTGTAACATAATTATACATGCACATAACATAATTTGGTCAATTTTATTTTTCAGTATTTTCCCTGGCCCTGCTACCCTCCCTCCCCATTTCCACTTCACCTTCCTCCCCCCACTGGTTTTCCTTCTGTTTTCATGAAATTCTCCGCCCCCACTACTACCCTTTTTTTTCCTCTCTTGCTTCCACAAGTGTCAGAAAACATTTAACCCTTGACTTTCTGAGTCTGACTTATTTTGCTTAACATGATGCTCTCCAGTTCCATCCACTTTCCTACAAATGACATCGTTTTATTCTTCTCTATGGCTGAATAAAACACTAATTATTACACTTTTTTTTAATCCATTCACCTGCTGACGGATACCAACACTAGTTTCAAAACTTGAGTATTGTGAATTGTACAAGTTAAATCAATTTTACTTAAACAAAGCCAAGTGGTGAGTCATATCTGCTTGGCATAAGATTCAGAATAAAGGTTAGTGTAGAATACCTCCCTATTCAGAACAATTATGAAATGATCTGCTAAAATATGTTAATTATTAAATGTCAACGTGGCAGAATCTAAGATGAGAAGTTCCTGTATTCTGCTTTTGGTTGAATATAACACCCCGAACCTCCTGAATCAGAAAGAACAATCCATTCAAAATTATTCTTTCATATAAACATCCTGGTCAAGTTATAAAAATTTTACCATCTGTTGTGGCAACATATCACTATACAATTCCCAAGAAAAAACTGAGATGAAGTCAGTAAACAAATGAAAATGCACAATAGTAATTACAATAGAGAAAAAGCCACATCAAGCTAGATATGGTGGCACATGCCTATAATCCCAGTGACTCAAGAGGCTGAGGCAAGAGGATTGCAAATTTGAAGCCAGCCTCAACAATTTAGCAAGACCCTGTCTCAAAAATAGGGAGGCGAGGTTGGGGATGTAGCTCAGTGTAAGATCATCCTAGGGTCCAATCTCCAGTACCACAAAAGAGAGTGTTGGGGGTGGGAGAAAGTCACATCAGATGTAGGAGACACTAGCTATAGCCCACAGTTCAAAAATGTGAAATTCCTGAAATCTGGAGCAATAGCAGCTTCATTTCAAATAAAAGCTAATTGTAGTATACCAAGATCCTCATATTTTTCTGAAACACTTTTGCCAGAATTGTTCTTTTCCTCCATTAAATGTGCTATTCCCTCCCCTGAGTATTCCATTTTCTTAAATATATAATTCACTGCCAGAAGAAAAGATCATTTCTTTTTAAAACATGTAATTTATAAAATCATGCCTTTACATCAAAAAAATATTTAGAGTATGTTCTTTTTAGTCTTTATAAAAGATTTTGTTTGTTTAAACTCTTCCAAGGAAAAGAGTTCATCAACTATACTATGCAATAGTACATTATTATTAAATGTCTTGAGAGTAACCCAATTGCTTATGATTTCTGATTTTAAAATTCTACATTTTTGTTTGAGACAACCAAAAGAGAGTGATTGTTTCCAAAATTAAGTAACTTCCTGTAGACCACAAAATAGCCAGAGCATCTGTGTCTTCTAACAATGAGGGACCTTTATACCCACACCACCAAGGCCCTATTGTTTGTTACATTCTAGACTTTCATAACTGCACAGTTTATTATGGGCTTTTTGGAGGAGCCTGAGAAAGAAATTAGTATTGCAGAGAATGTATTTTTGTATTAGGCATTTTTCTAGGTACTTTTGTATATAGTATTTTACTAAATTCTCATCTCTGCCCTCCAAAGTTAGTAGTGTCTATAAGTTCCAGTTATAGTGTCTCTTTGAAGAATGAGTTAGGTCATAGACATGACATTTGGTAGAAGTTTTCCTCCAGATAAAATGATGATTAGAAAAAATTGGAAGCCATCTTGTCCAATATGACAGCCACCACCCACACATGGCTATATCAATTTTGATCAATTAAAATTAAAAATTCAACTCCACAGTTATAATTGCCACATTTCAAATGCTCAATAACTCAATAGCTACGCATGGCTTGTGGCTGTTGTATTAAACAGTGCAGGTTATAGAACATTTCTATCATTGCAGAATATTCTATTGGATGATGCTAATTAGAGGTTTGTAGCAATTAGAAGAGATGGCTTTTTTTTTTTGGTACTAGGAATTGAACCCAGTGGCACTGAACCACTGAGCTACATCCTCCGCCCTTTTTATTTCTTATTTTGAGACAGCATTTCCCTAAGTTGTTTAGGGCCTCGTTAAGTTGCTGCGATTGGCTTTGAATGTGCAATCTTCCTGCCTCATTCCCCCAAATTGCTGGGATTACAGGCATGGGCCACTGGCCTGGCAGTAATTACATTAAGCAAGAATTAATTCAATATTATATGATAATTTAGCATATGACCATTGACCAAGATGATCTTAAGATTCCTCTCCTGGGAAGAATTGTAAACTATTCACACAGTCTTCCTCTTTACACCACTGGCCTCCATTTTCTAAGAGCATTTCCTTTAGAAAGCTTGTAAATTTTTTCTCTTAAATATATATGGAACCCTTTTTAAAGCTTTTTACCGCTTTTACAACAGTAATATCTTCCTCAAGGGTAGTGGAGCCATCTCTTTGAAATGCAGTCATCAAAGGAAATAGCAACCTTGTTTTCCCAGTTCCTGTTGGAGAGTAGGAACGTAAATTCATGGGCAACTTACAAAATGACCTTCTGTCATAAAGATATGAGAAGTTGATTTTTTTCTTTGGATAAGCCAATTTGCAAACAGCTGTTGTATGACTTCCCCTAATGTCTTCGAGTACTTTGCTACCAGCTCACCTCAGACCTTTATAAAACCTACTTTCTCTGCCTTATTCTCTCCCTATTGTAATTGTCTTGTATGAAGTCTTACTTGCCTATTTAACTTTGGTTTAATTTTTACTTTGACACCAGCTTTCAGAAAATGAAAATAGTAATTGAAAACAATGTAAGTTTTAGATTATTTTCAAAATAGTTTTGAAATTTTTCAGTTTTGGCATAGGAAATTGAAATCTAGATCTTGCTCGTTCTAGGCACATACTTGATCACTGCCACAACAAAGTGATGTCTGCTTAAATAAACCAACAGCTAATCATATAGTAATGCAGGTGAAGTGAAATGGTTGGATTTCAAAGGTAAATCCAATACTAATATTTGAGTGTATGGAGTTGCAACTACATGTAGCTAGCTATACTGACACCATTTTAGCACCACCCTTAGCTATTACTCAGTTTAACAACTGCAACATGACAGGAGAGGAAGCCAAGTTTTATGGTCTAGGAACACTTTCTTCTGGAACATGATCTCCCTCTAGCTGAATACAGAATATCCCTGCTAGGTTCATTTATGAATCCTTTCCATTATGATTCTCAGGCCCAGCCAAGGTTACATGCAGCTCAAATCTATATTTTCAGGTCTCCTTAGAATTTACATTCTTGCAAACCTCAGAGAATGAATCATTATGTCTTTCAGCTTTTTCTCAGCATTTTGCCAAAGTTAAGTCACTATTAATAACAAATACTTTCTTCTCAGAGAGTAAATGCAATAGTTCATAGAGTGATAGCTCTTTAGGGTATTTTTCTTTTAAAATTTATTCTAATTAGTTATACATGACAATAGAATACATTTGGACACAGCATGCATAAATGGATTATAACTTCTCATTCTTCTGGTTGTATATGATGTAGGATTACACTGGTCATGTGATCATATATGCACATGGGGTCATAATGTCCCATTCATTCCATTATCCTTCCTATCCCCATACCTCCTCCCCTCCCTTCGCCCTCCTCTGTCTAATCCAAAGTTCCTCTATTCTTCCCTAGCCCTACCTCCCTTATTGTAAGTTAGCATCCATATATCAGAGAAAACATCTGGCCTTTCATTCTTTGGAATAGGCTTATTTCACTTAGCATGATATTCTCTAGCTCCATCCATTTACCTGCAAATGCCATAATTTCATTCTTCTTAGGACTGAGTAATATTCCATTGTGTATATATACCACGTTTTCTTTATCCATTCGTCAGTTGAATGGCACTTAGGCTGGTTCTATGGTTTAGCCATTGTGAATTGAGCTGCTGTAAACATTCATGTGGCTGCATCACTGTAGTATGCTGATTTTAAGACTTTTGGATATAAACTGAGCAGTGGGATAACTGGGTCAAATGGTGGTTCCATTCCAAGTTTTCTGAGGAATCTCCATACTGCTTCCATAGCGATTGCACCAATTTGTGGTCCCACCAGCAATGTATGAGTGTACCTTTTTCCCCACATTCTCATCAACATCTTTTCTTTTTCGCAGTGCTAGGCATAGAACCCAGGGCCTCACACTATACTAGGAAAGCATTCTACCACTGAGTTACAGCCCCAGCCCTCTCTTTCCTTTCATAGTGGCATCCTGGGTGATTAAGTAAATCACTGACCATCAAAGAGAATCAAAATTATTGGCAGTCATTCAGTTCAGATTTTGTGGGGAAAGGAATATATATGAGGAATCACAGACTTTCATAGAACTAAACATACCCAGTAATATATAAACATATTCATAAATTTCTGGTTCTTTATAATTTTCAAAAAGTTTTCATATTAATTCCTTTAATCCTTCCAACAATCCTATGGGGTAGGTGTTAATATAAGCCGTATTTTGCCAAAACAAGACATAAAACTAGGAAGCTTAAGAAACACTGAGTGGCAATCAGTGTTTACAAAATAGTTGTCTACCTCAGCTGTCCCCACTTCTCATTGTCATTTTCTATACCCTATGGCAGTTTATGCTTGGGCTTCTACCACTTGACTAAAACTGTTCCCAGCAAGGTCTCTCATAACCTCTGTTGCAATCTTCTGGTCCTTATCTATTCAGAGTATCATTAGCACTTGGCTTCCTGCACAACACCTTCCCTTGGTTTCTGGGACACTACACTCATTTGTTTTTCTCTTGCTTAACTTGTTTCCCTCCTGAGGATTTGACTTCCTTTAACTCAGAGCATTGTAACAGGCAGGAAGCAAAGAGATGTTGCCTGTGTCACCCAGGTGGATCCTGTGAGTACAGAACTTTCTAGTTGGTTGCTGTCATTACAAACACTTTTATTTTGGGCTCCTTTCGAGGTCACCCAAGAAGAGTGGACCTGAAAATATATCTGTCTTCTTTCCAGAACCATAAAGAACTTATTGCTTTCTATTAAGTTCTCTAGTTCTAGGAGAGGCCAAGTTGGACATCAACTTTAGTAGCTCAAAGAAGAGAGTACATAGCTTAAGACACAGCTGACAGTGATAAAGAATCCAAGCAGGGGTTCCTTCCTATTGGAGCTTTAATTAGAAGACCAAATTCTACCTTCAAATATGTAGTTATAACTACACTGATAGTAGCATCCACAGTAGCTACAGTATGACTATCCTAACAATGCATGTTCATTCATCAGGAGAGAATTTGGATTCAAAAGCTGTTCTTATCTTTATGAGAAAATTGCCATTACATTTATCAATAAAAAAGGAAGAGCTGAGAGATGTTTTAAGTATAATTTCAACTGTCATAATTTCTTGACTGGTTGTAAAAATATTCTTACTTTTTATACTTACATATAACTCTTACAAAAGTTGCCTACAGGGTGCTATACAAATGTTGTTTGCTCTGTGCTATGATGTGTAAAAATCTGAGATGTATAGTCTTCCACTCTTTCTAAAATTATTGGCATTTCCTAGGAGATTTTGTCCTTGGTCCTCTTCTCTTCTTATAGTCAACCTGTTCTTGCTGGGTAATTTCACTATGCAAGTTACACCAGAATGTTGATTATTTCAAATCTTAGTCTCCAAACTCATATCTCTCTTGAACCCCAAGCCCTATAGGCAACTGCTTGCTCTAATTGGGGGTACCACTGTCACTGAGACTGTAAGACTCACATGGGATAATAAAATGGTTTCTGAGTGGCTTGAATTTAGATTATCAAGAGGACTTTGGAGATGTAGACATCTGAGCATCACTTCAGGACAGAGTACTATCATTTCCTCTTTTTAGATAGAGCTTCATCTCTAAGATCTACTTTGAGCCTATCTCCCATCAAAGCAAAGAGTGTGAAGAACCAATCCTGAAGAATATCATCATCTTGAGGAGCCTAAAATGCTGGCTAGGAGTAGTACATAGTCTATGAGACTTCATTCACACTGCAATAGAGCCAAACACCAAGCATTAAAATTAGTAAGCTCATGACATTAAAATAAAATTACTCACTGGACACTCATAAAAAATGACAAGACAGGTTTTGTTTAAGTTCACTACAGTGGGAAGAGACACTTGAGGATAGAACTAAATTCAAATTTGCAGAAACAAAAGGCAGAAGTCTTTTTAAAAACATTTGCATGTGCTCAAGGGAAATACTGAAGGATATCAGTGGAGATGTGCTCTTTGTGTTGGTGTTTATCAAAGTTAGGCTCCTACTCTCCCACACACTGGGTAGGGGCGGGGCTATACTTCTTGAAGATAATATTTCAAAGTGATGGTGCCCAGGTCCTTGAGAAAGACATTCCTGGAATGTAGAAGATAAATCCCAAAGAGAAAGTAAATTCACAATTGCAAGTTTTCTAAAATAAGTGTTCAAGAAAAGGGAGGTCAGGGGCCTGTTTTGGCAGGACTAAATGGTAAATGCTTTTGACAGCATTGAGCTTTCTCAGACAGGCATTTTAAGAGGCCTGGGGTTGTAGGAACATAGTCTTGAGCTGATGGAAACTATTCTAGTGTTTGTTCAGTCTCTTGAGGTTTAGAGATAAGTGAAAGAATTATGCTTTTAGTTGCAGTTCTTACAGACCAAGGTTGAGGCTGGTCAAGAAGAGGGCTCAGAAGAATCTGATTGAAGTTTAGTCAAGGATAACGTCTTTGTCAATGACAATGGTAATCTACATAAAGTTCCTCTATCACAATGGTGTTCCCAAAAAATAAAAAAAACCACTTAATTTTTCACTCTACTTCAAAATGTAGTTAATATTTAACACTTATTATAAAAATTGGAAGTCAGACTAGATGAACTTGAGGTATCTTATCACCAATGGCCAAGAGGCAGAAATTTAATTTACCTTAGTGAAATGTGGGGCTAAGAATAGAACTTAGTAGAGAAGCAAATTATCCTAGCAACTCTTGAGGCTAAGGCAAGATGATGGCCAGTTTGAGGCCAGCCTCAGAAACTTAGCAAGACTCCACTTGAAACAAAAACTTAAAAGGTCTGGGGATGTAGCTCAGCGGTAAAGCAGCAGCCCTGGGTTCAATCCCCAATTAAAAAGAAGGAGGAGGAGGAGGAGAAGGAGAAGGAGAAGAGGAAGAGGAGGAGGAAGAGGAAGAGGAGGAGGAAGAGGAGGAGGAGTTGTGAGCATATTCAGGTTATATTTGAAAACTGAATGACTTGCAAATAGATTAGACGTAGGGAAAGGAAAAATTATGGGACACATAGATTTATGGCTTGAAGGAAATACTGGGGGAAATAGGTTTGGGGAGTAGGATATGGATTAAACTGAAAAGGAAATGTGAATTAAGCATTGCATATATGAGTGTAGAATTCAGGGAAGGGTTTGGGCTCATGATGTACACTTGGAAGTCATCAACATAGAGATAATATTTAACACACCACCTTTTGGATTTGAAGAACACAAAACAGAAACATTGTAGCCAAATGGCCAGATAAGTCAAATACAGTTCTCTCTGTCATTTATTACACTTAATTGTAGTTATTATACATTGCATATATATATTTTATATGTTATATGTTAAATATTCCCTTAGGCATACTCAGGAATATGGGAAGAGAAGAAGAAAGCCCCTGCCATTATGTTTTATATTACTGTAATCCTCAAAAGTATGTATTGATTTCTCATCTCAACAGTGCTGCACATGCTAATAAAAACAGTATATTCACTGTGTGGTATAGAAGTAGAGAACAGAAGTATCTGTTATTATCTCCTGGTACATTCCTGAATTATTACACAAAAAATGTAGTAAATGCAAGGATTTTTAGTGGTCACTTTCCCTGAATACAAGAGGGCGGAGCAGAAGAGCTTCAAATGAAATTGCTCCCAGTGACCCATCTGAAGCCATGCTACATTGTATTGTTTATGATTCCTACAGATTGCAGTAAATATTTCATGGCATATTCCCAAAGAGTGACAGTTTGGGCCTGTTGAACCAGCAGGCAGTTTGATTATGGTTTGCTGATTCCACATCTCCATTTCTCAAATACTGAGATTAATTCTCTGTGAGATTGTATATTATCCAATAGCAGGTCAAACAACTCTTCAGCCAACACTTTAAGATATTCTTTTAGAAAGGTGCCTTTTTCATTGACTTTGTACTTAGCCAAAGTCAGCTCCTCAGTTTCTGTTGCAGTCTTAGCATTTTAGCAATTTCTTAAATATTACTGTGTACTCAAAGTTTAATAAACATTTTGGGGAATTATAAGGAAAAATTGTGCTTCTGATTCTTGGAGTTACTAGAATAAATAATTATTTCTTCCAAGCTTTAATTTCCCTATTTATTTAAATGAATGCTATATATTACTATCTAATATAAACTTTCTCAGACAAGTCTAGTCTTGCCTAAATCCTTCAGTGATCCATAATTTTCAACTCTACAACATGTTCTAAAGCAACATGGTGGTTTAAAGCTGATATATCCCTAGCATATCCAGCATACTAGAACTAAAAGTATTAACTTAGAAGGTTTGCATCAGGTAGTTATAGTTTTATATACCCTTTTTGCTTCCTTAAGGCTGCAATATTGGAGACATTAACCTTACAAGCCTCACTTGATCATCTATAAAATCGGGCTAAAATAGTCATCTTATAGGGCTTTTTTTTCTTTTTGGTACTGGAGACTGAACTCAGGGGCACTCGACCACTGAGCCACATCCCCAGCCCTATTTTGTGTTTTATGTAGAGACAGGGTCTCACGGAGTTGCTTAGTACCTCGCCATTGCTGAGGCTGGCTTTGAACTCACGATTCTCCTGTCTCACTTATAGGGCTTTTTTAAGGATTAAATGATGTAAAGTACTTAGAGCAATGTTTGGCAATACTAGCACCAATAAATTGTAGTGGGATACAAAATTCTTACCACATATGTTAAGTTCTGCTTTATCTCTCTCACCCTGTGACTGTTACCCCTCTGGGCTACAAATAATGCAATCTAAAGCTTCCGTTGCTTCAGAAGGGTTACCTTAAGTGAAACAAGACTTCAAAATTTCAATTTTTTCTCTGTACTGGGGATTTAACTCATGGGTTCTTTGCCACTGAGCTACATCCCCAGCTCTTTTTATTTTTTATTTTGAAATAGGGTCATAGGGTCTCACTAAATTGTTAAGGCTGGCCTCAAATTTGCAATTTTCCTGCCTCAACCTTCTGAGTAGTTGTGATTATAGACATTTGTCACCACACCAGGATAAATATTCAAATTCTTCAAGCATGATCTGGATGAATAAGTGAGCCAATTCCTCCTTATTCACTCTCCTCTCATCTTTTGAAAACATGAAGATCTTCTGAGCTGAGGGAAGGGAAAAGGGGAATTAGAGTATAAAAGTATTAGATTTTAAATGTGTCTGGGCCTCTATGTACCTAGCCCACACTTGAAGCTGTAAACATGGCCTGCAGTTTTGTGCATTAAAAAAAGCACCCATCAGCCAGGCGCAGTGGCTCATGCTTGTAATCCCAGCACTTTGGGAGGCTGAGACAGGAGAATTGTGAGTTCAAAGCCAGCCTCAGCAACGGTGAGGAGCGCTAAGCAATTCAGTGAGATCCTGTCTCTACATAAAACACTGGGGATATGGCTCAGTAGTAGAGTGCCCCTGAGTTCAATCCCCAGTACCAAAAAAAAAAGCACCCATCTTCCAGGTATGGTGGTGCACACCTGTAATACCAGCAACTCAGGAGGCATAGGCAAGAGGATCACAAGTTCGAGGCCAGCCTCAGCCACTTGGCGAGAACTTGTCTCAAAATTTAAAAAATCGAACTCAGCTAAGAATCCATCTGGACCTGGGCTTCTCTTGGTTGGCAAGCTCTTAATGGCATCTTCTATTTCCTTACTTGAAATTATCTGTTTAAGTTGTGTATGACCTCCTGGGTCAGTTTGGATAGGTCATATGCCTCTAGAAATTTGTCAGTGTCTTCAGGACTTTCTATTTTACTGAGTATAAATTTTCAAACTACTTTCTAATTATCGTCTGTATTTCAGTAGTGTCTGTTGTGATATTTCCTTTTTCATCATGAATTTTAGTGATTTGGGTTTTCTCTCTCTTTCTTTTCGTTAGGGTAGCTAAGGGTTTGTGAATTTTGTTTGTTTTTTTCAAAGAACCAGCTTTTTGTTTTGTCAATTTTTTGAATTGTTTCTTTGTTTCAATTTCATTGATTTCAGCCCTGACTTGAATTATATCTTGTCTTCTACTTCTTTTGTTGTTGGTTTGTTTCTCTTTTTCTAGGGCTTTGAGATGTAGAGTCAAGTCATTTATTTGTTGACTTTTACTTCTTTTAATAAATGAGCTTAATGCAATGAACTGAGCACTGCCTTCATAGTGTCCCAGAGATTTTGATATGTTGTATTGGAGTTTTCATTTACCTCTAAGAATTTTTTTTATCTCTTCTATGATGTCTTCTGTTATCCATGCATCATTCAATAGCATATTATTTAGTTTCCAGGTGTTGGAGTAGCGTCTATTTTTTAATCTGTCATTGATTTCTAATTTTATTCTATTGTGGTCAGATAGGATGTAGGGTAGTATCTCTATTTTTTATATTTGCTAAGACTGGCTTTGTAACATAACATATGATCCATTTTGGAAAAGGATCCATGTGCTGCTGAATGAAAGTGTATTCACTCATTGATGGATGGAACACTCTATATATGTCTGTTAAGTCTAAATTATTGATTGTTTTATTGAGGTTTATGGTTTCATGTACAAAATTCAAATCAAAGTGGATCAAGGACCTGGGAATCAGACCAGAGACCCAAAGCCTAATAGAAGAAAAAATAGGCCCAAATCTTCATCATGTCAGATTAGGACCTTACTTCCTTAACAAGACTCCTATAGCACAAGAAGTAAAATCAAGAATCAATAAATGGGATGGATTCAAACTAAAAAGGTTCTTCTCAGTAAAAGAAACAATCAATGCAGTGAACAGAGAGCTGACACTCTGGGAACAAATCTTTGCCACACGCACCTCTGATAGAGCACTAATCTCCAGGATATATAAAGAACTCAAAAAACTTAACACCAAAAAAACAATCCAATCAATAAATGGGCCGAGGAGCTGAACAGAAACTTTTTAGAAGAAGATATACAATCAATCAACAGACATATGAAAAAATGTTCAACATCTCTAACAATCAGAGAAATGCAAATCAAAACTACCCTAAGATTTCATCTCACGCCAGTCAGAATGGCAATTATCAAGAATACAAACAACAATAAGTATTGGCAAGGTTGTGGGGAAAAGGCACGCTCATACATTACTGGTGGAACTGCAAATTGGTACAAACAATCTGGAAAGCAGTATGGAGATTCCTTAGAAAACTGGGAATGGAACCACCATTTGAGCCAGCTATCCCACTCCTCAGTCTATACCCAGCTTAAAAACAGCATACTATAGTGACGCAGACACTTCAATGTTTATAGCAGCTCATTTCACAATAGCTAAACTGTGGAACCGACCTAGATGCCCTTCAATAGATGAATGGATAAAGAAACTCTGGTATATACACACAATGGAATATTTCTCAGCAATAAAAGAGAATAAAATTATGGCATTTGCAGGTAAATGGATGGAGTTGGAGAATATCATGCTAAGTGTAGTAAGCCAACCCAAAAAACCAAAGGCCAAATGTTTTCTCTGATAAGTGGATTCTGATCCATAATGTGGGGGAGGACACAGGAAGAATGGAGGAAATTTGGTCACAGGAGTGGGAGGGGGAGGGGGCATGGGGATAGTAAAGATGGTCGAATATGATGGACATCATAGCCTAGCTTCATGTATGACTGCATATATGTTGTGATTCTACATCACATACAACTAGAGAAATGGAAAGTTGTGCTCCATCTGTGTACAATGAATCAAAATGCATTCTGCTATCATGTATACCTAAGTAGAATAAAAAATAAATGAAACTATAAAAAAATTAAAAAATAAAAAGGGCTGGGGATGTGAGTCAGTGATAAAGATCCCTGGATTCAATTCCTAGTACCAAAAAAAAAAAAAAAAAGGAGAGGTACACCCATCTAAGAAGGAAGTGAGAAGTATGAGAGGCAGAATCTAATTCATACCTGGTTTCTAGTGCTGAGCTGCGGCAGGGAAGCCTTTTTATTCCCACAAAAATATCCAGTCATCCTAAATGGGACTGCATTGACTCAGAGATGAGATTTCATCTAATTCACAGGAAGACTAGTTGAGTCATAGGTAGGTCAATTTGGATGGAAATATTGTGGGCATTGTATTGTGCTCCCTTCTCACAGTCCATAAAATATGGGCCACCATATTCTGGAAAATATGAAGCAGAGATGATTAAGGGACAGATTGACTGATGCAAATATGCCAAAGGTCTAATGCAATTCTACAGAGTCTTCACACAGTCCAGCCAGCTCAAGAAGCAGCCAGTTATCTTCTCTGACTGAGAATGATCCAGATACAACTCTAATTGCATGAGGAACTTGAGAGGTCTCTAGACCCAGATAGAAGAATTTGGTGTGAAAAACCTCAACAGATGACAATATAGAAAGCTGACCACCCTTGAGGACTGCCTGACATTGAAGAGGATGCCAGGATATAACAAGAATGGAAGACCTTAGCTGAACAAGAATTTTTATCCACATTGTTCTCTAATGTATGTTTGATACTTGGCATTCAATAAACCCTTGTTTAAGGACTAAGGAAATAAAGGAGAGAATTAGAAGTGAAAGACCCATGTTTAGGTGCTCCCTTTCCTCTGATGCCAAGATGTATTGGTTATCTATTATTAACATTTTGCCACTTAAAACCATATGCATATATTAATCTTATAGTTTCTGTGCATAGGGAAGCTTAGCAAGGCTTTTCTGAGTGCCTCTGCTTAGGGTCTTATAAGCCTAAAAAGTGCAGACCAAGGCTGTGATCTCATTTGAGGCCTGATTGGGGAAGAACCCACCTCACTGTTTACTCAGGTTGTTGGAGATGTCATTTCTTTGCAGCTGTAGAACTAAGGCCTCATTTGCTTGTTGACTTTTGTCTGGAAGTTCCCCTCAGCTCCTAGAGGCCACTCACAGTCCACTTCAATGTGGGGTTCCTCTATATGGTTGCTGGCCTCCTCAAAGTCAGAGGGAGAGACAGAAAGAGAGAGAGAGAGGAGAGACAGAGAGACAGGAGAGATAGAGAGACAGAGAGAGACCAGTGTTATAATCTTATGTAACATAATCACATACATTTAATAAAATACATGAAATCATGTGCCTGTTTTGTTTTTCCATATTTTTACTAGTGCATTGTAGTTGTACGGAATTTGTTGTTACATATTTGTACAATACAACCACATAATTTGGCCAATATCATTCCCTACTATTTCCTCTTTCCCTCGCCTCCTCCCTCCCCTGGTCCCTCTCCTCTCCTCTTCCCATCTCCTTTGATTTTCAGATCATGTACCTCTTATTACCATTACTGTATCTTGTTGGTTAAAATCAAATCATAGGTTCTGCCTATGTTTAATGGAAAGTGATCAGAGAAGGCATATATGTCAGAAGACAGAGATCACAGGGGCCACATATGGTCTAATTATTGCTTTCAGAGTCAAACCTGGGAGAACGTGGAGGGGGAATCTTGAATTGACCTAGTTTACCCTGGAATGAATTTTTTGTTTTCCTGCAATTGGGAACTTGATGTAAAATCTAACAGACTTAGAAAAATAAAATCATATTTTTCAGACCCTAGTATGTGGATTTAAGTATTCCTATTTAAACTTGTTGCTTAGGCTGAGACCAGAGCATTAGAAGTTTGAACCCAGCCTGGGAAACAGCAAAGCCCTGTCTCAAAATGAAAACAAAACAAAACACTCCTACCAACTCAAAGGAGCTATTATTTTTATATTGGTGAGAATGTTTCTCCACTCTAATTTGTACCCAGTGGTCATATTTCTACCCTCTGGTGGCACCAAAATTAAATTTATCTTTTACCTAATAATTCTTGAGGGGCTGGGATTGTGGCTCAGTGGTAGAGTGCTTGCCTCACATGTGGGAGGCACTGGGTTCGATCCTCAGCACTGCATATAAATGAAGAAATAAAAGTCAATCCACAACTAAAAAATAATTTAAAAAAAATAATTCTTCAAATATTTTAACATGAAAATACTGTCCCTCAAATTTTCTCCAAGTTAATATTCCTCATTTTGTTAATCATTTATCACACAAAATGATTCTAGACTTTTCCATTGTAGTTACTCTAATCTATGCATGATCAAGTATATTTATATCTCTCAAAGATTAGTGACCAAAGCTGGGTTTTGAATTTTTTAATAAAATTTTAATATAGAATTCTCTAAACTATGCTAAATAATATTAATCTCTCTCAACAGTAAAGTGATGAAGAACTTTTAAAACAATGGGAATCACTTCCTTTAAAAAACCAACATACTACTGCAACAACTCAGAGTAAACTCAAGTTTCAATTATTTAAATAAATTTTTCTTCTCATCATTTTCAGCTTTGTCACCACTTTTCAATTCTTCATAAATGCTAACATTTATTGTGATTATGATAATAACTATTGCCCGTAATAAAAGCTATTGCTGATAGCATCTGCTTATAAAATTTAATTAATTGAAAGTAAGTAAATTAAAATGTAATTATGATGAATTGTATACCATCTTACTTACATCTTTGGAGAACGTTATAAAAGTATTCTTAGAATGTTATGAACAAATGATGGATACATCTGTATAAACATCAGAAAAATCCAAGTGGAAAATCAATCTGTTTGGAAGGTAAAACAATTTTGTACAGGTTTTTTATTTCTTACTTTCCTGTTACCTTACACAGGCAATGGCTTTTGGTTTCTAGTATATGTTCAAAAATGGTTGCATGTTAGGAAACATAATTCTAGCATTAACAGTGTGACTTAGCACATTGATAGCTACCACATATGTAACCCTCTTACCATATTTTCTAATTTGCTTGAATAGCTTGCAAGCCAACATCATCATGCTGCTCTCACTACCAATTTAAGTACAGCTGGACAAACCTCATTAGGATCCTGAACCAGTGGTTTCCAAACAGAACCTTGCAAATGTGCAGCAGCTGTTAGAGGAGCCCCTGGGACCTGGGTTGCTTGGTGGCTGCTCTTAAAGTATGTTTTCTGGTTCTAAGCATTATACAGTATGGCCTAATGGGCAAAGCTGGGGAAAAGATCAACATTTACAGGATTCATTCTTACACCTGCAGCATATTTCTGAGCAACCAAAAAAAGAAAAAAGAAAGATAAAAAAAAGAAATTAATAATACATTTGTTTGTATCAGCAAAATTTAGTAACTTAAAACTTCCCTATTTTGTAATTTGAAGCAGTTTTATAAAAATTTAAAAATTTCTACTTGCTTTTTCTTGTTATTCATCCATTTTGTAAACCTCCTTATCCATTTTCTATTGGCTTCCCTCCTCTTTACTCCAAATCTGTTTTTGGTGATTTGTTTGTTTTATTTATTTTGAATTGTGGTAAAATATACATGACATAAAATTTACTATCTTAATCACTTTTGAGTGTACAGTTTAGTAGTCTTAAGTACATTCACATTGTTATACAACCAGTACATCTAACATTTGCACACATAGCCACCTTGGCACAAATGCCTTGGGGTTTTGGAAAAACTCAAATTCATATGAAGAAACTGAACCTGCCAATGCCTTATCTTGGGCTCCCAGCCTCCAGAACTATGAGGAAATAAATTTCTGTTCTTTAAACCACACAATCTATAATGTTTTGCTACGGAAGTTTTAGCAGACTACAGGTTGCCATCCTAAGGGGTATGATGTGGTTATCTCACCAGGGTTTTGATTTTCATTTCCCTAGAAATTAGTGATGTCGAACTTTTGTTCACGTGCTTTTTAGACATGTATATATTTTACTTGAAGGAATTCTTGATAAACCTTTTGCCCAGTTTTTAATTGGGTTCCTGATTTTCAGGAAATGAAATGAAAATGGCAGAATTTTGGGAGAGTCAAGTCTCAACAGGTCTCTGGGTCTAGGGTAGTAGACCTGCTGGCACTCTGATGGCAGAGTGGGAAAGGAAGACCTCAGATGAATTTGAGTTTTTTCACACCACACACATCACAATGATGATGTGGTGTAGGATTTCTATATATTCTGGATGACCATCCTTTATCAGATATGATTTGAAAATATTTTCTCCCTTTCTGTGTATTGTCTTTTCACTCTATGGATTGTATCCATGTGCCCATAAAAGTTTTAAATCTTGATGTAATCCAATCTATCAATTTTTTCTTTTGTTGACTATGCTTTTGGTGTAATATCCAAGAAATAATTGCCAAATCAATGTTATAAAGCTTTTACTCTGTTTTCTTCTAAGAGTTTTATAGTTTCCCTCATGTTTTGGTCTCTAATTCATTTTAAGCTAACCTTTATATAAAAGATAATGTAAGAGTCCAATTATTTTAACAAAGCTGATTGTGGAAAATCAATCCTTGGGTCTAAATTGAGTCTGTAATTCCCTAAAGAGCAGTCTCCAGGCTCCCTACCTGGGCCTTGCTATGTATGATAAGGCAGGGTTACAGGATACTGGCTGGACGTATGACTTTGAGAAAATACAGTTTCAACACAAAAAAGAACCTGTGCTAGGATACTTCAAGTGGGATGTCTCCTTTTTCCAGGACTCCCAAAGCCATCCAAAATATTCTACATTGTATGAAGGATTATTTTATCTTATTCGTGACTTAAAATTTCACCAACTCCACTTTTTTTTTGTACCAAGGATTGGACTTAGGAGTGCTTAACTACTGAGCCACATCCCCAGCCCTTTTTCTTTCTTTTCTTTTTAAAATTTTTTTTGAGACAGAATCTCCATAAGTAGCTTAAGGCCTCTCTGAGTTGCTGAGGCTGAATTCTAACCTGCAATCCTCCTGCCTCAGCCTACTGAGCCACTGAGATTCCAGGTGTGTGCTAACACACCTGGCCTAATTCCACCTCTTGCTCTAACACTTCCTCACAGATTTTTACCGGTTCCATACAGTGAGGTCTTTTGTGACTTCTCAGGCACTCACATGCTCAACATGGAAGCCCAAGGGAGTCAATACATGTGAGTCTACTCTTGATTAATGGGATGTGGGAGCTGACAGAAAAATGCATCTTTCCCTCATCCTTTAGTTAGAGTCCTCGGATGCACTATGTAAGGCTTCACAGATGGTCCAGGAAGAATAAAATACCAGTCACTTGTAGCAGTGCCCAACGTAATATACACTCTTGTTTTACTTCCCTTCATCCCTGCCATCCCCCTTTCTGCCCTGCTTCTCCATGGAATCCCATCACAAATTAACTACAACCACATACATCTTTGCCTCAGGCTGCAATTCCAGGAGAACCAAGCTAAGACAGACACTGGAGTTACACAGTACCTTCCTCCTGATAAAGTATCTACCCATCCAATTTGATGTCCTTCTTCCCTGTTTCCTTAGCTGAGAAGGGATCAAAGAGAAAAAGATGATGGAGAATCTGGAGGTGATGTTCTATAAGTAGTAATTGAATTCCTTTACATCTCATTGTTTTATTACTGCAGGAAATGGATCCATCTCAAAATCTTCTGACCAACTATTTCCAAGTGGCTGGAATGGGGAAAAGAATGGATAACAATGTCTGTAGGGACACAATTCTGAATACACCACTTGTTACATGTGGGAGTTTTCTACCTCATGCTTCAGGAAATATGCATAAAGAGTCTTCTTGCTGAAGCAGAATGGGAGGCAGTTTCTTGGCAAGTTAAACAGACATACTGAGTAACACATAGTTTTTCTTACTGGTAGGAATAGAAGGAAAATAAGAACATGGGGGCACCGAGGAGGAACCCTGAGCTAGAAGTCAGGAAACTACTTTGATCAGCTCTGTCACCAAGACAAGTAACAGCTTATGGACTCTCTCAGACCCCACCCACCTCTGCCAGCTCACTCAGCAAGCAGGCTCCTTTATTTTGGTTTCAGCTGAGATTCCAGGAGCTACAGCTGGATAGGGCTAGAGGGCATGAGACTATAAGAGAGATTCTTAATAAAACTGGGCTCTGGAAACAGACACAGTCTGAAGGCTGCTGTGCAGACAGGCAAAGAGGGAGTTGCCACTAGGTGACCCAGGAAAAGGGACAGACAGAGGCAGAGTCCCAAGGAAAAACCAGAGTAAATCTTCTAACAAGCCCATACACATAGCAGATATGTTTTGTGATGTTCCACTGCCACAACTCTGGGTGGGAGATTAACTCTTAAGGATACCAAGTCGGTTCAAATATTCTCCGCCTCTTGTTACTCAAAGTGAAATTCATGAACTAATGCAGAATCTCAGCTCCATTTCAGATCTACTGAACCAGTCTGTATTTTTTGTTTGGTTTTGGCATTGAGGATTGAACCCAGGGGTGCTTTTCCACTTAACTGTATCCCCAGCCCTTTTAAATTTTTATTTTGAGTCAGAGTCTTGTTAAATTGCTTAGGGCCTCACCAATTTGCTGAGGCTGGTCTTGAACTTGGAATTCTCCTACCTCAGCCTCCCAAGGTGCTGGGATTTCAGGTGTGTACCACCATGCTCAGTTCAGCCTGCATTTTTAACAAGATCACTGGTTGATTCTCATGCCCCTTAAAGTTTAAGAAGTATATTCAGTGAATCAGCTGTGTTTGCACGTTTCCTGGTTGTCTATTCAGGGATTTCCAACAGAGAGAGAGAGGCATAATTCCATCAGGCATCTTAGGAAGTAAGCCTGGACACTTGGGTTGTCATGGTGAGTCATACTGATATTTAGTGGCCTGATGTCAGGGATGCTACATATCCTGCAAAGTAAAGAATGGTCCCACAGAGCAAAAAATTGTC
This sequence comes from Xerus rutilus, assembly GCA_028644305.1. NCBI lineage: Eukaryota > Metazoa > Chordata > Mammalia > Rodentia > Sciuridae > Xerus > Xerus rutilus. Next base: position 67,086,213 of record CM053406.1, on the reverse strand, counting down.
CTGCTCAAATGAGAGTAATTTTCCTGGTAAGAAACATGTTGGCAATTTCTTCATCTGTAAAATAAGCATTGGGTTTATTTGGATTTCAATGTTTCTCCCGACTCTAAGACTCTTTTGTTCTACCACTGTTTTCACATCGATTTAGAAAGTTCTCATTGCTCTCTCTAATTATGGCTTCTATATGCCTAAGTCATTTTCATTTAGACAATCCAATGGAACTAGTCACAGGGATTAACCATAAATTCATATAATTCCCTTGTAAACATAACTTGCCCATTTAGGTTAAAATTCAAGGAACTCTTTTAGTCAATTATGATGATGATAAAACAAAGCAATCTGGAAATGCTTATAGTCAGCAAAATCTTTTGCTAGTTAGCAATTTAAAAACCTTCCTTGTCTGGTCAGATTTTAGCTACAGTGGCTCTCTCCCCACCTCACATCTAGCTGAAGATCTTGCTGGGTTGGCATGGGAAAAGGGACATTGAAGGAGATGCCCTTTTCTAGAAGCTGTTTCCATTGTCCCTAAAGAAAGAATAGCAGCCAGCAGACACATGGCAGGTCATAAGCAGGGCCTGGTGAACCCAAAGGACAATGAGAGAATCTGAGTGAAGAGTGTTAGGCTCCTGACATTATGATATCCCTATTTAAAAATGAAAATATATGTGCTGTCAGGGGAAGGAAAGCATCTACTGAAAATGTGAACCTTTGGGTGAAAGATAGCATCCATCAATAAAGCAGGATCTTTCACTGTGACACATACATGAGATAGAAAAGTTAAGAAATGAAGTCACAGAAAAAGTCCCTCCAATCACCACAGTAAAGGAGACAGCAATATCCCTTTTAAGATAGTTAAAAATAATAAAAACTTGCCTCAATGTTTTATTTTTACATAAAATGTTTAAATGTATATGATTTTTTTGCCCTTATTAAAGCCTTTTTTTTTTAAATCTGCTGATTTGGGGGATGCCTTAACCACATTTTTGCATTAATGATATGTAGAATGCATTTGTTATAGCATCCAGTTTCAGTTTCGATAAAGTAGAAGTAGAACAAGAATTTAAGATAGGAGACAATCTTGGTACAGAGTTCTAGATTTTGACCCTTATTTTCTAATCTTTAATCTTGTCAACCATTTTGATAACAATTTTAAAAACTCCACTAAATCTTGCCAAAGGATTCAATTGCTTTCATAGAAACAATAACATTTTTTCTTTTGACATTCATTAATGTTTTTTTTTAATTTTTTTTTTTTTTTAGTTGTAGATGGACACAATGTCTTTATTTTATTGGTTGGTATGTGGTGCTGAGGATCGAACCCAGGGCCTCACGCATGTGAGGCAAGCGCTCTACTGCTGAGCTACAATCCCAGCCTCATTAATGTTTCTTTTGACATTAATTTAATGTTTACATTAAGTTAATTTAAATTACATAATTACAATAACAAGTTCAGCTGGTATAAACAAGTTTAGTAATCAGCACACTGACTCTTAAGTTTGTCACTCAACACGTAGGGACAGAAGCCCAGGATCCACACGTGAGCAGCCTTCTGCCACGAGCATTTGTTAAGTCATGAGTTTGTGTGCCTTTTACAAAGAGAATGGAGAGTACCTGTTAACCTACAAAATCATTGACATGGAGGTATTTAAATAGCTGTCTATTATGGACTGAATGATGTGTTCCCTCAGAATTCATGTGTTGTGAGCAGTGTACTCTCTCAATTTTGAAGGTGCAAGATTTTGTGATACAGATTTCCCAGGAGAATCTGTTCTGATGGACTACTTCAAACAGCATGCATATTTAAATTTTGTCTGATTAATTTAAATTAAATGATTAAATTTTGTCTGACAAATTTGTAATTGGAGAATATACTTTTCAAAGAGTCTGAGTATTTTTACCAGAAAGTTGATACTTACTAGGCACCAAGAAGTGTGCTTGCCTGAGGACACTTGTTTCCATTTATATTGAAAGACTATGTCTTTCAATTTGGATATGGGAAATGAACAAGAATAATCTGTTTTCATCTTGAGGAGAAACCTTCATTTCTTTTTGTTTTTGTTTGGTTTTGATACTGGAGATTAAACCCAGGGGTGTTTTACCACTGAGGTATATCCCCACCTCTTTTTATTTTTAATTTTGAGACAGGGCCTCATTAAGTTGCTTAGGGTCTCCCTAAATTGCTGAGGCTGGCTTTAAACTTACAATTGCCCTGCCTCAGCCTCCTAAGTAGCTGGGATTATATGTGTGCACCACTATGCCCGACAGAATCCTTCATTTCTAAGACAAATTTTCTCTTAAAAATGTTTTCCCTTTTAAAGTGCCTGTAAAATAATTTGCCAAGCATGGTGGTATGTACCTCCTCTGGGCAGGAGGCGCTCAAGTTCAAGGCCAGGCTGGGTAATTTAGAGAGACCTCCATCTCAAAATAAAAATAAAAAGGTCTGGAAATGTAGCTCAGGGATAGGCAGAGTGACTCATTGTTCAATCCCCAGTATGACTAAATAAATAAGTGCACAAACATGTTGGTGAGTTTGAAATGTGAATGGAATAGAACATGAATGTATTTTGAAAATTTGAAGTGTCCAAGTCTATTGAACAGTTGTTAATCTTCTTAGAATGAATAATTATATAAACAGATATTCAAATCATATTCAGATTATGTCTTTCTGTTTGGGGATATGGGAAATGAACAAGGACAGGGACTCTTCTAATATCTTCTAGTTGTACCCAAATAAATGTATAATTGTAACTGTGGTTAAGCCATCATCATTATTTAATATTATTTAATCTCACAATACTTTTTGAATATCTAAGTTAACATTTGATTTTATATAGATTATACTGTATCTTCTAATGTCTCTTGAATAAATAAGTAAAATAAGTATTTTGCTCTTAAATAAAAAGTTATATGCAAGAAAATTGGATTCCATTATAAGAATTGAAACCCATTTATAGTGTATACTCTTTGCCTCAATGATTGATTTTGTTTAATTTTGAGATCTATTTATTTTTGAGCCTTTAGTGCTTTGTTCATTTTCTAATGTAACAAATACTCTTGAGTGATCTATGTGAATGCTATCAATCATTGACCAACCAATTTTAGTCTTACAATTAAAATAAAATCTTCAAAAAAATTCATGTATTGAAGAGCTAACATCCAGTGTGGCTGTAATTAGAGTAAGGAAGTAATTAAAGTTAAATGAGATCATAAGAGTGGGGCCCTGATCCTGCAGGATTAGTGTCCCTATAAGAAAAATCCAGAAGAGCTGGCTCTGTCTTACCAGGATAGAACACAGAGGCAAGGCAACTGTCTACAAGGTAGGAAGAGAGCTTTCTCCAGAAAACTACCCTGCTGGACCTGATCAGGGACTTATTTCCTCCAGAACACAGTTCTGCTGTTTAAACCATCTGGTCTATTGGTATTTTCTTATGGCAGCCCAAATAGACTAATACACTATCCTTTTATCCTTAGTATTTAATACTATTCCTTGGTATACTATCTTTGGTCCTGAAGAGCAATTAACAGCAAAAGTCAGTTGGGTCAATTCAAAATTATTACAATGTGCGGAAAACTGACTTAAAATTGTAGAATGTAAGTTAATGGATCCTGATAAATACCACATTTCAATTTTAATTCAGGCAAATATTGAAATGTATTTAGAGGCCTAGTTCTAGTAATTATTATATACTCAGCTCCTGAGTTTAACTAAAAAATAATCTTTTTTAAAAATATTTTTTAGTTGTTAATAGATCTTTATTTTATTCATTTATTATTTATATGTGGTGCTGAGGATCGAACCCAGGGCCTCACACATGCTAGGCAAGCGCTCTACCACTGAGCTACAGCCCCAGCCCCTAAAAAATAATCTTTGATAGTCTATTATAAGCTAGACAGTGTTCCTCTTGTAACATCTGTTAACAAGAGTCTCATGGTTAGCATACTAGCTATACTTTAAAATGAGGAAATGCAAATCAAGAGCAAGACAAAAATATGACTATTATTTTTATTTATATTGGAAGTCCCGCTCAGTATAAGACCTGAGAAAAATAAAGGGACGTTAAGAATTAGAAAATCATAAAATTGTCATCATTTTTAATTTCCATGTTTTTCTACATTAAAATATCCAAGGGAATCAACAGATAACGGTTGTGCAAACCAATTGTATTCTTAAAAACTAGCACCAAATAATTCAAAAGTATAATTTTTGAAGATACCATTAATGTGTAATAGCAGTAAAGCATACCTCTAGAATAAATCTTTAAGAATGGTGAAATATTTTTATAAAGAAAAATATGAAACTTTAAGAAAGACAATGAAGAAACAAAAGTTGGTGAATGGCAAGTCTCAGTAACAAAGATATCAGTTTTCCTCAAATCCAAAAATCCAATGGGCATTTTTGATGAAAGTTAATGAATTTGCCCTAAAGTCCATATGAATGAGTAAATAGCTAGAAATTGCCAAAATAATTTTGAAGACCAACAAGGGACCCATTCTTTTAGGTATCGTGTATCTTGTGTCTTCGTACTGAAGCTATAGTAATTAGAACAATGTGATTTAAGAGTGTATGACTGGGGCTGGGATTGTGGCTCAGTGGTAGAGCGCTTGCCTCACATGCATGAGGCACCAGGTTCGATCCTCAGCACCACATAAAAATAAATAAAATAAAGATATTGTGTCCACCTACAACTAAAAAAAAAAAATTTTTTTTAAAAAAAAGAGTGTATGACTCCATAGGGATAGGACAATTAGACTGATGGAAGACTTAGAATGAGATTCACCTATGTATGGAAACTTGTGATGTAACAGAGGAGGCATCAAAAATCACTGGGGATGGGATTCTGGAATAGCTGACTGTCTACATTGAGAAAAATATTTTAATTTCTATTTCATATCATTTCTCCAAACAAATTTGAGGGAAATAAAATTCAACTTTTTAGGAACTCTAAAAGACATCAAAAATGTCTTTTAAATGAAGACACTCTAAACTGAAGAAATTTATTTATACATTTATAATATATATAATTGATAAAGGATTATTATTTAAGAAATCTAAAAGTAGTCCTTAAAGTCATTAAAAATATTCTAATAGAAAAAAGATCAAAAGACAATATAGAAGATCAATGTGGAAGAAGAAATTTGAATAAGTAATAAAAATAAGAAAAGATTGGTAATTGTGTTATCTTTTCGTTGCTGTGATCAGAATACCTAACAAGACCAACTTGGAAGAGGAAAAGTTTATTTTGAGCTCACAGTTTCAGAAGTTCAGTCATGCTTGGCCTACTCCATTTCTCTGGGCCCAAGAGGGCATGGGAGAGGAAAACCACCCAGTTCAAGTTCAAAAGCACAGACTAGAGAGCAGCCAGGGACAAGCTATAGTCCTCAAGGGCATGCCTCCAGAGACTCTAGTCCTCCAGCCACACCCTACCAGCCTGCAGTTACCACTCAGGAGTCCTGTCGCAGAAGTTTGCTTTATTGTGGAACAAGCTTTCAACACATAAGCTTTCGGGAACATTCTAGATCCAAACTGTAATTGTACTTAAGAAATGCAAATTAAAAATGAAATTCCACTCAGGAGGCTGAGACAGGAGGATCATGAATTCAAAGTCAGCCTCAGTAATGGAGAGATGCTAAGCAACTCAGTAAGACCTTATGTCTAAATAAAATACAAAATAGGGCTGAGAATGTGGCTCAGTGGTTGAGTGCCTCTGAGTTCAATCCCTGGCACCCACTCCCCCCGAAATAAAAAGAAAAAGAAAAAGAAAAAAAGAAATTCTATATCACACTCATTGATAGGCAAAAATTAAAAAGTCTGACCATATCAAATTTTGAAAGACTGAAGAAACAGAAACTATCAGACATAGCAAGAAAGAGCATTATCCAGGTAATCCACTTTGGAAAGCAATTGAAATTTGAAGGTGAAACTATTCATACTCTGCGGCCTAGAGAGTGCATTCCCAAGACTAATCTTTGAAAAATTCTCCCATATGTACTTGGAGTTATGTAGAGAATGTTCTCTGCAGAATAGTTTGGGATTATAAAGAATTAGAAATAACCTAAATGTTCATTAACAGAGGAACTGATAAATAGTAATGTATTCAAATCACAGAACACAGTACTGTACAGTAAAAATGAGCTAACTAGAGGTATGTGTTCCAACATGGCTGTAGTAAAGAGGCTAACTCCGTTTTTCATATTTGACCATTGACAACTGTTGTCCTCCTAAATGAGAAGGTCAGTGTATTCCACTCATCATTTGGCACCCAGCAGGAGTCCAAACCTTACAAACCCCCAGCCAATGCAAAAGAACTCTTCCCTGGCTTCAGCCCAAGCCATTCTCTTGGCTTTACTCTTGCTTCACTCCTGTCTGAATCTGACCCCTTTTCTTTGGGGAAGCTTTCTGCCTTTTACTGTGTGAGCAATAAACTTTATTTCATATCCATCGATGCCTATGTGTCATGCCTCCCAACATCCTTGTAAATTCCTGGGTCGGGGACAGCCGAACATTCAGCCAGAGATACTAGATATAAAATACTATTCTAAAAGGACAAAAACATTGAGAGAAAGAGAGTACAGCTCGCAGGGAGTTGTAGACACTGTGAATGTTGTTTATGTAAAGTTTAAAAACCACACAAAACAATATTGTATAATGTATTATTTATGGATACACACATGTTAAAAAAAATCATGTGTGGAATGAGATACATCAAATTCAAGACCATCGTACCTCTAGTGAAGAAGCAACAGGAATAGGATTGGGGCAGAGTACACAGGGGTTTCATATGTGTCTGGAAAACCTAGACAATGGGTACAAAGTCATTTGTAATAACATTTTCTAGACTTTCCTTGCACCTGAGATACTTTATAACTTTTCAAAGTAAAAGAAAAGAGGGTGCAATTTAGAAATTTGACTGCACTTCCTGGGAGAGTAGTATTTGAAAAATATACCAATAATACATTCCTGGTGAAAATGAACATGAGGTTTGCTTTTAATTTGTAAGCAACAGACTTGGGACAAATATGGAGGAGGTGAGGTTATAGGAGAAATGGACCATGTATTAGTTTTCTTTGGCTGCATAACAAATTACCACAAAGTCAGTAGTTTAAAATAATACCCGTTAATTGGCACACAATTTTGTGAGTCAGAAGTCCGAGCAAGGGCCTGGGGATGTAGCCTTTGCCTAGCATGTTCAAGGCCTTGGATTCAATCCCTAGTACAAAAACCAAAACAAAATAAATCCCAGCACAGCATTATTGGGTTCTCTGTTTAGTAAGGTTGAAATCAAAGTATGAGCCACACTGAGTTCTCACGGAGGCTGCAGAGAAGAATCTTTTTCAAAGTGCATGCATGTTGTTGGCAAAGGCAGTTCCTCGCAGCTGGGGAAGCACAGGCTTCCTTTTCCTTTCTTGCTGTCAGCAGCCACTTTCGTCTCCTGAAGGCCACATGTCTTTCACTACAAGCTCCCCTCTACCTTCAGAGCCACCAAGTAAGATTTGTCTCTCTTGTTGAATCCCTCTCATGCTTAGAATCTCTGAATTCTTCTGTCTCTTATCTCTACAGCCAGTTTTAAAGGACTTACACGAATATGTCAGGCCTGACCACAATATATTCCTATCTTAGGGTCAACTGATATGGACCTTAATTACATGTGCAAAATTCCTTTTCAGCAATGCCTAGATTTGTGTTTGATTGAATTACTGAAAGAAAGTGTATGTACACCAGGCCACACAAATTTGAGGGGAGCAGGCAGTGTCAAATTCAGCCCACCACAGACTAAGACTAAGGAGAATATATAATAGAAGGTAAATGCCAGGGGAATTATAAAGTAATGGCCATATATGTGATAGATGTTTAAATATTGGATAGTATGCCTAGTTCATGAAGTTCTGCATGCTTAAAAATCAAGGGAAGATAATAAAGATCATGGAAATCTCTATGATTGTGACAGACTAAAGTTTAACAAGGAATGGTGTAGGTACTGCTAAAAGTAGCCACAAGCAGATCAGTAGAAAACTATTTTACTGTTGGAGCTGGTTTTCTAATCAATGTTGTTGTAAATGATAGGTAAATGTAAATAAAAATATCAATATAAAGTTAAATATAAACACAAGTAAATACATCTAAATAAGTATTTTTTTAAAACACAGAATATATATAAAACTGAATATGGCAGAGATAAGTTAAATTTGTGGAAAGTGTACTTTATGTTCTATAAGCACACAGACCATGTTTCATTCTTCTATACATCTATATAGCAGCCAGCCCTGTTTTAGCACATGGTAAGGGGATTGATAAGTAGTTGTTAATTGTTTAATGAGTAATAATGTTGGGTTAGCCTTTAAAATTCACCTTGATGTGGTCTATCTTATTTTTCAAAATTACCTTCCACTACTTTCCTACTTATACTTTATACAGTAAACAAACAAACAAACAGAATGGCTCCCTTTCTCTCCAAACCCATCACCTCACTTTTGGCCCTGTATATCCTCCACTGCATCAACTGCTATCAAATTTCTATCTATCCTTTAGGGCCCAACTTAAATGTTCCCTCCTTCATGAAGCATTCTTTGATCCATCCCAGCTTCGGTGGAAATAATCTTTGCCACCCAAACCCCTAGAGCATTTTGTTTAAACTTAGAGTGCATGTCTTCTCCTACGGTTATTTGTATTTATATTGTAGCTCTTCCTGCTTGCCTGGGTCTTCCTTGAATAGTAACTTAATAAATGTATATTAACCAGACTTTTTCATTTCAGATTACCTGCAGTGTATGGCAGAATATCCAACACTGTAAATACTTAAAAACTGCATGAATCTATTGAAAGACTATGTCTTGGGCCTTAATCATAGTGTCAAAAGCAAGGCAAAAGAGCTGGGCACCGTGGCACATGCTTGTAATCCCAACAGTTCTGGAGGCTGAAACAGAAGGATCACTAGTTCAAAGCCAGCCTCAACAAAAGTGAGGTGCTAAGCAACTCAGTGAGACCCTGTCTCTAAATAAAATACAAAACAGGGCTGGGGATATGGCTCAGTGGTTGAGTGCTCCTAAATTCAATCCCCAGTACCAAAAACAAAACAAAGAAAAAAACAAAAAGCAAGGCAAAAGAAATTAATATTATTTCCTCTAAGTTTTACATAGGAAGGTCCTTAGCTATATCAAAAAGTTAGCTTTAGTTAAAATTACATTCCATGGAATTGTTTCTCAAATATTCCCTAAGTGAAGTTTCACCACTGCACCAAGCAAACCCTTAGTTAAGCATAATCTCCACACATGCATAGACTTGCATAATACCTATGCGCCGCCAGCTGGGATCATGTTAATAACCAAGGGAAGTAAGTTTCTTCCACACAGTCTGACCCAAACCTCTCATAAAACCTCTCTTCCTCTGTAGCTTTCCAAACAAAGTTCAGCCACGTTACCAGAGGGAGAGGAAGATATTTCCTTAAGAAAACAGTTTTTTTAAACAAAAAGGTATGGGCATGAAACTGATACAGTATTTATTTGTCCCATGATAGCAGTTGTTGACATCTTCCTAAGGCTTTCTGTAAGTTTTGTTATAAGATATTATGGAAATACACACTGAATTAAATTCAGACATTATCCATATTCATCCCATGAGAGAAAATGAACACACAACTTTTTTCATCAAATACTTGAGTTAAATTCTGGCTTACAAGTTAAGTATGAGTTAAGTATGATGTTGTCATTTACCAATTACTTCCATGCACTCAAAAATCAATGAAGTTGGGGTTGGGGTTGTGGCTCAGTGGTAGAGCACTTGACTAGCATGTGTGAGGCACTGAGTTCGATTCTCAGCACCACATATAAATAAGTAAAATAAAGACAATTGACAACTAAAAAATATTTTTAAAAAATCAATGAAGTGATATAATTTAATTATGAATCATGCTCTTAAATTTATCACTTATTTATGAATTAAAGGCAACATTCACATGGCCCAATTATGCAATACACATGCAGATACATGTACATTCACATTTTTATACACACATATGCCCAACACACATATCTAGACACATGAACTTACCTTACAACAGGACACCAGGTGTTTTTTTTTTTTTTTTTTGGACTAAGGATTGAACCAAGAGGCTCTACCATGTAGCAACATACATCTCCTTATTTTTACTTTATTTTGAGACAAGTTCTTATTAAGTAGCCAAGGCTTGCCTTGAACTTGTAGTGCCCCTGCCTCAACCTCCCAAGTTGCTGGGATTATAGAAGTATGCCCTCACACCTGGTTGTGACTAGACAGCTTCACATAGGAAAAAAAATTAACCACAATACAAAAATATAAAGTAAGAACTGTAACTATGAATTTTGGTGCTCATGGTTTTAGAGTTAGTAGCTGATTCCCTACATCATCAAAGCCATCCCAAGAAGATAAGCCAGACAAAACACAAAAATCCCACCTTGACTAATCCAAAAGAAGGCAATAAAATGAAGAGCAATGAAATAACAAATATATCAGACAAGTAGAAAAAAATTCTGAGTTGGTAGATTGAAAACCATAGCAATAATTACAGTAAATATAAAAAGACTCCAACTAAAAGACAGGCAATTACACTGAATAAAAAAGCAGACCCAAAAATAGCATTATAAGACACGATTTTTAAATATGAGAATACATAACAGTTAAAAGCAAAATGATAAAAATGTAAATACCATATATCATGTAACATTAATCATAAGAAAGCTGGTATGGCTATATTAGTATCAAAGTAGATGTATATTTTGAATATGAAATGTCCCCTAAAGACCCATCTGTAAAAGGCTTGGTCCACAGCCTGTGGTGCTAATGGGAAGTGGTTGCATATTTAGGAGTTGAGGCCCTGTGGGAGGAAGTTGGGTCACTGGTGATGTGCCCTTGACGGGGATATTGATGTGCCCTTGACGGGCCTCTTTTCTCTGCTTGCTGGCTACCATAGTGGTAGCTTCCTCCAGTACACATCCCTGAGGATGTGCTGCCTCAGTTCAGGCCCAAAGGCAATGGGGCCACCAGCCATGGATGGAAACCTCTGAAATATGAGCAAAATAAACCTTTCCTCACTATAAGTTAGTTTAACTCAGGCATTTGTTAAGGTCAGTGGAAAACTGACCAAAACCATAAACTTTCAGGCAAAAAGCACTACCAGAGATAAAGAGAGGCATTTTGTAATGATAAAAGAGTTAATTCAATATGAAATCACAACTATCCTTATTATATGTAGGCCTTACAGAATACTTTCAAACAGGAAGTAAAAATTGACAAAAATAAAGGGAATAATCAATAAATCCATGGTAAGAATTAAGATTTTAAAACATTTATTTTTGTAATTGATAGAATAGGCAGACAGAAAATCAGTAACAATATAGAAGATATGAAGGATAATCAAACATTTAGAGTATTTATATAATATTATACCCAACAACTGCAAAAAAAATATTGAAGTGCATATGGAATATTCATCAAAATAGACCATTTTATGGGGTATGAAGCAAAGCTCAATAAATTTCAAAGGACTGAAGCCATATACAATGTTTTCTAATCGCAGTGGAATTAAATTAGAAACTAGTTACAAAAAGCAATATCCCAAATGTTTGGGAATTAAGCAGTATATTTCTAAATTATCTATTGCTCAAAAAAATAGAAGAGTCACACCAAGCATAATAGTACATGCCTATAATTTCAGGATTGCAAAAATTGTCAAAAATGAACAATTGGAATTCCAAGTTAAAAAGTCACTTGGAATCACTTTTGCTTTTTTGAATCACTTTTGTTCTTTTATCAAAGATCAGTTGTCTATACTTGTGTAGGACATTTCTGGGCTCTCTATTCTGTTCTGTCAGTCCATTCGTCTATTCTTTCACTAATACTACACCATATTTTTTAAAAATTTTTTTAGTTGTAGATAGACACAATATATTTATTTTATTTATTTTTATGTGGTGCTGAGGATCTAACCCAGTGCCTCACGCATGTGAGGCAAGCGCTCTACCACTGCACTACAATCCTAGCCCACTACACCATATTGATCACTGTAGCTTTTTAGTAAGTTTTAAATTTGGTTAGTGCCAGTCCTCTGATTTTTTTTTCTTTAATATTATGCTAGCTATTCTGGTCTTTGGCTTTTTCATATAAACTTTTGAATTTATTTGTTTGTTTGTTTGTTTTTCTTTCTTTCTTTTTTTTTGGTGGTGCTGGGGATTGAATTCATGGCCTTGTGCATGGAGGCAAGGACTGTACTAACTGAGCTATGTCCCCAGGCCTTATTTGTTTATCTCTAAAAAATAATTTTTATGAGTTCATAGTTCAAGTTGTGAAGAACTAGAAGTTTTCCTACCCATGAACATGGAATATCTCTCCATTTAAAAAGGTAGTATACAATTTATTTCTCCAGAATTTTGTAGTTTTCTTCATACAGACCTTATACATATTTAATTAGATTTATATGTAAGATTTTTAAATTTTTAATTTATAGTGCTAATGAAAATGTTGTTGACTTTTTAACTTGGAATTCCAATTGTTCATTTTTGACATAATAGGAAAATAATTGATTTTAGTATATCGACTTATATCCTGTAACCTTGCTATAATTGCTTATTAGTTATGGAAGTTTTTGTTCATTTGTTTTTGATTCTTTGATATTTTCCATATAGAATTTTTTTAATCTTTAAATTTTTATTAGTGAATTATAGTTATACATAATAGTGGGGTTCATTTTGATAAATTCACAAATGCATGTAACAAGTTTTTAAAATTTCAATCCCTAGTATTTAGTCTTTCCTTTCCTTCTTCCTCCCCCTGGTTCCCTTCTTTTACTCTATTGGCTTTCCTATTTATTCATACATTTTCTATTTGGTGCATTATAGTTATATATAAAATTGGAGTGAAGTGTGACATTCATACATGCACCCTGCATAATTTGGCCAACTTCATTCCCCAATTCTTCCTCTTTCCCTTCCTTTATACCTCCTTCTTGATCCCCTACTTCTACTTTACTGATCTCCCTTCCATTCAAATAGCAAAGCTATGGAGCCAACCTAGGTGCCCTTCAACACAGATGGATGAATAAAGAAATTGTGGTATATATACACAATGGAGTATTATTAAGCCATAAAGAAGAATGACTTTATGATATTTGCCCGTAAATGGACGGATACATAGACTATAATGCTAAGTAAAATAAGCCACTCCCAAAAAACCAAAGGTCAAATGTTTTCTCTGATATGTGGAAGCTAACCCACAATAAGGGGAGTGAGGGGAAAAAATAGAACTTCAGTGGACTAGACAAAGAGGAATGAAGGGGCGATAGGAAAAAGAAAGACAGAGGAATGAATCTGATATAACTTTCCCATGTACATATATGAATATACCAGTGAATCTCACCATCATGTACATCCACTGGATGGATTCTACTGTCATGTATAACTAAAAAGAATAAATAAAAATAAAAGGGCTGGTGGACTCAGCTAAGTATTGAATGTTTTCTTTCATATGCAGAAGCCAGAGAGAAAAAGAGAATAAAAAAAAAATAGAGTCCACAAAGACATTCATACCATCAAAGAACAAAGACTGTTTTATTTCTTTTTCCCCACTTATATACTTTTTATGTCCTTCTCTTATTGCAGGTCTATAGCTAGGGCTTCCTTATATGAAGCTGAATAGAAAAGAGAAGTAAGAAGGAAAATTCTTGTCTTATTCCCAATTTTAGGAAGAAAGAATCCAGTTTTTTACCATAGGCATGCTCTCAACTATAGATGTTTTGTAGATACTCTCTCAGGTTAGGAAAATTCCTGATTTGAATGTATTGCCCCATAGTCTACATGTTGACAACTTAATCTCTGAGTTTACATATTAATGGTATTTGGAGTCTTCGAGAGGTAATTAAAATTAGATAAAGTAATGAGGATGGGGCCCCCATGACAGCATTTGCGACTTTGTAAGTGGATGAAGAGAGACCCATAGTAGCTTGCTTGCTGTCTTCCTGTGTGATGCCTTCTACCATTTGATGTAGCATGAAGGCCTCATTAGATGCTAGTGCCACGCTCCTGGAAATTTCCAGCCTTCAGAATCATGAGCTAAAAATAAACTTCTATTCTTTAGAAGTGTATTTATAAATTATACAGTTTGTAGTATTCCATTATTGCAGCACAAAACAAACTAAGGCACTCTGTGTCTAGTTCACTGAGTTTTTTTTTTTTTTTATCATGAATGGGTGTTGGATTTTGTCAAATGCTTTTCTGTATCTACAGATATGAACACATGATTTTTCTCCTTTAGTTTGCTGATGTGATGAAACATATTAATGATTTTTGAATGAGAAACCAGTCCTTTACACCTAGGATTCGTCCTGCTTGGTTGTGGTAAAGTATACCACTGCCTACAACTTAATTTGAAATGTATCTTTTTAAATGACATGGGTAGAAAATTGTATATTTGAAAGATTTTGCAATAAAGTAGGGAAATTATAAATTCATATGGGTAAAAATTGTAGAACCAGAGGAAAATATAAAAATGAAAGTGTTTTGATAGTAGTGATTTCATTATTTTGGGCAAGTTGTTTTACTCTTCAAGTTTGAGCATCTGAAGCATTGCTGAAAACTTTCTAAATATGTCACTAGTGCTAGGTGTGGTGGTGCACACCTGTAATGCCAGCAGTTCAGGAGGCTGAGGAAGGATTGCAAGTTCAAAAACAGCCTTGGCAACTTAGTGAGACTCTAAGCCATTTAGCAAGACCCTTTCCCAAAAAAAAAGAAAAAATGGGCTGGGGATGTAGCTCAGTGGTTAAGCACCCCTGGATTCAATCCCTGGTACCAAAAAAAAAAAAAAAAATCAGTGGCAAATACCCACTGTTTTATACAGTTCTTCATAATTCTCAAAAAAATATGTTTCTGTTTAAAAGTATAATTTCATAATTTCTGGTTTTTAGCATAAAGGTCAAAATTCCATCCAATGTAACTGTTTCACTAACATTAGAAATATGCCTTCTTTCAACCCTGTTGCTTTTTTTCTTTCCCTTATTGACTTAAAAAATTTAGTTAAACACATAATTCAATTCCACAACACCCGCCCCCCCTTCCCCGCAATGTTCTAATTTTTTTTTATGGTCATATGAGATTTATGGAGAGAGATGGAGGCATTAAACTTTTAGGCAAGTAAAAATGTGTCTGTCAGCCACTCACTATATCTGTTTATCACCACTTGGATTTTAGGATGATTACTCTGATCTTGAAGTTCCATAAACAAAGCTACAAGCTTTTGCATTTGGATTGTACTTTTATTGCAACTCTCTGAAAAACATTTCTTTTTAAAGAAAAAAGAGGACAAAATCTCCCACAGTGGACATTTTTAATAAACAAATTCAAAATTAAACATCTAAGTCTAGAAATATCAAAAGGATATTGTCTTTTTTTTCCAGTTTCAATTATTTTCAATATTATTTAGATTTTGACATTTCATGTAAATAAGCTTCATTCTCCACTATGTTCAAGTTATTGTGCCTCATACTTTGGGACACATCAGTGAAACAGATATGGTCTTGGTCCTCATTGCATAGAATCTTCAACATTCAGACATCTCCTTACCAAGGCTGTAAGAGCAACACCATCTGAGGAAGGTAGAATTGACTTTGTGGAGAAGGAGACATTTGAACTGGGACACAAAACAGTTTCAGGAGAAAGGTTTTTTAGGAAGCATTTCTCAGAGAAAAATAACAACATTATGAAACATAATGTATATGGAGAAAAAATTATTTTAAGGAATTGGCTCATACAAAATTTGGAGGCTAGGAAATCAAAAATCTTCAGGGTAGGCTGGCAGACTGAAAACTCAGGAAAGAGTTAAGCTGACACATAAAATTAACCATCAGAGCAGGATAAGTATGTTTTCATACTTAGGGAAGAACTGAAGATTTTTAATAGGGATAATTTGCAATAGGGATGATTCGTGAAGCAGGGTCAGTGGGAGGAGAGAGAGATCTGATCAAGGAGTTGGCTAAAGAAAGTCAACAAGTGCCAGAAAGTTTTGAGATGAAGAAGAAAAAGCTAAAAATATTTCATGTCAGCTTTGATCTCTCAGGGGAAATGAGAGTTTTGTTGGAGGGGAGGGCTGGGGGCTGATGGCAGCTATGAGCACACCATGGGTCAAGGATGGGGTTTGAGGATACGGGAAAGGGTTAGGAAAGAACAGCATGCAGAAGAAACTTAATGTTTTGAGAAATGTTGAAGCTATGTTAGCTTATCATTACTGTGAAGAAATTCCTGAGAAAAATAACCTAAAAGAAAAAAATACTTATTTTGGCCACATTTTCAGAAGTTCCAGTCCATGGTTGACTAGCTTCCTTGTTTCTGGGCCTGGAGTAGCACGTCATGATGGAAGGATATGGTGAAGAAAACTGCTCAGTTCATGACAGACAGAATGCAGAGAGAGAGAGAGGAAGGTGTTGGGGACAAGATAGAGTCCCCATGGGCACATCCTTCAGGACCTACTCCTTCCACTAAGTCCTACCTCTTACAGTTCATTCACTTCTGAATCCATCAATGGATTAATCCACTGAGGAGGTTGGAACCCTCACAATCCAGTCACCTTACCAAAGGCCCTACTTCTGAACACTGTGGGAACCGGTCCCAGCCTTTAACACATGAACCTCTCAAGGACTTTACGGATCCTAAACTATAACAGAACCTAAGTCAGATCTTGGTCTATCTGTCTGTCTCTCTTTCTGTCTCTTCCAGAATGATCTCTAAATGAGAACAGCTATGGGATTATACTAACAGGAATTTGAAGCCCAAGAACCCATTCAGTAACCCATCATGAGACTTTGAGCAAGTTATTCAAACTCTCATCATCTCCATTATAAGGAGTACATACAATTATGTGGTGAGAAGTGTCTAGGACAGTGAGTTGTACCCAACCAGGGTTGATTTTGCCTCTCCAGGGGTATTTGGTTTTGTTAAGAAATATTTTTCATTGTCACAATTGAGGGTTGGAGAAATGCTATTGGCCTCTACTGGGTAGAGGCCAGGAGTGCTGCTAGACATCCTACAGCACACAGACAGCCCCCTACAACAAAAGATTGGCCAGTTTAACAAGTCAATGCCCAAGACATTATGAATGTTGAGTCAGTGTTGGTTTCTGTCTGTGTATTAATTTGGAAAACAAATTGAATAGAATTTTCTTCACAATGGGCACATCTGGAGGCTTGTTTTGGAAAATCTTAAAAATGCTCTTATGTTTGAAGAAGATTAAAGTGTAATTTGGAGACAAAAAAGAAGGAAACTCTATCCAGAAATTCTTACACAAAAAAAATGCAGCAACAACAACAACAACAACAAAAACAATCCAAGAATCCTAAAGTCTATCTCCTGATTGCTCCTTTGGTAAAGCTCTGGGTTGGGGAAGGCTCTAGTTTTAATGTACTACACAGAAGCCAACCTTTGAGGGAAAGTTTCAAGTGACTTGGATTTACATTTGTAAGTACATTTATACATTTTCTGTATATGTGATGTACTTTAGAAATGAAACAGAGAACTCAGCAAAATAAATGGTCAAGTTTTATCCAGTCTTAAGTGGAATATCTTCGTAAAAAATAAAACTATAATACTGTGAACCACCTCAGTACCAACACAGTACAGCTTTACCTGAAATATGTTAGTATCTATGGTTGCTCCAAGAGTACAGATACTAAACAAAACATGCAAATATAAGGTGATTTTTAGTTCCTTCAAAGCTACTTGTCCATATTTGTGTCAAAGTTCAAGTCTTTTCTAGTATATTTTGGTGGGGCAGGGGGAGGGGAGTGGCACCTCTGTAAATACATTAGCTAGTAATCTTGCACTTAGTAATGCTATTACACCTGAGTCCACATTTTTTTAAAATCCATTTCTTTACACTGTGGGAAAAACTCAGAAAACAAAAAAAAGATACCCCCCCAGAAAAAGTTGCAAAAACTTACAAAAAGGAGCTTTATTAAATTAAGTGTGATCAGTTTTGAAAACATACTTTGATTTCGAAGGTAAATTTTGTTTATTTTTATTTTATTTTATTTTTGCGGTACTGGGGATTGAACCCAGGCATGCTTCACCACTTAGCTACATTCCCAACCCTTTTTATTTTTTATTTTGAGACAAGGTCTCACTAAGTTGCCCAGTCTGCCTTGGAACTTTCGATCCTCCCCCTTCAGACTCTGGGATTATAGGCATGGGCCACTGCAGCTGGCTGAGGTAAGTTTTAAAGGAAGCCAGTCAGCTAAAAATAGGATGAGGGCCACACCCTATGTGGACCCTGGTGCCTGCTCACTGGACACAGTCCAGAATTCTTTTGCTGGCCTCATGTAACTGATCAAAGTGGAGAAAAAGAGGAGGGGGCCATTATCACTGGAACTGGGAAGAAAAGTGTCAGTAGAAAGGAAGTTAAGGCCATGCTGAAACCATCAGTCATGTTACCCTGGTAAACAGGGGCTAAGAATGACTTCCAAAAGTACTAAATACAGAAACTGCCTTTTGTGAAGTGCCTGCTATGGACAAAGTGCCATGTGGATATTCTTTTATCTGGTCCTCATTATATCCTTATAGAGTTCAGGTTATTATTCCCACTTTTCAATAAGAAAAATCAGACAGAGAGAGATTAGGTAAATCATCTAAGTTTAACCAGCTGATAAATATCTAAAGCAGAACTAAGATCTAATATGACAGGGCTGTTGAAATGACTGGAAAAATATACCTTGATTCATGTCTGTCCACAAAGAAAACATACCTATAGTGGGTTTTAAAAAATTAATGTATTTTATTTTATTTTTTGGTACTGGAGATTGAACTCAGGGGCACTCAACCACTGAGCCACATCCCCAGCCCTATTTTGTGTTTTATGTAGAGACAGGGTCTCACTGAGTTGCTTAGGGCCTCGCCATTGCTGAGGCTGGCTTTGAACTCGCAATTCTCCTGTCTCAGCCTCCCTAAGTGCTGGGATTACAAGCATGAGCCACCACGCCCGGCTTATTTTTAAGTATTTTTAGTTTACATATTGTGAGGGTTTATACAAATTTTATAAATAATCTGCAATATAACAAAATTAAAGTAAATTGAAATCCCTAAATTTCTATAACAATTTCATGCAACAGTTTAAGTCTAAATGCACATGCAATTTGACAAAAATAATTATACATTTTTTAAAAATTCAGTTTAAAATACAGATTTTTTTTGCTTTATCCTTATTGCTTTTTCCTTCACTTACCTTCACATTAAAAATAGAATATTTTCTGTAATTTTTCCTTTATTTGCTACTTAAAATAAAATACACACATATACATGTATGTATACATATCCATATATACATACATACATAACATTTTTGGTTGTTGCTTTCTATCAGTGGGATCATCTTATATGTCATTTAACTACATTCCAAGGAAATCTTTCCAACACAGCTAGTTTGGATCTGATTTACTTCTGATGATGGCAGCATAATGCCCTAGAGTATGGATATACCAGAGTGTATTCAACCACTTTCCTTTGATGGGCATTCGCTTTGTTTTTTTTGCTACTATACAAAAATTATTATACAAATACAAAAATTATACAAATATTTTTGTATATGATCTTGCTTTATTCTGTGCTGTGAAGTGTTCCCTTTCCTTCATTTGTTTCTCATTTTCAGTCATTAGATCACTTGGTTTTATCACTGACATACCTCTGGAATCTGTCCTCTCTCCATCTCCAGAGCTGTTGCCTAGTTTGAAGTATCATAAGATATAACTATTGCAACTTTTAAATTGCTCTTCCAACTATAAGCTTAATCTTCTATTTTATCAACACCCCCCCCCCATTCATAACTGCTTTCAAGATTGTCTTTCTGATATGCAAACAGATCTTATCTTTTCTGGTAGCCCTTAGCTCTTACATAGGGCAGTTGGCTAATAAGAAGAGAAACAACAACGCTATGGAGATAAGTAGAAACTAGTACTCAGACTGGGTGTAGAACTAACAATAGAAGTGGTAACAGGCTCAAGCTCAAGAGGGCCAGCTCCATCTTAATTGCTAGCTTCTGTTTCCCTTAAGCTGATCACTGCCCATGAGGAAAGTGGACCAGACTTGCCTTATCTAATTTTTCATAAAAATCTAGAAATCAGTTTTATAGACTTTAATGGAAAACCAATTTACTGGTCACACCAAATATCTGATCTGAAACATTTGTCTCACAGAATCAAATGTGGCTCAGCCTGATTGTGATTCTCATTTCTTACTTCTTCTCCTCACACCCTTCATTATAGCCACATAAAATAACATGTAATTCCCAGAATTATCAAACTCTTCTAAGACTGTTTTTTCATGTGCTGCCATATCTTTGGGGATGGTCATTCCCCATTTGTTCATCCTCTAGAAGTTTATTTATTTTTTATTTATTTATCTTTTAAAAATATTTTTTAGTTATACATGGACACAGTGTCTTTATTTTGTTTACTTATTTTTATGTGGTTCTGAGGATCAAACCCAGTGCTTCACAAGTGCGAGGCAAGCGCTCGCTCTGCCACTGAGCCAAAACCTCAGCCCTAGAAGGTTATTTAAATGTTATAAAGATTGTATGGTTTAATTGATGCTTTGTCTCTGGATCTACTCAGAATCTTTGGGAATAATGATAAAAGGAAAGTGTTATGGTTTCCATCTGAAGTGTCCCTAAGAGGCCCATGTATTGAAGGCCTGGTCCCCACTGCAGCAATGTCCAGAGGTGGAGCTTCTGGGAAGTGAGTCAATGATGAGGATTCATCAACAGAGCCATCACTGATTGGTTCATAACTGAATAGACTACTGGGAGGGGGTGGAAACTGGAGGAGTTGGAGCCCACTTGTAGGTCACTGGGGGTGTGCCCTGAAAGGGTATATCTCATTCCCCTCCCTTTCCTCTTGCCCCCTCCTCCCTCTTCCCTCCTCCCTCTCCCTCTCCCTCACCTTCTCCCTCTCCCTCTCGCTCTTCCCTTCTGCTATCTGGCTGCAATGCCCTTTCACCATGATACTCTGTCTCACCTCAGGTCTCCAACAATGGAATCAACTGTAATCTGAAACCTCTGAAACTGTAAGCCAAAAATGAACCATTCCTCAATTTGATTTTCTCAGGTATTCTGTCAAAGAAACTGAAAGCTGATTAATACAGATAGGAAAGTGGTTGTGTGGGTAAATGTGAGAACAAATGTCAATGACCTTAGCTGTGGCATGGCACATGGTAGGTGTTAAATAAGTAGAACTAGATTCCAACTCCATGGATCCAGATAATTGGCCCTTGGAGCAGAATATATGAGTGATATATGATGCAGGGACCACTATTTCACTCCTAAGTCTAATCAGAAACTGACGTACCTCTAGGTGATTCCGAAGAGAGGCAATAGAACACAGGTAACCCTTAATGCTGACTGCTTCTCTGTATTAATCAGCTTTCACTTACTTTGACAGAGTACCACAAAACCATTCGTTCAGGAAAGTTTTATCATGCCAGTTTTTCACATGAAGAAGTAGGAACTCCAAGAGGTTAAGTGGCTTGTCCCAAATCATATGGCTAAAAGAGGTAGCATTCAGCTTTAAACCTTAATTTCCTAACCTCAAATACATTTCTATTGAGTGCACTGTTGTTACCCAAGTTGGGCTCAGTACTATATTCAGGGACCACACAGGAAGGAAGAGAAATAGGAGCTGGGGAAATATCTCGGAGTGCTTGTCTGAATGTGGAAAGAACCAATCCTCAGAATCAAAAACAAAACAAAACAAAACAAAAACAACAACAAAAAAACTGCAAAAAAATGAAAACAAAACAACAAAAAACATGGAATAGCCTTTATTCTTTGTGATTGGATGCAGGAGGTTTGTTTAGGATCATTTTTGACCCTGATAAAGATCTTCACTGAAGCCTTGCTCATGTCCTCTACTTATTTATCTCCATTTCCAGAATAACAACAAAAAATGTAGTAATAATAAAAAACCTAAACTATCATGAACTTCCAATTTTGAAATATAAATAATTATGCTCCATTAGTCCCACTTTCCATTCCTATGAATTCAGTTTACAAGAGTCTGTATCTTCCAGCAATGCCTTGTGAAATCCTGTACCCATCAGACTTTCTGGTTGGGGTCCAGTGTTCGTCCTGGCCACATTCCCTGGAGTTCATGTCTCTTGAAGATTTTTTACTTATGATAGTCTAGGTTAAGTTTCAGTGATTTCTGTGAGAAATGCAGTTTCTTTTGATAATCTCTAAAATACAGATGAGAGTGATAGACAATCTCTTGATTTTGGTCCATTTTTAGAGACCTTTTAATTTTTCTCAGTTAACAATTATTAGACATCTAGTTTGCAGGTACTGTACTTGATGCTGGACATAAAAGTTTAGCTGCCTTTGAGGCTTTCGCGTTTCTATTCAGGAGGCATACATTGGAAACAGATCATTCGAAAACAGTCTAACAAATATC
>CM053406.1:67029331-67063271 GCA_028644305.1 Xerus rutilus | reverse complement strand
TAATATTAAAAGCCCATATACTCTTAAAATTTACATTGTTTTTTACGTACTCATTTTGAGAATATAATCACCCCATGACACATGAAGCAGAACATATTCTCTGGTTTTACTTTATTTCTGAATTGTCACAAAATAATAGATAATAGTTCATTGAATAAAGTAAAAATTGTAAGAAAAAAAGATAACATTCCTTACAATGCATTATTTCCTAAAATGGTAGGAGTTATACTGTATGAATATACAGTATAACTGTAAGAGTATTACATTTTCATGTGTAAATCTGGTTGGGGAACATTGGAAAAGGTAGGACCATGATAAGTACCAGAATGGGGAAACTAATGGGTTGGGGATGGTTGTAGAAATTGCTTGTATTGGGTTCCAGAAAACCTGAGGGGATAGAGGAGGCCAGGAGAAGAAACCCTCATTACGAGAAGCCAGAACCCTGGAAACAGAGAAGTAGTAAATGTCAGACATTAGGACCGGATCAAGTGAAGCAAAAAATGTCAATTTCTGCTACCTGAATCCAGAAATAAGGTGCACAGGGCTTTGGGATAAAAGGCTCAGGAAGGGACCATTAACATGTGAGAGCACTGGAAGTCTGTTTTATGGGATGTTGGTGGGAAATATTCACAAAATTAAGGAATTGGACCCATAGCCATACCATATCCTGCTGGATTTACACAACAGTACAATTCCCCAAATGTTTGGGAGTTGTAGACTATAAAGCTCTTCTAGCTCACCTTCTCAGTTTACAGGTGAAGAAGCTGAGGCCGAAGGTACACAGCTGTCTAGTGTCAGACAAGATTCCCAGTCTGAGTTCTGGGCTTTCTCCATAACTTCCTCACATTCCATTTGGTGAGAAAAAGTTTCAGAATTAATTCTCTTATAAAACTTAAAAATTACCAGAAGACTTTAATGAAATGGGCAAATGCATGTAAGAAAGTGTCAATGAGAAAACAGAAAACAAAATTGTGTATGTTGTGATCTCATTCTGTTAAAAAATTCATAAAAATAGGAGACATGCAACACCCCCAAAATAAACCAAGCATTAAGAGTCATCTCAAGATCTTCTGTTGTAAGTACTTGTGTCCTTATTTGATGTCTCAGCCTTCAGGATGCAGTTTGTACCCATTATTGTATCAGTGCATCTTGCCCCAAACCTGCCACTCAGGTACGAGCTGATTGAAGAGTTCCTTCCCTACATAACCTCCACTCCAGAGGAACACTTCCCCCAAGGAGAGGAACAAAAGAGGACCAGAGAGAAAGGACAAGGTTAGAATTTTGTTTGAGACTTAGATGGTAAAGGACCTTAAAGAATACTCTCTGGGCTGGGGTGTGGCTCAGTGGTAGAGCGCTTGCCTAGCATGCGTGAGGACTGGGTTCGATTCTCAGCACCACGTATAAATAAATAAAAAATAAAGGTCCATTGACAACTAAAAATATTAAAAAAAAAAAAAAAAGAATACTCTCCGTAAGTTGAAAAAGCCATGATTAGTTTTATTCTGACGGAGAGAAACTGTCTCGCTCCCCCTGGAGGCGGCACAGGATGCTCCCAGGGTTATCCCCACCATCTCGGCTTGCGGTCCCGGGTCCTCCTATAAGGGCCTATGTTTTGTGGGAACCTTGGGCTAGAGGCTACCATCTGTCGTGGCGCTGACCCAAGTCAGACTGGCCCTCTAGGGTGGGTCCAGGCAAGCCAAGTAAGTCCCAAGTAAAGACTGGCTGGGACGGAGTTGGGTAAGACACTCTTGGTTCCTATAGACAGCTGGGTCCCCATAGAAAGCCCCAGGGAAAGAGACTATTTAAGAGGTGCCACGGGGACAGACATGTCTCACGAACCCACTCAGGAGTTTCCCACTGCTGCTTAACCCGTGCAGCGTGGGGGCAGGGATGCTGGGGTGAGAGTCTCTGGATCCGCCCGCACCTTCAAGGACATCCCCCTTGGCTCTCTCAGCTCTTGCCCACCTCCTCCCCTTGCGGCCGCCTCGCGTCATCGCCCCCTTTCCCCTCCCATCTCCCCGCCGGCAGCTGGGCTCTCGCCTCCTCCGCAGTCTCCTCTCTAGCTCGGCTGCGGCGGGCTTCGGCTGTCCCAGCCTCCCTGAGGCCGCGCCCCGCCTTCCTTCCGCGCCGCCTCGGCAGCTCTTTGATCTCATCTGGGCAGCTCCCGGGACCCGGGAAACTCCTGTACAGGTAAGGATGGAGCCCCCGGACAGGGCCGGATCCTAGAACCTGCACGTCTCCCCGAGACGCAGAACCCACGCGAGGACAGCTTTTTTGGAGGGCGCTAAAGGAAAAGCTCAAGCACGGCACTTTCAGCCCTCAAAGAAGCCAACCACCCTTCCCCTGGGCGGTCCAGAGTGCACGGTTTAACAGTAACAGTGTTTGCATTGGAATATAAATGGAATTCTTTCTAGTTAAGCGGTACCAGAGGGGACCCTCTTTATTTTTATGATTATTAACAGATGCCTCGGAGAAAGGTGTAAAATCCAAAGTCTACTCTCCTTGAGAACCTCTTTGGCAGAGTTAACTATGAAAACCAGCGCCCCCACCCCCGCCTTTTTTTTTTAATCAACTTAGTTGCCTGGGTCAGCAAAAGGAGCAGTGGAAACCGTTTAGAAAATAAGGAGCTGAAATGAAATCGAAGTCATGCTTTAAAATACCCAAGTGCCTCCCCCCACAAAAGGTGAGAGAGATGGATGAAACAAAATTGGCAAAAGTATTGATAATTGCTGAGGCTAAGTGATTGGTACACGGGGGTTATACGTTTCCCTTGGCTTTCCTCTTGTTTTCTCTTGACTTTGTGAAGTTTTGAGATTTTCTATAACAAAGTTTTTGAAAAATTGTGAACACACTCCTGTCTGATCGCTCCGTCCTTATTCTACTACCATTGATTTACAAAGAAGCTTCATGTCATATCTAGCTGCCTCCCCCCTTATTAACCTTTCTGCCTTCTGAAATCCACTCTCATTTTATTCCAAGTACCTTTGTCTTTACAGAGAGTTATTAAAGACATATTTTGCTTCCTGGAGAATTATGCTTAGAATCTGGTTTATAATTTAGAAAAGAGAATGTTAAAATTCCAGCCAAATAAGACATCTAAACTTAAAGGCGTGACCAAGCAT
Source organism: Xerus rutilus (assembly GCA_028644305.1). Classification (NCBI taxonomy): domain Eukaryota; kingdom Metazoa; phylum Chordata; class Mammalia; order Rodentia; family Sciuridae; genus Xerus; species Xerus rutilus. Next base: position 67,060,149 of record CM053406.1, on the reverse strand, counting down.
CCTATGAAGTTTTATTTTTATTAGGGAAATATTGGAGAAATATTAATGTGAGAAGGGGTGGATGTAGATACACTGCTTTTCTTCCAGACAGCTGGGAAACCTGTGTGTTCTCAAGAATCTTTTTTATGTTTTTTTTTTTTTTGGTACTGGAGATTGAACCCAGGGGCACTCGACCACTGAGCCACATCCCCAGCCCTATTTTTTGTGTTTTATATAGAGACAGGGTCTCACTGAGTTGCTTAGCGCCTCACCATGGCTGAGGCTGGCTTTGAACTCGCGATTCTCCTGTCTCAGCCTCCCTAAGTGCTGGGATTACAGGCTTGAGCCACAGCACCTGCCTTGTTTTTAAATGTGAGATTGTTTAGCATAGTATGTGCTCATTTAATGTTAAAGTACCCAACTGCTATTGCAGGTTCATTTTTCCCATCGAGTAAATTATTGATCTTTCTGTGCCCAATGCTGAAATATTTAACAACTATGTTACATTTTAACAGTAGAATCAGACTCAGAATTGGGAGTATGAAGCTACTTTACGTCAGCACTGAGTTAACTTTGCAGATGGAAAATTTGAAATGGAGAAGGAAGAAAGGAGCAAAGTCAAATTAGTAGTACACAAGTCAGTTTTTTACAATTTTTAAAATAGAAGACTTAAAAAAGCTTCATATAGGTAATACTGGTGGTGTGATTTGCTAAACACATTGTGACTCTAAAATACTTTAAAGCCTGAAAATTTGGAAACCTAATACATTTACAGATATTCCTTGCTTTCAAAGTCCCAACTTGAAAAACACAAAGATAAATCAGGAGCCATATGCTGCACACTTCATAAATCAGCAAATGAAAGAGCTTGTAGTGTTCCCTTGGGGTTTCCTTAGTGCCATTAACCCCAAATTCGATTCACACACAGCACATCCACTGCATAAATTGAGATGTACATGTCCTGGAAAAATAGCTAAAAAACAAAGGCAGGTTTTATTTTTTTATTGTGATGAGAAACAGAAGTTCTGGGTTACTGTAAAATAATCAACTGTGTGTAACTTTATCATCTTCCTTTCCCTCGAGCCCTGCCAAACTTTTAAAGCAGACATTACTTTGTCTCCATTCCTTAAACTAAACTTGAAAAAAGTGCAATGGTATGATATTTTGAATAGAAACTGGCACATTGTCAATGAATTTTCTTGCCATTTACCCTCAGCATAGAATCAGTGGAGAGCTTATCCTTTAGTAATGGATTATAAAGTATCTGATAAACATATGTGAAATATTTGGCAGGTTTGAGATTTTCCTTAGTGTTGAAATGCATTGCAGCACTTTTGGCTGACTGTTTAGCGGTGCTGTAGGTCATGGTGGAAGTGTGCTGGCACTATAACTGTTTTTGGAAAACCACCTGCCAGAAAATTGTCTGGCTGTAGACAGCATTATCAGCCCTCAGTTCATCAGGATGGGCTCTGGGGCCTGTAGGTGAGTTTTCTAAAGGTGATAAATTCCATATATGACAACCGTTTAGTATATTATTAGCCTGTTAGACCTGCCTCCTTCCTTCACTCCATCCCATCTCTCATGCTTTAAAGTAAATTCTCTCTCACAGCTGAGTGAATGTCAACAATTTAAAGGTTTGCATTAGATTTGCCACAAGCAGGATAACTTTGCCATCTAGTGGTAGCAACACACATAGCAAGTAGGTCCTACTCTGGAGGGCTAGGAATGAAAGTTTCTTGAGGATAATTGATGAGTAAATTGTGTTTTCTTACACATGGTTACTTTAGAGCTGGAAGAGATCTTACAAATTTTTAGTTCAACTCAGTAACAAAGAAGGACTATCAGACATTCTGATAACAAAAAGTCTTTAGAATAATGTGCAGAATAGTTAGTACTTAGTAAGCATTTGATGAATAAACACATTGATCTTCCCTGTTCCAATTCTTGTTTTTCTCTAGCAGTACTGCTCCATACCACCATCAAGTTTTATCATGCTCTTCTGTTTTTAGTTCTTAAATTGAATGTCTGTGTAGTTTTTCTTAAAAATTTTCATGTGTGTTTAAGATCCATAAACCAAACATTATTTTCTACTTCATATCACTTCCTACTACTTCATTTTTTCTAAATATCTAGGGCAGATCATTTTAGAAACTAGATTCTCACCTTAATAAATGGTTCAGTTTTCTGTTGCTTCTGTGACAAGTTGCCAAAACCTTAATGACTTAAAACAACACAAATTGATTATCTTACATATCCGAAGGTTCGAAGTTTGAAGAGGGTCAGCAGGACTGTTTCTTCTGGAAGTTCTAGAAGGGAATCTGTTTCCTTACCTTTGGCAGCTTGGAGAGGCCACTGGCATTCCGTGGGCCATGGTCCTGCATCTTTGGACCTCTGCTTCTGTATTCACAGCTTGGTCTTGTTTTTGACCCACTTAAGTAAGAGTGTCCCATGATTATAATCTAGGGTAATCTCCACAGCTCAGAATCTTTACCTTAATCACATTTTCATCAGCTCTTTCACAGTGACGAACATCTACAGGTTCTGGGGATGACGATGTGGATGACTTTGGAGGCCATTATTTGCATACCACACTGAGCTATATACACAGCAGTTAGAGATGTATGACATGCCTTATCACTATCTACCAAGTGGTTTTTGTTTTTGTTTATGATACCCAGGCTGGCCCTGAACTCCTGAGCTCAAGGGATCATCCTGTCTCATCCTCCTGAGTAGTTGGAACCTCAGTCACACACCACTGTGCCTGGCTTTATGCCTTAGTTTTCACTCCTGGTGTTGGATCATCATCAGCAACAACATCATCACTGTCTTTTGTTGAGTCCTTACTGTATTCTGGGCTTTGTGACCTATATATTAGTTTTTGAGATGAAAAAACCTTAAATTATAGGGTTAATCGAGATATTTGTTATAGTCTCTTCTAATCTTGAGGCTTTCTGAAATAACCAGTTTCTCCTCAAAGTACTCTAAAATATTGTGCCTATTTAACAGATGTGGAAAATAACCTTTGGATAGATTAGGCACCTTTGACAAAGTCACTCTGCTAGTCAGTGGCAAGTTGATTTGGCTTTAAAGTCCACTGTCTTCACAATCATCCAAATACCCCTGTCCTTATTCTCCATCTTTGTTATGTCACTGACAATGCTATTTTCTTATCACTGCAGTACCACATACTTTTTTTGCTTAAATATTGCTCCTGTCAGTGATTAACATTTAGTAAGGGATATGGTAACACAGGAATTAAACTTTATAAAAATACCTATTTCTTCTGTATCTGCTCTCTCAAACTGAAAGTGACTATGAAATTTTTACAAGTGTTTTCCAAAACATAACCAATGTCTTTTGAACTTTTTTTTATTAGTTTTTGATGGACCTATATTTAATTTATTTATATGCTGTGCTGAGAATTGAACCCAGTGCCTCATACCCAGTGCCTCATACATGCTAGGCAAGCATTCTCCCACTGAGCCACAACCCCAGCCCTTAACCCATGTCTTTAATGCTTGCTTTATGCCTGTTTACTGTCACTAGTAATGCTCCTCCTCTCCAGCTTGTGGCATTTTGCCTAAGTCATCATTTCTGTCTGCAGTTATTTATAATATCTGGGTCAGACCACGAGGTCTCCCTGTTGTGTGACAGCCTTACTGAACAGGTGGAAGATGAACATAGAGGAGGAGATGAGCACATGTCCTCACATTTAGGTATGTGTGTAAATGTAGGCCGGGGTGTTGGGAGGGACAGGTGGTTGGGATCATGAATGGCTAAATAAAGAATAGCCAAATTTTAAAAAGTAGTTATGGCATCATTGGTGTGTCCTAACATACACATTAGAAGTTGGTGTTGGCCCTACAGGGTCATTGATCTGACTGAGTAGTACCTGACCCACACCAGTCCTCCAGAAAATGTTTGAGGGTTAATGCAAAATTGTGTCCTTTGTCAGCATACTATATACATGAGTATGGACACATACCTCACTGTGCCTAACAAGGGACCAAGTGAAAAGAAAGGTGTAGGTAAGTGTGCATCTTTCACCTGGTAAAGAAATGCAGTTCAGAGCAGATCCTCTGGTGGTGAAGTCAGCATCTTCATTTTTATTTAGATCCAGGACAAATATTTAATTTGAAATATTTAATATAGAGAGCAACCATTTAATCTTTCATTGATCTGCTTGCCTTACCTAAATAAACTATAAACTTCTCAGGGAGAGAGGGAAACTGAGCTGTAGAATACAATTATGTCATATCATAGTCAAATTCTATACACTCTATGTACACTTGCTCACAAAGCTAGATTTTTCTTTCAGAGTAGATTGCTCTCTTAGAGAAATTATTTTGACATTGACTTGGTTTCTTTTTAAGCTGAGGACCTGATGAAGTTCCAGAATTCCTAATGTAGTTCCAGGCTATAAATGAGACCCCAAGAATGCAATTCAGTGTGGGGCTGTGTTTACTCACTTACGTGTGTTTAACTACACTTAAGTTTAATAGCAGTGAGAAAAATATACTGCAAAGCCACAGATATTCATGGAAATGAGTAATTAGGAAAGCATTTGAGAATTCTTTAAAGTGAAGCTGTCCTTGAACAAACAAAACAGAATAAAGAAGAAGGGCATTTGAGAGTGAATTGGAAACTATCCTGAAATAAAAATATTTAAGTGTAAGACTGACTTTTTAGAAACTACATGTTCTACTCAGCACAGCATATAAATAAAGTACATGGCTCATAAACCAGTTTTAAAGAGATATAAATTCACCCATTAAAGCACAATATAACAATTATAAAATAACATATGATTGTTGCTATATAGTAACTTGACTGCTTACTATGCTGTGGGCTCAGTGGCAATTCTTTATATATATAATCTCATTTAATTCTACAGTTCACATTATTATTATCCCACTTTGCAGATGAGAAAAATGAAACCTAGTGAGTTAATGAACTGCTCACATTCAAATACCCAGTGGAAAGATGGGAACTGAGCTCAAGTCTTATTCCTTGATTTCTTAGTCTTTGATCTGCACTTGTAACCATTATGTTGGTATAGATACACGAATATTCTAAACACTATCACTATTCCACATTTATAAGAAAGCATAAACAAATGACAGAAGAGTATCAGTAAATCATCTCTTGTCATTATGTGTGGTTATGTCTATTAACAGAGTAGGTACAACTGCATATATGTTGTGATTGTATACAGCTTACAACTAGAGAATTGATATGTTATCCTCTATCTATGTACAATGAATCAAATTGCACTCTGTTATCATGTAAACCTAAATAGAACAAATAAACAAATTAAATATGAAAAAAAAATAAAGTCAAAATTCCAAAAAAAAAAGAGTAGGTACAGACAAGGAATTACATTTATACCATCAGTAAGAGTTCCACTAGATAGGCAGACATTCTTATTTCTCCCTAATTCCTGTCTACTCCTTTTGTCTCCAGGAGCTTACCCATAATCAACTATATGCAACTGACTTATGGTGGAGAGAAATGATTACAATCTCACTTTCATTAACCAAAAATTGGAATTTGAAACGCCAAATTCAAGCCACCTGGAAATTGACAGTAAAGTCACAATTATAATAAAAAACAGGAAAAAGGAGAGGGTGGAGGAAGTCAAGGGGATATTAGAGTTTTCAAAACACTATAGTTGTCTTACCCAAAGGACCATGTTTCTTTAGGTCAGTGAGTTGGTGCTTTTCAGATGATGAACATCTGTAGATGTATCCGCTGAACTGTGGATTGCTCCATCAGTAAGAGCTATCATTAACACTGACTTTTGCCACGAGGCAAAGTTAGATTTTCCAAAAGAAAGTGTCCTTAAACATTTGTCCAATTTTAAATTATAGACCGAATTAGACAGGCTAACTAAAGCCGTGTCCTCTTATTACTGTGATTCGAGGTCATGTTACAAGGCACTGCCCTTCCTCTGCCCAAGGATAGATGTGGGCATGGCTTTTTTTCCTGCAGTGAATTGAAGTGGAGGTCCTGACAGGGCTGGCAAAGAGATGCCATTGCATGAGGACTAGCATTGGAGGCTGGAGGAACTGCATACAAGCCTACTGGATTTGTTTTTTTTTTTTTTTCAGACATGTTAAACCACTTAAATAAACGTTACTTATGTTTGTTGTTTATATTGAGTGCTGAGCCATGCCATATTGGCAGTTGCCAACACAGAAAACAGCAGAGTCAGAATAAATTTATTTTGTACACAAAGATAAAACAGATGTTATTTGAAACCCAGTTAAACAATCATCACGGAAACATTACCTTCTGGTAGAGTCCAAGCTGCTGCACCTGGGCTTTGGCTGCAGCATAGTTCTCATACTTTACTGAGTTTCAGAATCATCTGGAAATCTGGCTGAAACATAGCTAGGAAACCCCACCCCTCTGTTAGGAGAGCTCCTAATAGTAGGTTTGGGTGGGCTCTGAGAATTAAGAATAAGTTCTCAAGTGATGCTGATGCTGCTAGTGCTGGGACTGTAACCTGAGATGCATTAGTCTAATGTATCCTTTGGGTGAGAAATCAAGATTTGGGCTCTCAACCACCATTCTCAATTGCTGGAAGGATGTTTAGCTGAGCACACATATCGTGGGAAATACACCTATATATTCATTGCTTTGTGCCAAGTATAGCTTAAAAGTGACTGAAGGGATTGAAAATTTCAAAAGTATTGGCCATGATCTCTGATTAACATAGTAGGCTGAAAAACCAGTATGACATACTTAACCAACAAATGAAATTACTTCATACAACTGGACTCTGATGGTCTATTCCGAAAAAAGTTTGGCTACAGAACTATGGCAAATGACACGTTTTATATGGTAAAGGGTATAAGAAATTCTATATTTGATATCCATATTCTAATACAATGATTTGTATAGTAAAAGATCATCTTGTCAGTTATCACTTAATATTTACAAACTGCCTTTCCAATCCCTAACTAGCTAAAAAGTTGTAAGACTAAACTAATAGTATTGAAAAGAAAAAAGGAAAAGAAAAGACTACCTAACTGGAGAAACAGTTCCACAGAACCACGATTTAGAACAGCCTCTATTTTTGTCCAGGAATGCTTTTCACACATTTATCACACATTTATTACCCCATAGATTATTAGCACCATGTGTTACAATGTACAAAGTGAGATTCTATGTATTTCTCAGTGTGGATAGTTGTTGACTTTCAGTCCTTGATATATTAAGTATCAAACTATAGTCTTTGGCATATTAAGCACATAATGGACAGTAGTCATAAAAGATTAAATGAAAAACCAATTTAAGATAAATTTGTGTCTTACATCAAAAAACTTCCTTGGTCTGGGGTGGTGATGCATGCCTTTAATCCCAGCAATTTGGGAGGCTGAGCCAGGAGAATTGTGAGTTCAAAGCCAGCCTCAGCAATGGCAAGGTGCAAAGCAATTCAGTGAGACCCTGTCTCTACATAAAACACAAAATAGGGCTGGGGATGTGGCTCAGTGGTTGAGTACCCTTGAGTTTAATCCTTGGTACCAAAACAAAACAAACAAACAAACCAAAACTTTCTTGACTGACATTTAAGAACAAGTGTATGCATATACATTTCTTTCTTTTTCTATTTTTAAGGACAAAATAGAAGAACGAAATGGAGACTATGCTATTTTGGCTGATATTTTTCATCTGTGGGTGGACCCTCATTGATGGTTCTGACATGGAACAAGATTTTACGTGGCACTTGAGAAAAATACCCCGGGTTGTCAGTGAAAGGACTTTCTATCTCAGCAGCCCCACATTCGAGGCAGACGCTAGGATGGTGGTAAGCAGAGTGTGTGGCATCGAATGCCAGAAAGAACTCCCAGCTCCTGGCCTTTCTGAATTGGAGGATTCTCTTTCCTATGAGACTGTCTTTGAGAATGGCACTAGAACCTTAACCAGGGTGAAAGTTCAAGGTTTGGTCCTTGAGCCTACTCAGAATAGCACTCCAAAAGGAGCACCTGTTAGAAGAAAGAGACAAGTGTATGGCACTGACAGCAGGTTCAGCATCTTGGACAAAAGGTTCCTAACCAATTTCCCTTTCAACACTGCGGTCAAACTCTCCACGGGCTGCAGTGGCATCCTCATTTCGCCTAATCACGTCCTCACAGCCGCGCACTGTGTTCATGACGGAAAGGACTATGTCAAGGGTAGTAAAAAGCTAAGGGTAGGATTGCTGAAGATGAGAAAGAAAGGTGGAGGCAAGAAGCGCAGAGGTTCTAAGAGGAGCAGGAGAGAAACTAACGGTGGTGACCAAAGGGAAGGTACCAGAGCAAGTCTGCAGGAGAGACCTACCAGAAGAGAAAGAGTCGAGTCGGGTCGGGGTCAGAGAGTGGACGAGGGGAGACCCTCCTTCCAGTGGACGCGGGTCAAGAATACCTACATTCCGAAAGGCTGGACAAGAGGAGCAAGTGGGGATGCGGCCTTGGACTATGATTATGCACTCCTGGAGCTGAAGCGCGCTCACAAGAAGAAATACATGGAACTAGGAGTCAGTCCAGCCATTAAGAAGATGCCTGGCGGAATGATCCACTTTTCTGGCTTTGATAACGACAGGGCCGATCAGTTGGTCTACCGGTTTTGTAGCGTGTCTGATGAATCCAGTGATCTTCTCTATCAATACTGTGATGCTGAGTCAGGCTCCACTGGCTCTGGGATCTATTTGCGTCTCAAAGAGCCAGACAAAAAGCGCTGGAAGCGCAAAATCATCGCGGTCTATTCAGGCCACCAGTGGGTGGACGTCCATGGGGTTCAGAAGGACTACAATGTTGCTGTGCGCATCACTCCTCTCAAATACGCCCAGATTTGCCTCTGGATCCATGGAAATGATGCCAATTGTGCTTATGGCTAAGAGAAGGCTGATATGAGGTTGTGTATCATCTAAGTCGCAGAGAAAACCTGTTCTCATTATTGTTAGTGAGATCACCTCATAGGATATACCTGCACTCGAATATACAATAGCCTTTCAGCATTTTTACAAATTTATTTTCTCACAATTAGGAGATTTTCATACATTTAAACAATGTTTAAGTACAGATATTGAAACTAGATAGGCACTTGAGTGCCAAGTATATACTTTTTACATGGTGATAAGTTTCATTTGTGGACAGATTTTTGTTTCCTTCTGCCTTCTTAGAAATTAGACACTCTTTAAAACTTCAAACTGGTACTATAATGTGATTGCTGATTGGACTTATTCTTAGGGTCCTAATAGGATACCAGTTGTGTGTAAAATGTGAAACTGCACCTACAAAGGTAGACAGTAACACAAGGAGAATCAAGACAGAGAGGAAGATTTGCAGTTTGTACTACTCTACTCAGACAGAGGCGGATCCTTTCAGCTCATGCCCTCAGAGTTTATACTGTTTTCTGTTGGGTCTGAGAAATTTAGTTTTTTTTTTTTGTTGTTGTTGTTTTTTAAGAATTACAAATCAGAAGAAATAAGTTTTAGAAACAAAACTATTAACTACAGCTTTAAACAATAGCAACTGCAGTATATATTTAAAAATGGGAGAAATACTTTGCTTTATAAAGTAAATCTAGTTTAGAAATAGGAAAGCTGAGACATTTTAAGATGTCAATTTTTCAATACTCAAAATATGAAAATTTCACATATGCATAGGGAAGACTTTTTTACAAGTTATGAATCATGTATCCAAAGCCACATCATTGTATGTTATAATTCTACTATGTATGAGGTGCTATATTTTTAAGACAAGGAATTTTGCAGTCTTTTCCAAAAGAGATCTTTTCCTTCTTGACAAAGTTTAGCTTGCTTTCTTCTCCTCCTCCTCCTTCTCCTCCTCCTCCTGCTGGATGTTGGACCTAGGGCCTTGTGCATGCTAAGCAAGTGCTGCACCACACCACTGAGCTATACCACCAGCTTCAAGTTCAGCTTTCTTAATAGCACCATAGGCACGTTTTCTGATTAGTAATTTTAGATATGTCCTTCACTAAAAATGAATATGATTTAAAAATAGGATTTTTTTGTAAAAGAAGGTTCTAGTTGTCTTCGTCAGGTACTAAGGCTGTACACTTACTCTGATTATCATGTGGCATAAATAGATAGAGTCCAGCAGCTGCCCTGGAACAAAACACAGAGCTGGCACTCAATACATATTTTTTTGAATTCAGCAAACAACTGTTTGGCTATAAATGACTATAAAAGGGGGTTAGTTGAGGGCATTATGTTTAAAGACTTTTAATGACTTACAGTTGAGTGTGCTCTTAAAAAATTAGGAAATGTAGGCCTGATTTTTGGTCTGTTCATCCTGGAAGTTTCTAGAGCCACATTTTCTTTTCCCATGACACACCAAGTCACTAATTCTGCCAGTATACAAATTCATTTTAATTATATTTTTAAAGATATGCCCTAAAATAATGAGAGGCTATACCCTTGATTAATATGCAAAGGAATATTTGATCAGATTATCATAAGTGATTTTTTTTGGTACCAGGGATTGAACTCAGGGGTACTTTACCACTGAGCCACATCCTAGCCCTATTTTGTATTTTATTTAGAGACAGGGTCTCACTGAGTTGCTTAGCTCCTTGCCTTTGCTGAGGCTGACTTTGAACTCGTGATCCTCCTGTCTCAGCCTCCCAAGGTGCTGGGATTACAAGCATGCGCCACCACACCTGGCTATAGGTGATTTTTGTAAACAATACCCAAAGTAGCTGAAATTCAATACTAATACATATTCTTTTATAATCTGTTTGTTAAAAATAATTCAATAAAAATTTACAATAAATCAGTGTTATCTCTTACTGTATCTATATGTGTTTTACTTAAGTGTTTTAGAAAATATTAATTCATTTAATTAAAATGATTTTATTTAAATCTAAGCATATCTCACTGAACTGTATTTTGTAATTGCATCTAGTGATACAGGGCTACTGACTCAAAAGTTTTGGTCAAATTTTTTTGGGGGACACATCTGTGTGACTACTGCAACCAAAACTATTTCAAGGTGAATTCTTCTTATTTATACACTTGTAAACACACACAAACACACACAATCTTCATCTTTGATTCTTCATAATAACTTCTGGAGCTTGAGTAAATTCAGAATAATGTAGCATGCTTAGTACGATGGGTGCTTGTGATTAAAATATGAATATATATAATTTTCTTAAAATCACTGTTCAATACACTTTCAAAAAATGTAAAATTTAAGCTGGGTGCAATGTACAGGTATAGTACATACCTGTAATCCCAGCGACTCTAGAGGCTGAGGCAGGAAGATTATAAGTTTGAGGCCAGCCTCAGCAATTTAGTGAGACGTTGTCACAACATAAAAAATAAAAGGGGCTGGGGATGTAGTGGTAGAGTGCCCCTGTGTTCAATAATTCCTGGTACTGCCATGTACATATATACACACACACATAGACACACACACACGCACACACATGCACACATATACACATGTGTGTGTATAAAATTTAGCTCATTTGATTTGCAGATGTCTTGTTAATTCTTATACTCTCCTCTTTTCTAAAAATATCATGAATCTTATATGACCTCTTTGGGACCACTATAATGTACAATATTAACCAGAAGTTCTTGCTTCACATTCTTTCCCTGTAATACTTACTATATTTGAAATAGAAAGTTAAACTAAATCTATTTCTCTGAATAAATATTCACACACGCCTACTATGCACAAAGGACTGTACTGACCTAACTGCTTTGAGAATCTTATCAGTGGTTGAATTCAAATAACTTTACCAAATAACTGAAATTTAAAATTACGCAGTTTTTTTCTTTACCTAAATAACATTTCATTTGGATTATTATTTTTTTCTTGCTCAGATGTATTTGTGTGGGCAGCAGCAACTTAACGTATTTTTCTTTTTTGATGTGCTTCTTAGTTAAACCCAAAGTTCATTTTGAAAAAGATTTAAATGTATATATGACTGACTTAGTTAATTTGAGCTGCTTTAACAAAGTTCCTTAGGCTGGAAATTTACGAACTATAGAAACTTATTGCTCACAGTTCTGGAGGACAGGAAGTCTAAGGTGAAGGCATCAGCAGATTTGATGTCTGGTAAGGGCCCTTCTTCATAGATGGTGACTTCTTGCTGTGTCTTTACGAGGTAGCAGCTTGAGTTCCCTCAGACCCAATGAGGGTGAAGCCCTCTTGGCCCAATCATCTCCTAAGGTCTCACCTCTTATATCATCAGGACAGGGGTTAGAATTCAACACAGGAATTTTGGGAGGACACATTTAGACTATAGCAATAACTAAAATCAGAGTTATGCATAAATTTTTACCTTTTTCTTTTCTTTTTTTTTCTTTGATTGGGTCTCCCAGGCTGGCCTCAAACTCTTGGGCTCAAATAATCTTCCTGGCTCAGCCCCTGAAATAGCTGGAACTATAAGTATATACCACCACATCTGCCTAATTTTTATACTTATTTTTTGTACATCAAAGAATTCTTCGAAATTATTATTTCAAAGAGAAAATCTCAGCAATTCAGGAGCTTCTGAGCAAGCAATTCCTAGAGTACTTGAGATTCTGGAAGGTAATGAAGGGAAGCCTCTTCCTGTCCTATCCATCTTTTCTTTACTAGCCCTTTCCTTCCTGCTGACTGACAGGAGTCAAGGATTTTTTTTTTTTTAACAATTTTTGCTTTATTTAGAATTTAAATTACTTCTCTTGATCTAGACTCCAGATTAAAAAAGAACATAAATTTTAGGATATAGAAGAAAAGAATATACTAGTGTATACTAGAAAGAAGATCTAGGAGGATACTTTTCTTTCTTAAAATTACTTTGAATGGATCAGTTGTTAGAGAAATTTGCAATTGATAATCTTAGAAGACATGAATTTTAAATTAAAGCATTTTTCTTTGAAATACATATAAAGTGCTGTTTTTTATTTGTTCTCTTAAAAATCAGGATATGCTTAGTGCCAAGATTCTACTGCCAAACAGAAGTACTACTTTATCAAGCAATTGCCTAAAAATAAAAGTGTGTTATTTTTGAGACAGAACTGAACTTAGTATTCTGCCACTGCACTTGGAACGTTTACTTTAAAAGGCTTTCTTTGTGGCCTGAGAAAATAAGTGACACTATTTGTACCCACCAAATGGGCAGTTGTGCCATTTCACGTAGACCAGTACATGACTGATGTGGCTCCCTGAACGGATGTCCTGAGCAGTCATTGGCCCACAAATAGCAGCATTTCTACTACAAAATTAAAGCTTGACTTTTGGTGGAAACTAACATATCATAATGTCATATGGACCACCTTTTTATGACTAGCAACTAAATGTCTCAATTCTTAGGCTAGATGAAGCAATGTACTCTGTGGCTTTCCTATGCTGAAGTATTTAGAAATTCTTTCCTTTGCTAGAATCATGTAAAACATTCAAGTAAAGCTCCACACTATGAGCCCTGAATTTATGATATTTCGGTGGCTTTCTTCAGCCTAATGACTTCCAAATTTGGCTGCTCATAGAAGTCACTTGGGAATTACTTTAGAAAGCCAGGTTTCAGGATTTGACCAAGACTTACCCTAAGAATAGGGTCCAGAAATCTGTTTGATTGAAATCTTCAAGTTATGATTATTATCCAGGTTTGACAATAGCTGACTTTTCTAAACCAACTATTCCTCCACCTCTTGTGGCTTTCCTCTGTGTCCAATGATCCTTGTCTTTTTCTTCTGCATTAAATGTTTTCTTAATCTTTCCTGATTTATGTGTGTTTTTTCTGGTAAACTACTCCAAATAGTTTGGTGAGGACAGTGGTAGATTAAGCAACCAAATACACAGATGGAATTCTTTTCAGTATGTTTATAAAGTGGAAATACATTTTAGCAATAGCATTGACATAATACTGTTTTTCTATAAGAAATGTGTCAAATTTACAAAACTAAATATATGTGATCATTTTATAATCAATGACAAAATTCAGTTTTAATTATTTCCTGGAAATTAGATACTATTTTTTTTTATTCATAATCCTCCTATAATATAGGTTAGATCAATATAGTTCAACAAATTTACTGAGTGCAGTCTTAGGCATTTAGGATATAGAATTAAGTTCTAGATTTACCTTTCCTCAAATAATTCACAATCTAGTAAGGAAGTCTCTCTCTCTTTCTCTGGAAAACTGCAGTATAAGATGCTGAAGGAGCACACTGAGAAGAATCAACTCTATCAGGGTGGGCAGGTATGATGAAAAGAAGTTTTCCTAGATGAAACTGACCACATTATGTTATATGTATGTACAAATATGAATCCCACTATTACTTATAATTACAATGAATCAAAAAACAAAAACAAGAAATCAAAACCACCAAGCACAACACAAAATTGAAAGGTTTTCTAGAGGAGGTGACATCTAGCTTGGGTTCTGAGGGGTGAGTTGCAGTTTGCTAGCCTATCAATGGGGTTTCTGAGGAGTGGAGAGCAGCCTTGGGATTGCTACTGTAGGAGGTTAGTGCCTCCTAGTGGTGAGCAATGGCAAGAAATGAAGCTTCTTAGGACATGAGGCCCTGGGTTTGATCCCCAGCACCACAAACACAAGCAAAAAAACCGAAGTAGAATGTTTTACTACACTTTGTGGCCACTGAAAGCAGGAGGCATGAGTTGGAGGTGTCATGCCACCCAAATTTCTGGCTTGGAAGACGAGGTAGAGAGAACACTCATCAAGATAGTAAAACTATGGGGCTGGGATTATGGTATAGTGGTAGAGCATTTGCTTAGCACTAGTGAGGCCCTGGGTTCAATCTTCAGCACTACATAAAAAATTAAAAAATAAAATAAAGGTTAAATTTTAAAAAAGACAGCAAAACTAGGCTTGAGAAAAAAAGATAACAAGTTCACTCATGGATGTGTATGTTAAAAAATGTTGTAGGATATTTGCCATAAGGTTGATAATGCCCATACATAAAGAAAGCCATGACAAGAAATTTAAATACAAAACATGTGATTCCATTGAAGCAGGCCAGAGATCCCCACCCAGAAACCTCCACCATATTTGTAACATATAAATTCCTCATCTTGTCAGACTCAGGATATCAACTATCAGCAAATACTTCTGCAGAAGACCATTGTAGTTGGTAGTTTTCTCTTTTTGTAAATGCCAGGTTTGCAGAAAAGAAAAAAGAAAAAGAAAAAAAACTTGTGAAACCTCTGTCTGGAACAAAAGAGGTTGGAACAAAAAGTACTTGTCATGTGAACCTCCAAGCCCCTCCCCCTACACTGGGTATAAAGTTCAAAGAATTTCTAGACTCTTTGTCCAGAGGAGGAAATTTTAGGCATGAGCCACACTTTGGACTCTGCAGTCAATAAACCCACTTCCTGAAAATTTCTTGGGTGTCCAGCCTCTTCTGTCCTATTTCACTATAGGGAAATACCCATTAGTTAATACATACCCAGAAGGTTATAACTATTTTTTGTTCTGACAAACAGCAGTTATACCTTATTTTCTTCTTCAAACAAAATGCTCTTTTAAACTTAGCTTTGAAATCATAATTTTTTTCCCTAAGGAAAGAGAATTTCAAAAATCTGATTCTAAATTTTCATCTGACATATGATCAGAAATTCATCTTCTGTTTTTCAATATTATTGAAATCCACATTCCAAAATACAGATGATTTAAAAAGTAATACCTATTAAAAGAGAATAAAATTATAGCATTTGCAGGTAAATGGATGGAGGTGGAGAACCTCATGCTAAGTGAAGTAAGCCAATCCCAAAAAACCAAAGAATGAATGTTCTGATGAGTGCATGCTGATCCATAATGGGGGAGAAGGCATGGGAAGAATGGAGAAACTTTGGTCAAAGGGAAAGGAAGGGAGAGGAAGAGACATGGGGGCAGGAAAGATGGTGGAATGAGATGGACAACAATGCCCTAGATACATTTAAGACTGCACATATGGTGTAACTATATATTGTGTACAACCAGAGAAGTGAAAAGTTGTGCTCCATTTGTATGCAATGAAAAAAAATGTAATGCCAGCTCTCCTTGAATATATTTACAAGACTTTTAGTACTATAAGATTTAACTTCTTGTTGAGGTTTTAAAAATATAATAATTAATTATAAAACTATTAAATTACCTCAAAGATAACTTGCCAACACTGAAAAGGAGATGAAGTACAAGGATGTTGGGTGCCTGGAGATGAACACAGTATTAAAGATTAACAACAAAGAGTATGATCATTAAAAGTGGATTGTTTCCTTAATAAGGGGAAACTTTCCAGGCCCTGCTCCATTGTAGGGCTGCTGTCTGCAGGTCTGGGTGCTGGTCCATATAATAACAGTTTTTTGTAGCCATAAATTCTTGTTCAAAATGATCTTCCTTCTTAGCTCTGATGGCTACAGTCTGCACCATACTGTTATGTTCATTCTGGATATTTTTATCTTCAGTGGTATCTTTCATCTCGGTATAATTCATCACTGAATATTTCCTCAATTAAAATAGTCAGTCAATACTCAAAGTTTAGAAATACCTTTGATTCTATCACTGGCCAAAAACATCTGTTAGCATCTTCATTTATGGTCTTAAAAATTGTCATTAGGCATGCCAGTCTGAATGGCAGTTATCAAGAATACAAGCAACAATAATTGTTGGCGAGGATGTGGGGGAAAAGGTACACTTATCCATTGCTGGTGGGACTGCAAATTGGTGCAACCACTCTGGAAAGCAGTATGGAGATTCCTTAGAAAACTTGAAATGGAACCACCATTTGACCCAGCTATCCCACACTTTGGTCTTTACCCTAAAGGACTTAAAATCAGCATACTTCAATGACACAGCCACATCAATGTTTACAGCAGCTCAATTCACAATAGCTAAACTGTGGAACCAACATAGATGCCCTTCAACAGATGAATAGATAAAGAAACTGTGGTATTTATACACAATGAAATATTACTCAGCATTAAGAGAATAAAATTATGGCATTTGCAGGTAAATGGATAAAGTTGGAGGATATCATGCTAAGTGGAGTAAGCCAATCCCCGAAAAACAAAGGCCAAATTTTTTCTCTGATAAGTGGCTGCTGATCCATAATGGGAGGTAGGGGACAGGGGAAGAATTGAGGAACCCTGGATTGGGCAAAGGGGAGTGAGGGGAGGGGGTATGGGGGTAGGAAAGACGGTAGAATGAGACAGACATCATTACCCTAGGCACATGTATGATTGCACAAATTGTGTGACTCTATATCATGTACAACCAGAGAAATGAAAAGTTGTGCTCCATCTATGTACAATGAATTGAAATGCATTCTGCTGTCATGTATAACTAATTACAACAAATAAAAAATTGTCATTAGGTCAGGCATGGTGGTGCATGTCTATAATCCTTGTGATCTGGGAAGCTGGCAGAAGGATCACAAGTTTGAGGTCAGCCTCAGCACCTTAGGAGGAGCCTATTTCAAAAAATTAAAGGGAAACTTGGAGTGTAGTCTGGTGGTAGAGTAACTCTAGGTTCAATCCATAGTATACCCTCTGCCCCAATACACACACAAAAATAAGATATTGGGAACTCTGTCTAAGGAGTCTCCAGGAAATGGAATTTAATCTCTGTGGTGGATGCTGCTTCCTGACTACCCAGGTACCATCTCCCAGCTGGTGCCCCCGTCCCCACTCTGTGTTGAATATGAATTGTACTTGTATGTGGAATAGGCACTTACATTTACTAAATTTCAAAACACATTTAATACATCTGGTAACTGTGCTTCATTAAGGAATATTACCATCATTGATTATTTTGATACTCTTCTCTATCCTTTAGTATTCTTACAACTGAGGATAAAAAGAACAAAATCTAAAACAAAAATAACTATAATAATTTAAAAAAGTAACAAAAGCAATATTTACTCAGCAGTACTTTGTCCCAAACATTTTCCATTCATTATCTTATTTACTAATGCGTGTGTGTGAAGCCCCCATTCCACAAACTAAAGTTTACAGAAGTTAAGCAACTTGCTAATTAACAGTGGGTGGTTGAGCAGAGGTTTCCTTCCATGCAGTCTGGTGCAGAACTCATGTTCTATAAGCCTCAGAATCACCTAAAAAGTAATGTGGGCATTTGGAGTCACTCAACAAATAATAGCGGTGTTGGTGAGGCTATCATGTACACACACACTCACATAAGCTAATTTATTAACTGGTAAGCTTAATTCTTTTAGATCTAAAGCAGTGGTTCTACAAGCATAAGCAGTGGACTCCCAAGGATCCCAGAGACACTTTCAGGGGCCTATGAGGTCAAAATAATTTTTTAAAAACATGTTTTTAGTTGTAGATTGACACAATATCTTTAGTTTATTTATTTATTTACTTTATGTGGTACTGAGGATTGAACCCAGTGCCTCACAGGTGGCACGCTACCACTGAGCTACAACCCCAGCCCCAAGTCAAAATAATTTTTGTAATAATATTGTAAGGTCAGAACTGTTTTCTTAATACTACTAAGACACAAATGTTTCTCTGAAGTGTTGCGCACAGTGGAATTTTCCAGCAGCTGTCTGACATGACTATTGTCACAGATTGCATGTAGAAGTGGATATGAGGATGTAGCTTTCTTGTACTATGTCTATATTAAAGAGATGTACAAAAATGGCAAAGCAATATCATTCTCCTAAATTAGTTTTTTGGAAATTGTAATTTTTCATAAAAGACTTTTTAAAAATATAATGGTTTTGATATTTCTATCTTCAAATGAATTAAACAGAAATTTAAAAGTATGTCAGTTTTAATCTCGAACATGGTATATACTGACAGACATGGCTCACATAAAACAAAAGCTTTTAGGGATCCTCAAAAACTTTTTAGAATGTAAAAATGTCCTAAGACCAAAAATTTGAAAATCTATGCTTGGAAGTCAATTATAGAATACTTTTATGTTGAAAAATTAAGCATGCATGTCACAAGTGGAAAGGAACCAGATGATTAAGTGCTGTGCCTTTTGAGAGTTTAGCTAGGACTAACTGTACCACTGAATCACAAAACATCACTCCCTTTTAGGTCTCCATTCATGAGAAGATTTGAGTAATGTATCCAAAAATGAAATCTGCTGTCAGCTAGGCCACAAGAAACAGATTTCTTTAAATCCCCAGAGGATTGAAAATGACCACAAAATGTGTAGACCAATGTAAGTCAACTAAGAGGGATGTTCATTTTGATTTTCAACAAGTGTTTCTACACAAAAAACATGTGATCACTGCAGCAAGACATTCCTACTAACAGACATTTTTAACAAAAGTTGTTAAAGGTGTCTATTTAAGGGGCAGAAAGAGGTCTTTGCACAATTTATCTTTTTGTGATTTGAGTTCTCATTTTTCTTTATGTCTAACTCCTTTCCTCCTATTCTAAGCCTCATGATTCCTCCTCAAAAAAGTTTTATTTCTTTTTTAGATAGAGAACAAAGGAGACAATTTAACATGGAGAGAATTACCCTTCCAATCATTACACATATCTAAAAGGATTCAAATCCTCAGTTCAAGATGGGTGTTTAATGAGTGTGAGGTCTTCTATTACAATGAGCCGAAAATGAGCTATTAAAATTCTAATAAAACAGAACTACCACTCAATCCAGCAATCTCATTACTGTGAATGTATCAATAGGATTTGAAATCAGTACATTTAAGAGCTCTCAGAATTCTCAAGCTCATTGCAATGTCACTTACAATAGTAAAGATATGGCACTGACGGTCTACTAATGGATAAATGGATAAAGACAATGTGGTAGATCTATATAATAGAATATAATTCAGGCTTAAAAAAGAAGGAAATGCCATCATTTGTAACAATATGGTTGAGCCTGTAGGACAATATGCTAAGTTGAAATATGCTAGGCACAAAAAAACATCACATCATCTCACTTATAATTAAATGGGTGCTGGGGATATAGCTCAGTTGGTAGAGTGCTTGCCTTGCATGTACAAGGCCCTGGGTTCAATCCCCAGCACCACCACCAAAAAAAAAAAAAGTAGAATGTTGAACACAAGAGGGATGGGGAGATATTGGTCAAAAGTTGCAAAGTTTCATTTAGTCAGAAGAAATGTATTTGAGGTCTCTTGCACATCGTGGTAACTTAGTCAATAATAATAATGTATTATAATATTTTAATAGTTCATTTTTAATTGGAAAATAACATTTTATGTATTTATTGTGTACAATATGATGTTTTAAAATATGTTTACACTGCAGAATGGCTAAATTGAGCTAACTGGCATACCCATCATAGGAGAAGAAATTTCAGATGTTCTTCCTACATAAAATAAGCACATAAAGTGATGGATATACTCATTAGCTTGATGTAATCATTGCACATTATATACACACATCACAATCTACCCCAATAATACATAAAACCATAACTTGTAATTAAAAATAAATTTAAAAAACAACCTTAATAACATCTGGCAATAAATGCACTTTGAGTTGTTCTTTAGTAATGAGAAATATAATATTAATCCAGTGCTCAGGTAAGTGGAAAACTCTAAGCACTTGGGGTTCATTCCTCAGACACTTACCTGGTACCTGCTCAAGTGCTGGTTGCTGAGGACAGAGGCAGAAGGAGACATCTGCCTTCAAGGCTCAGAATGGCTTGAGCGGCTAACACCTGTACTGCTGCAATATGTGAAGTGCTGTAAAGGCTGATGAAGGTTATGCTCTGAGGAGCAGGAATAGGCTTACTGGTAGCATTAGTAAGGAAAATGCAGGCAGAGAGCCTTGTGTAGGTCAGCAAAGTGCTCGGGGTTCCTGTGAAGTAGTTGTCATGGCCACACACAGAACGGTGTGTGTGTGTGTTTGTACAAGTGCACAAGCATGGGCAGGGTAGTGTTGAGGGACAGGTGAGGCTAGCGAGGCAGGGCAAAGACAGTATAGATACACTCACCAGGTAGAAGAGCACCATGGGTAAAAGGGAGCTGTCTTGAAAACTATCCCCAGAAATTAGCTTTTTCAGTACTCAGAGAACCTCATCCAGCATCTCCTTTATAAGACAATTCCCCTACAAGGACACCAAGAATCTCAGGATAGCAAGTTCCAGTGTCTGGTTTAAAAATAATGCTCTTACAGTTTTGACTATTAATAATTTTACCACATGGGCCATTTGATGAAGAAAAAGCTTATTTTAAAAGCATTATTAATCTTAAAATTATTTGCAATCTAAAACACATCTTTATTACAACATGACCACAAAGTAATTTATGATTAAAATGTTATCTATAAAAATCATATTACATAATCATTAACTAGCTTCTGAAAGTTAGTTTTCAAGATATAAATCCTAGGTAACCAAGAGAAGATAGTTTAAAATAGATAGAAGAATGTGCTCCAGCCTGGCACGGTGGCGCAAGTCTGTAATCCCAGCACTTAGGGAGGCTGAGACAGAAGAATTGCGAGTTCAAAGCCAACCTCAGCAAAGGCGAGGCGGTAAGCAACTCAGTGAGACCCTGTCTCTACATAGAACACAAAATAGGGCTGGGGATGTGGCTCAGTGGTCGAGTGCCTCTGAGTTCAATCTCCAGTACCAAAAAAAAAAAAAAAAAAAAGAATGTGCTCCATTTGAGAAATACTTTGAGATTGAACTACTTTATTTTCCATGATCCTGGGGATTAAGAGCCTTGTGCATGCTCAGCAAATACTCAACCACTGAGTGACATCCCCAGCCCCAAGATTGGACTATTTTCTTTTAAAATATTTTTTTAGATATTGGATCTTTATTTTATTCATTTATTACTTATACGTGGTGCTGAGGATCGAACCCAGTGCCTCACGCATGCTAGGCAAGCACTCTACCACTGCGCTACAACCCCAGCCCCATGGACTATTTTTGAAATGTTGTAACAATCTAGTTGTAGCAGTAAAGACACCCAGTTTTTTAAAAAAATAGGCTAATCTAGCCAGATCCACCTATAATCTCAGCTATTTAAGAGCTTGAAGTATAGGATTGCAAGGGAGAGGCCAGCCTCAGTAACTTAGCAGGACCCTGTTTCAAAATAAAAAATCAAAAGGGCTGGGATGTAGCTCAATGGTAAAGCTCTCCTGGCTTCTAGCTCCAGTAGTGTGTGCGTGCACACAGACACGCACACAAACTAATCTCGATTTTGTGTGAGACTAACATATATATGTGATTGTGTGGTGTGTATCAATGAGAATCTAAAGTAATTATTCTTCAACTTCCATGGAGGATTCTTGGAAAACTATTATAAGTCTTTAATGCATGTTTCAAAAGAAAGTTCACCCTAAAAATGGACAGATATTTTGGAATATAGAACTTTAATTTATTTGGCAACAGCCATGGAGTTCCAAGTTTAATGAAAATTCATTAAAATAGCTTTGTCTGGAGTGGGTTTGTGGTTTATTGGTAGAGTGCTTGCCTAGTATTAAGGCTCTGGGTTCAATCCCCACCACTACAAAAGTAAAAAAAGAAAAAAAAGCTTTTTCACCCTCTTTTAAATTTATTAAAAAATAATCAAAACTGTATTGGCATGGACAGCATGTCTCACCTCAAATATTTAAAAACTCCCAATATTTTGTGTATGCTATGTATGTCATTTCATATAGACTTTTTCCCTAAAACTAATCAGAGAGAGAGAGAGAAAGGTTATGTTTGCATTTTCTTTGTTCAAGGTGTTTATTGCATCTCAGAGGGTGTACATGCACTGGGTTTTTAAACCGAAATACAAAGAAAAGCCATTTTGAAATTAGCTTTAGGTAATTTTTCCCCATTACAGTGTATGTTATCCCCACAGTAAATTCAGATACAACCACTTTTAAATGGTACCATACATCTATTAAATAATTTGAAAAATAGGCAAATGCCTTTCCAATCCAATATGCTTTTACAGAGAGCTGCCAAGCCACTAGCAACACTGATCAACAGTGACCTCATGTATGCATCAAAATCTTAAGCCAAGCCATCAGCACAGACAGTATGACAACAAATTAAAAATTAAAGAATACAGTATGTACAGTAAAGAATACAATTGTCTGAATAAGTTTAAATCCTAATCACAATGGTACAACAAAACCTAGTTTGAGCTCAGTTGAAGGATGGAAAAACACTAGCCTATAGAACACAAAAAATACTAAATGAATAGATGTACATAAAACCCACAGTGAAGTAAAAACATCTGCAGTAATCTTTAAATTACAGATATACCTTAGGGTGCTTTCATAATCACATAAATAGCACATCTCTAATTGTATTTTCACAGATGTGATAGAAACGGATGCTTTACTTTTCAGTGCATTTAATCAAGAATGAATAAATAGGTCAATTTAGATGCAAAACCTGCAAATATAATTAAAATATATATTTTAATATAGCAGGGATAAATATGGAATTCTTCCCATATGATTTTTCATTCTTGATAAGGTAGCTTCAAGGAGAAGTATTTATTATGGACGTTAACCTTTATATTTTTTAAAATAAAATTTCTTAACATATACAGTGCCACAAAAATAAACATTTCTCACAACAGTTGAAGTTTCTGTGATTGGAAAAATGTACTCCACACCGAAAAAAGTTTTGTGTATTTAAGAGTGTTTTTCCTTACTCTTGGATATTATCACATTACACTTGTAACAGAGAGATACAGAAGAAAAGAGAATTTATGGGGAGAGTTTAGGGTTTGTCCAAAAGTTATATATACATTGAAACCTTCAAAAACACAGACACATCTTCCCAAATGGCTCACCATACAACAGCTGCGTCATCCGTCCATGGGCAAGGTCCAGAAAAGCACTAAAGGCATCGGAAACATCCATTCATTGTTTACATCGTACAACACACAAATAACCCAAATACACTACAATTTTGAGAGTAGGGATAACAGCTAAAGTAGTACACATTCCTAACGTTCACTTTCACAGCTGTGCTACACATTTTGGAAGAGAAGTTATGAGTAAGCATTGGGTTTGGTACTGGTGGCTCACTTTGAAACTCTGAGCATCAATCTTATTTGAAGTCTCCAAACTCATTTTATTTTTCCTATTCAGTCACAAAAATTGCAGCTGTGAAGAAAAAAGTGCTTTAGTTAGAAAACAGACTATCATGCATTCCTTAAACATTCTATGTCCTCTGCAACTTTATTTCATAGTTACTACAAAAGAGCTTCATATAAAAGGTTTCTATATTAATGCATTCACATTTATGTATTTTTCAAAGTTCCTTAAAATAAGCTTAAAATTTCAGTCAGGAAACTTAAAAGAAATCAATTTTCCATGCATAGTTTCATTTTAAACAAAAATTATATCAACGAAATTTTGAAATTTAGATACTTATTTGCAATCTTAGTCATGAGACATTCAGTATAAATTAAGAGTAACTTGGGCTGGGATTGTAGCTCAGCGGTAGAGCGCTTGCCTCGCATGCGTGAGGCCCTGGGTTCGATCCTCAGCACCACATACAAAGCAATAAAATAAAGACATTGTGTCCATCTACAACTAAAAAAAAATTAAAAAAAAAGAAAAGAAAAGAGTAACTAACCTTTAAAAAACAACTGTGAAAAAAAAAGTTGGAATAGCAGTGACTTCCATTATTTTTGTTTCTATTTCATTATGGTGTTCAAGAGTCACTTATTGAACAGTTGAACAAGTGACAGAATAGGAGAGAAGAAACCTACTCCTGGTGACCCAATTCCTTCTCTTACGCCACTTTCCACTTTGTTCATCAGTCATTTCTGTCAAGAAACCTTTCCTGTGGTCTTAAGGCTTAGCCTGGGGTCTTCAGCCTTAGCCAGATCTCATAAAATGGTCTGTGTCTGTCTGACTCTCTCTGGGCTGTGAATCCCTGAGGGCAGAGACTGTCTCAGGCATCTATTTTTCTGATACTCATGGAAGTTCCAGGCATGTGATGAAAACAATACTTACTTAACAACTGGTGATAAAAGGCTGCTCAAGGCAATTTTCTTGATTACTACTGAAACTTTAATTGCTAAGAAATAAGTGCTCATTGTCTTACTTATATCAACATCTACTTATGCCTAATCAGCCCAATCCAAATTAGAAAATTATGCACAAGGAAAAATGACTTGACTGAGATGTTACAGTAACATGTTATTGATCTTATTGGTGTATAAAAATAATTTTAAAGCAAGATTCCATAAAAATCTCAGTAGGCATTAGAGAAAGTTTTTTTAATAAATGTAGGCAGTAGATGTATATATAATGAGAGTACCACTGGACAGTGGTCCCAAAGCTTCCACATTCTGTTCTTCTTGCCAGACCCTGAGTAAATCACTCAATACTCAAAGATCAGTTCTTCTGGCTATAAAAAAAAAATCTGGCTAGTTTACTGCACAGGGTTTCATCTCCTACTCAGAAGTTCAAAGGTATTAATGACTGGGAAGTAGATATGAATAATACTATGTAAAAGAAGAGTTGTATAATTGAGCAAGTACTTGCTAAGAACCTACCCACCATCAGGTGCAGGGTTAACAGTGAACATTATTCTTTCACAAGTGTCCTTCCATAAATTCACAATGAATCATTTTTAGTGAAATTAATGGAATTTAAAACTAGATTGTTAGAAATTAAAAATTCTGCTTTAATAAAGAATGTGAAGGGTGATAATCTAAGCTTTATTTTATGAGGCAAAATAAGGATAACAAAATAAAAATATGATTATGTAGCCACATATATTCTTAGATGATTTCTAAATGCAATATTACTAATATTAGCTTTCTATTAATTTCAGTCATCATGGAATAAAGTGATAATCTTCTAATTTATCAAGCAGTTTGGGCAACTTTTTACTTTATCAGTATAATCTTTGTGCTTTTCAGGATAAGGACAACTTGGAGGTTTCTCTCCCTCCTAGTTTTCTTTTGCAGTACTGGGGATTGAACTTAGGAGTACTCTACCATTGAGCTACATCTCCAACCCATTAAGAAATTTGTTATCTTTTATTTTTGAGACAGAGTCTCACTAAGTTAGTTGCACAGGCTGGCCTCAAGCTTTTGATCCTCCTGCCTCAGCTTCCTGAGATTACAAGTGTGTGTCACTGATTGAAGGTATGGTTTCCCCCTCCTAGTTTTATAAGTAAAAATTTTAAAAAATTCATTAATAATGATAGCTTTTGATATCAATTTTAAAACTCAAAACATTTGAGTTATCATACACATCTATTTAAAACACAGAAAGAACAAATATCATATCTGAAATAGCTAAGCATTATATAGCTCATTGTTAAAAGCCCACAGGAATAGCTCAATATAAGATACCTTAAATTGTTTACAAGAAATCCTTGATGTTAAGATCCGCTAATGGGTCCTTTGCTGGAGGTTTCTTGGGACTCTGAGTGGCAGGTGTAGGGCTTGGAGAAAGCTAGTGGGGAGAAAGCCAGCCCCAAAGAGCAGAAATAGAAGGCAAACAGAGAGATAGGTAAGCATTAGGCAGAACATATATTGCAGAGAAAAACATGCAGAAGATAGATGGCTAAAAGTTAAAAAAATCTACTTTGTTCTACTTAGTCATAGTGTGGTGTTTAATTTTGGAATGGTAAAACACACTTCAAATAATATTTGGCTTTCTTGAAATTTCTTGACATCAGATTTAGCCAAAGTAAAATTTGGGGACTCTGGTAGAACAATATGGACATGAATTAGGGAAGATGTGAAAAACTAGTCATGTAAAGATATTACAAACATATAGTAAAACAAACAAAAAATGATCAATTTTTCTATAAAAACATTTTTCTTTATTAGTACCACTAAACAAATAAAGGAATTTAAATGGCTTTTCTCACAGTGACAATCAATTTGAAAGGAGAATTGAAAGGAAAGTTTGCAGATAACCACTTAAGAAATTACTTAATATTAACTAAATACGCTAGTATTTCACATAAATTATTTTAGGTCCTATTTGTGAATATCACTAAGTTCTAATCCCACTTATCTAGCTCACAGAGAAGGCTAAATAACTACAGGAAAGAACCATGTGGGACTTGCAGCAAAATGAACAAAGAATTAACTCATTTTGCTTCTATTGAATGAATACCTACATGATTTTCATCTGTGTCAGAAATAATTTCTGGAAGCAGGCTTCTGCAGGAATGTCAGGGTAAAAGCCTTAAAAAAAACCTCACATACTCTGTCTAGAGTAAGAGCTGACATCTATCCTTTGAATCTAATTAATCTCCCATGCTTGTAAGGTGATGGAAATTTTAGAACTCTGGGACTCAGGGGCAGGGTGTATGTTTTTGTTGGTTCGGGAAGCAAAGCTCCAGAATGAAGGATTTTCAGATGTGTTTCTATGTCCAGAAACTACTGCATTGTCTATCAGTCAAATTTTCATTTGTAGAACTGAGATAATGCTTCATTGAATTATCAGGAAAAATAAATATAAACCTTGAAATTACTCAGAAAAAACTAAAGAATCGGTTCACAACTAATAACTAGGTGAGATGACAATCTTATGCTATTAACCAATTAATGAATATTGGGATAGTCCAGGCACCATTAATATTAAAAATACTATGAATTCTGAAGCTACAAACTCATATTATTTTATTCTCTGGGATAATTCTACTTCTTGGACGTAGAAAACCTAAAAATTATATGACATACCATTCCCTGATTTACTCTAAATTCAATTACTGATTAAAACAATGCATTTTCCAAATTAAGTAAATAATCGATGCTAAAAATAGTATAATGCAAGAAAACAATTGCTTTTAGTAGTAAGATTATATTAATTTATTTTTAAAGCTTTCAGCACTCCAAATGCAAGACTAAAAAATAACCTCAATAACATTGTTCATCAAAACAGAAACATTCTGTATTCCTAAAATGTGATAAATATTCACAGGTCTATTCAACCATCAAGGAAACAGTGAGATTCATCTTAGAATGTAAGTAACAAGGTTAAACTTAACCTAACCAATAGGCCCCAATCCTTTCTCATATCCTCAAAACAAAAACAAAAAAACGGGTTTTTTTAAAAGTCTCCAAGCAGACTAGAAAACCTGTCCTGAAGTCAGTGCATTGTTATGGCCATGAAGGCTAGGGCTTCTCATATTCCAAACTGTCTTTTTCAATACCCACCATTTTTTTCTCCTGAGCACTGTGGCTTTTGAGGCATTAAAAGTGAAGAAGTTGAAAGCAAATTTGTGGAACAAGTAGAAGATGATTTAGATATGGATCAAGAAAGCAAATGGGGTTAGCGTATACTCAGAAAGTTTAGAGTAAGTATCTTACAGATAAGTAAATCAGTAAATTAAAAAACATTATAGTAAATAATATTAAAATATTATAATTAAAAATAAAATTAGTAAATTAAAAATATTACAGAAATGAAAGAAACCAAACACTGATATTAGTAAACTCTACTTGAGCTATTTTGTTCAGTTTGTTTGGCATCCTGTTATTAAAGTTATAATTTGGCGCTGACTCTGTCCAAGTCAATTTTCATGGTGAAAATCTCTTTGGTTCCATATATATGTATATCTACCATGCCAGAACATTAAAAAGAGGAGTCAAGAAAAGGTGACTTATTGGTATGAGTAGTGGTATTATTAGAAAAACAGTTAAAAAAAGTGCATATGTTGGGTGTATTTTTTGACATCTTTGTAAATGGAAGTAGCACATGGGGGCATGGCAAGAATTTTGCCTCAAGACAAGTTCTCCCTTTGTCCTGGATCCTACTAGGTGACCTCTAAGGCTTTGTAATTTTCTGAGTGACAGGAGTATCTTTGCTCTTCACAGTGGGCTCTTGGAACCCAACTGATAGGTTATGCTAACCAGGTGATTCACAGGGGCTCTTCCTGGCTTATGCTAACAAAGTGACTCCACAAGCCAAGCCAGAAAGACCTGCCATGTGATTGGATGGTTGGGTCTGTGGGCCACATAATGCCAGCTTGATCTTCAGAAGTGGGGTAAAAATTGAGTTCAACCCATGGCTAATCTCTCTCTCTCTTTCTCAGTACTGGAGATTGAACCCAGGGCCTTATGCATGCTAGACAAGTACTGTACCACTGAGCTATACTCCCAACCCATCATTCTTATGTAACGGAGCCTCAATAACTCTGGGCCCTGAAGCTCCAGTGAGCTTCCTGAGCTGACAATACTATGTGTGTACTGTTACACATTGATGCTGGGAGAGGAACACATCCCTGAGGACAAAGAAGTTTCATGCTTGGAGTTCTCCTAGATGTCACCCATGATCTCTTCCTTTAGCTGCATCTAATTTGTATCTGTTCACTACAAAGAAAACTGTAATCATAAGTGTGGCACATTCCTGAGTTCTGGGAGTCATTCTAGAGAATTATCTAATCTGAGGGTGGTCATAGAAAACCTCAAATTTTTAGCTAGCTAGTTTGAAGGGATGGTGGCCCTGGGGACTCCCAAACTTGTGGCTGGTATTTGAAGAGGGGATCCTTATGGCACTGTTCCCTGAGCCTCTGCAGTTTGACAAACTCATTGCTGTTGATGTCACAAGTGTTGGGCAGACTTGGCAGCCTGGAGAACCGTGCCTTGAACTTTTCTGGCTAACTCTGCAAAGACATAATAAAACCATGGATCAGAGGCACTCACTTCTCTGGGACACATGTCTTGGATGCCTCATATGCCTAGTTGTTCTGTACCATTCTGAGTTAAGTAAAAGAAGATCAGAGGGACCTTAGGACAGTTAGTTATTTCTATCCTTTTCCCCCAGACTTCACACAATTGCTAATCTGTCTTCTCTGATCCTTTCACCTTTGAAGTAACAGATATAAGAAGCACATTAGGTAAAAACACCTTTGAAACAGTTAACCACATGACAGCCTTACACTTAGGAGTTAATGTCAGTGATCTGTGTACAAGTAAGAGACAGACCTGTGTGCCAGGTACAGCTGTGGCTCCAAAGGGTGGCCTCATCATGGGCTGTGCAAACATGACCGGCTGCTGAGGCATCATGGGCATGCCCGTCCCAGCAGGAGGCTGAAAAGGAAGACTTGTTTAGAGCCGACTGGAGTCCACCAGGGCAACACCTGGACAAGGGTGGTTTTTACACAATTTTTGAGGATTGTGGGTAGCTGAAAACTGGGATTTGTTATTTTGATTTCTGGGTATTGAGTCTGTCAGATGGGAGAATCCCTGAGGTGGGGTACAAGCCTGGATGGCCACATAGCATCCTCATCCCAACCAAGCCTTTATGCTCATTAACCTTCTTCAAGCATAACTCTTGAAGAGATAAAAACTTGTTACTTTATGTCCCTAAAATTTGCTGATTAGTGAAAAGTCCTAGTGTAGTGATTAAGGGCTGATTTTGATTCACTGAGTTAAGATTATGATTAGCACATATTCCCAAAGGGACAAAACAATGTAGTATAATTTGGCGGCAGAATTTAAATATTTTTTAACTGATTTTTATAACTACATTGGTAGGCCACTTAAGGCCTGAAGCAGGTAACTTTTTAAGTTTGTTGCATTTTGGGAAGAATTATATTCTGTAGGAGTATTTGTTAATTTGGGATTTGGCAAAAAACTTAGAAATGTCAATTACAATTTTTAGAATAGGTCATCACTCACCATTCCAAATCCTGTTCCAGGTTGTCCAACAGATGGGGCCCCGGCCACAGGAGGAACTGAACTGGTTGAAGGTACTGCTCCTTGCTGTACACACATACCCACAAAGCCACATAAGCAAACACACACACACACACACACACACACACACACACCAAAAACAATAAAAAACACATAAAAAGACACAACATAATTTGTTTTTTAAATGACAGAATGTAATTTTTAAATACATGCATTTCAAGTTTGTGTGGGTATATAAAGAAATCTCAAATTCTGGTTTTAAGTTTAAGAGGAAAATTGTTCTAGCACTATATCAATGATATAAACAAAGTTA
>CM053406.1:67001224-67028831 GCA_028644305.1 Xerus rutilus | reverse complement strand
AAAGAGGATATCAAAGTAACAAAAAGTGGACTCTTCGAAAAGATTAATAAAAAACTCTTAGCTTGACATATCAAGAAGAAAGAAACTCAAGATCAGACGAAGAGGAGACATTCCTACCAAATTTATAGAAATAAAAGGGATTATAAAGAAATATTATGAGCAATTATGTGTCAAAACATATAATCCAGATGAAATGGTCAAATTCCTAGGAAGACACTAACCTTAAAAACTGACTCAGTGGAAGAAGAAAATCTAAATAGATGTATAGCAAATAAAGAAAGTAATCAATAATCAGAAAACTTTTGCTGGGCATGGTGGTGCATGCCTGTAATCCCAGTGGTTGGGGAGGCTGAGGCTGGAGAATCACAAGTTGAAAGCCAGCCTCAGCAACTTAGTGAGGTCCTCAACAACTTAGTGAGACCCTGTCTAAAAGTAAGAAAAAAAAAAGGGCTGGGGATGTGGCTCAGTGGTAAAGTGCCTATGGGTTCAATCCCCAGTAAGAAAAAGAAAAAAACTTCCATCAAAGGAAAGATCGGAAGCAGATGGATTCGACCAAATATATAAAAAGGAATCAGTATCAATTTTTCTCAAGTGCTCCAAAAAATAGAAATAGACTTCCCTAATTATTTTTTTAATTTCTAATTTTTGGTACCGGGGATTGAACTCAGGGGTTGTCAACCACTGAACCACATCCCCAGTCCTATTTTTGTGTTTTATTTAGAGACAGGGTCTCACTGAGTTGCTTAGTGCCTCGCTGTTGCTGAGGCTGGCTTTGAACTTGCAATTCTCCTGTCTTAGCCTCCCAAAGTGCTGGGATTACAGGTGTGCGCCACTGTGCCCGGCCCTAATTATTCTTTGATACCAGTGTCACTCTGATGCCAAAGCCAGGTAAGAATATCACAAGGAAAAGAAAACTACAGATCCACATCCTTTATGAACATTGTTGCAAAAATCCATAACAAAATATCAGTAAATTAAATCCAGCAGCATATTAGAATTATATACATCATGACTAACTGGAGTTTATTTCAGAAATGAAAGGTTGGCTTAGCATAAGAAAGTTAATCAAGGTAGTATGTCATATTTGAAGAATAAAAGAAAAAATACAATTTGTGAATTCTTATAATTTTATGTTGCCTCAACATTCATTTTAGACACAGGTTTAACGTCTTCATACCAGAGGAAGGGCTTATTCACCCTTGACACAGTTTCCAGTTTTCTGTATCCTCCCAGTTCCTCAATGTGATCAATTCAGGTATCTGCCTCATACTACCACCTTTTAGTGACCATCTCCTATGGGAGAGCTACATATAACCTACTTTACTTACCCTCCTGATCCCCTCATCCTGCATGGTTTGTGCAGATATGTTTCAGTGACCCCTCTCAGTCATAGTGTGACACCATGAACTCATGTCCGTTTGCTGTAAACCCACCAATTAGAACTTTCCTCAGGAAATCTGCTTTGGTAGCATCCTAGACCCTAAAAAAGCTTTTGGCCACACAGTCTTTTGCTCCCTGACCTTCTGGTTGAGCATGTATATATTGGACAGCTCCCTCCTTTCCATTAGTCCTAAGAAGTGTGCTATTTTCTCGTTTCTTGGGTCTGGAGTAATAAAATTGCTTCTGTTACTTAATTATTTTCTTGTACTACCTCCTGTCTCACCTGGTCGACACACCTGAGCCTAACTTCTTTCCAGGTCAAGGCTTTTCTAAAGAGTGGCTCTCTTGGTGGTAATAAATTAGACATAGGTAAGAAAAGAGCCACAAGTTTATTTGTCACTATACAAGTTTCCCAGGAGAGGGATACCTAGTCATGAATTAGACACTTAGGCAGTAGGTTGATCAGAAGGATAAAGAAGGGTCCTTTAAAGACACCGTGAACATTCATAATCATCTTCCTGAAGTCCCATCAGGGCAGGGCTAGTTTATATCCATTTCCTAACAGAGACCTCAAGACCAAACTAGAGAAAATCACAATGATCATCTCAATAGATACAGACAAAGCATTTGATAAAACTAACACCCTTTCATGACAAAAAACTCCCACAAAAAACAAAAAACAAACAAACAACACAAAAACAAAAAAAACCAAACTACTCAACAATCTAGGGAGAGAAGGGAAAGTCTTAAGTCTGATAAAAAAAACCCAAAGGTAATATCACACTTGGTAGTGAATGACTGAAAGATTTCTCCCTAAGAACAAGACACATCAAAAATTTCAGCGATGGAAATTGGCAGGAAAAAGGATGAAATAGCAGACTGGAAAGAAAAGAATAAAACTATCTTTACTTACAGATGACATGATCTTATATATAAAAAACCCCACAGAATTCAAACAAAAAAGTACCAAAACAAATAAATAATTTCCTTAAAGTTGAAGGATATAAGATCAATATATAAAAATAAATTTTATACTAGCAGCGAGCAATCAAAAATATAATTGTCATAATAATTCCATTTATAATAGTAACAAAAATAAAAAATAAAAAATAATAAAATATTTAGGAATAAACCTAACAAGAGAAGTATAAGACTTGTGCACTGACAACTATAAAACATTATTGAAAGAAATTAAAGAACAACTTTAAAAAAATGAGACGATGTGCTGTGTTCACGGATGGAAGAAAAATAATGGTAAGATGGCAGTAGGCAATTTCTGTCTAAATTTCAACTGCTCTTTTTTTATTTTTAGAAATTGACAAATTGAATTTAAAATGTATATGAAAATGCAAGGGGACAAGAATAGTCAAAACAGTCTTAAAAAAGAACAAATTTGGAAGACTCAAAACTTCCTGGTTTTAAAACTTAACAAAAAGCTACATTAATCAAAATAGTATGGTATTGCCATAAGGATAGATATATAGATGTAACACAACAGAAGAGTCTGGAAATAAACCTATACATCTATGGCCAATTGATTTTTGTCAAGGGTATCAAAAACAATTAAAAGAGAAACAACAGTCTTTTCAATAAATGATTCTAAGACAACAGGATTTCTACATGCAAAACAGTTACTTTGGACCTAGACACACACACACACACACTCATACACCTCTCAAAATAGGCCCAAGACCTAATGTAAGAGAGAACACTATAAAACTCTTGGGAACAGTTGAAAAGCTTTAAGACTTTGGATTAAACAATGGTTTTTTAAATATGACACCGAAAGCACAAGAAATAAAAGAAAAAAATAAGTATACTGGGTTTATCAGAATAAAAAAATGTTAAATATCAAAGGATACTATCAAGAAAATGAAAAGATAGCTTATAAAATGAGATAAAATATTTGCAAATCACATATCTGATAAGCATTTATTATGCAGAATGTATGACAATCTCTTAAAGCTCCACTAATAATATAATTATAAAATAGGCAAAGGATGTTGTAAGATAGCAGAATATGTCACTCCAAAATATGCCACTTGGCATAGGGTTATTTTGAGCTTAAAGCAATTTAAAAGTATATTAATCAATAATTTCTGCAAGTTTTTTTGTTTTGATAATAAATCAAACCTTTTTATCCTTCATAGGATTTATCATTAAATCCTAATGATACAATTAGGGTTTGGTAAATAGCCTATCACCTAGCCTTTGAAATGATGGGTAAAGAGTGAAGCAGAAGTATAATTGTTAGTAGTTTCTTTCTTTTTAAAATGTTTTACTGAGCTAAAATTCACATACTATTTAAATTTACCATTTTAACAGTTTTAAAGTGTACAATTCGGTGTTAGTATATTTACAATATTGTGAAATCATCATCATTATCTTATCCCAGAACATTTCTTTTTTTAAAATTTTTTTTGAGTTGTCAGTGGACCTTATTTTATTTATTTATATGCAGTGCTAAGAATCAAACCCAGTGCCTCATACATGCTAGGCAAGTGCTCTATCACTGAGCCACAACCCCAGCCCATAATCCCAGAACATTTCTAAGAACCCCTCAAAAGAAATGGTCTCTTCCAATTTCCCCTTCCCCCAATGGCATCCAGTAATTTGCTTCTGCTTCATTTTTTGGACTTGCTCATCTGGATGCTGAATCCAAACAGAATCCTATGCTATGTAGCCTTTTGTGTCTGGCTTTTCTCACTTAGCATAACATTTATATTCTAATTTATAATAATTTACTTCCATGCACATTTGTTTAGCTGGGAATGGTAAGTTATGATTAAAAATTAATTCAGGCTGGGCATGGTGGTGCACGCCTGTAATCCCAGTGGCTAGGGAGGCTAAGGCAGAAGAATTGAGAGTTCAAAGCCAGCCTTAGCAAAAATGAGGGCTTAACCATCTCTAAATAAAATACAAAACAGAGCTGGGGAATGTGGCTCAGTGGTTGAGTGCCCCCCAAGATCAATCCCTGGTAACAGGAAAAAAAAAAAAAAAACAAAGAAAACAAATTAATTCAGACACAAGGAAAGGATGGTACCAAGGAAGCTTTAGAGATGGGTATGATGTGGACAGGTGAGGGTAGAAAGCAAAGGTGGAAACTTGCAAGTGGGGCTTGGGAAACGGTGCTTGCTTAGATTTGCTAAATAGAGGCATATACAGAAAATTAAAATATCAAAATGAAACCTATTAAAACCCTATGGAAAATATGATGTTAGTAGTTTCAATATTAAAAATGGTGAATAGAAATAATAGAGTTTAAAATAAAATGCCACTTACACAATAGAAAACTGCCCAATCTTCCTAGTAATAAAAAAGTTTTCATTACTTATTAAGACAATCAGGAAATTGGCAAGAAATGTGATAAAATACATAATTGTCAAATGATATGAAATGCTTTAGAAAAACCATTTCCATAATTTTACAAATATGGAACAAACATAATTACTATTTCAAAATATTTAAAATAAGAATAGGTCATAAAGTCAATGGAATTTGAATTTCAGTAAAGTTTGCATCTTGCTTATATTTCTTCAGTGTGGAAGGTGAGGTACAAGGTCAGTGGTCAAGTCAAGCCAAACACACCCTGCTCTTTACACTTGCCCACACTGCCCTGGCCTGTGAGGTCACGTACCAAAGGTGCACTAGATGGAACACCTGCTGACCACGTGGCGGGAGTTACTTTCGGCTGCCAGTTGGCTCCACCAGTCAACTTTTTCTCTCCAGCATTCCACTGGAGATCTCCCCTAAAATCAAGCAGGCAAAATAAATGATGAAAATGAGAAATAGAAAAAACGGTGTGTGGCTCCTTAGATTTCTTTTTTTGGGGGGGAGGTTAGAAGTACTCTGTTTGAATCAGAAGGTAATAAAGAGAGTAGGTTAAAATTTACAGAGGAGTCTTATCATATTGTAACTAAGAAATCTTATAAGCATTTGAAAAAAATAATTTATAATTTGGATTTTAATGATAATAGAAATTTCCTATAACATATAATAGGAGAGTATGCTGGAAAATCTATCTGAATTCCTCATTCATTAAATTCCAAATAAATTTACCATACATTCTTAACTCTTACATGTGGTTTAATTTAACATGCATTAATGATGCCATCTTTTGGATTTTAGAGGGTTCAATAAAGGTTTCACACAAAATATCATGTCTACAACCTGACTTACAGTGAATTGTGAGATGCCACCTTCAGTAAAATGTATCCCAACCACAATGACAAAACATACATCTAAGAAATGGGTACATTGCTATTCTTCCTTGAAACTGATATCCCATGAAAGACTATTTGAAATAAACGTTAGGCAGGAATATTGCAATGGATCTAGAATTTAAAGCTATTAAATTATTCAAAACACATCCTCAAGTATTTCTAGATATAATCCTGATAATCTTAGAGACAGAAATATACTATTCCTTTTCATTGCTGATCAATAGTTTGGAGGTGTCAGTAGAATAACAACAAAAATCCCAAATGAAATACAAACTAACTTTGAAATTATGTAGACTGAAAATGAATTGTATACTCCAATGAGTGCTCTGTTTGATGGTCTCAAATAAATAGAAATACATTGTCAAAAGGAAACCAGATAATTTCAAAGCACTTACTTTTTTGATGTGGTACCAGAAATTCCAAGATCTATAAATGGACAAAAGAAAAAAAACAACATAAACTTCTACAGTTAGCTTATATATATTTAAGAAAGCAAAGAACCAGCAGTTTAGAAAAAGTCCAAATTTTGCCTATATTAAGAGATGTATCTATAAATGAAAGATTTTTGTTTTATTTCATGTTAGACCTAAGGATCACATTTTAATATAAACTACTATCCAGAAAAGAGTGGACAGAGCAGACTTAAGATTGTTATATCTTAGGACTCTTAAGCTTGACTAGTAAATAGTTCTCTACAGTAAGATAAAACTTTGTCTAAATGATAATTAATAATAAGGGGTGATAACTGGCTCATTGGGCCTAGACTGTTCATACAACCATGTGGGTTATGCTGAACTCCTGCCTTCCTTCTGTAGGCCTAGAATCTGGATATATACCAGGCAGAGAGTGTCCACATGATTAGTAGGCAGTAAGGACTCTGGGTGCTGAGACTCTGAAGGGCTTCCCTGGGCAGAAACATCTCACACACATCGCTGTGTTTTCATTCCTGGGAAAAGAGTGTGCTCACCTCCTTGTAGAAAAGAGAGAACAAAAGGAAGTCTGCATATAGATTCTCCCAGTCTTTCTCTTCTTGATCCAGCTGTGCAACCTAACTATGCAGCTGTTATACTCACAGCTGAGTCCCATGAGTCCTAGTGAATCAGTGGATGTGGGAGTGGTCTTGAAACCCCTAACCAGCTGGCTCAATCATTCTGCTCTAATCTCCATTCATTTATTGATTCAGCAAAGATCTAATGAGTTTAATTATATCAGACATTGTTCTGGGCAATTGGGAAATATTGTGAAGAAAACAATCAAAGATCCCTACCCTGAAAGAATTTGCATTCTAATGGCATGAGAGAAATGAGAAACAATGAAAAGTAAAAAAGTAAATTATATGTGCTGCTAGATGGCAATATGGAAATCCTTGGGAAAATGAAAGAAGGGTAGAATAAGAGTGAGGGGCTAGAGAGTACAAAACAGGGTGCTTGAGGAAGGCCTGGAGCAGAAGGGGAGACTTGTGCAAAGCTGAGCAGAGATCAGGGCAAGAGTGTGGAAGAACAGAATGGGAATTTTAGCAGTTTAAGAGGTGACAAACTGTGGTTTTGTATGCTGAGGAACTGCACTGGCTCTACTTTCTGACATTTAACTGTAGAGGCTTGTAGCAGGTAACAGGTACCTGTAACAGACAACTGCAGTAGCAGAAGCAGGAAATGATGGAGTTGGGAGAGAACAATCCCCTTTTGGGCTTAGTGCAATAAAATTCCCTAGGCTGTATGAACTGAATTCCTAGGTTGTTGAAAAACTTGTACCCATATAAGGAATGTAGAATGCAGCCTCCAATACAATTGCATCAACTCCCTTGCCTTGATGTACCCCAAACTTGCTCGTGTACAAAAGTAAAAGCACTGCTGTGCCTGGGGCTCAGACTTTGGGAATTATCCCTCTGGGCTGTAGCACCAATAAAATGTTGCTTCCAGATCTCAGTGTCCTGACCCTCATTTCCCACAACAAGAGCTTTCTAGGCTGAGTTAACAGGCAGTACAAAGGCCCTAATCAAGAGCAGAGCTGATTTGTTAGAGAACATTTATATCTATTTCTTCCAAATCTTGACATCACAAAATAGAATAAGGTGTATGTTAACAGAACACCAAAAACAGAAACCATTACACATAATTTTAGTCTTTCTTTCTTTCTTTTTTTTTAAGAGACAAGGTTCCACTGTGTTGTTCTTGCTGGCCTCAAACTCTTGGGCTCAAGAGATTCTCATGCCTCAGCCTCTCAAGCAGCTAGAACTACATGTGCCAACAGGCTTGGCTTCTCATTTTTGTTTTTAAAAGATAAAGAAACTTCATTTAAAAAATTTATTTTGCGAAATAAGACTAAAATTTAAATCTCTATGTATTAAACAATTAAAAAGATAAACCAAATATTTATGCCTATTCATGAGAAAAAGACAAAAATAAGCAGATGAGTTACGGATGTGTGTACCTGAACTCCCTCTCCATTTCTGTGGCAGACAGGACTCTAAGATGAGGCCCAGCATTACTGCAGCCAGGTGCCTGCGAAGAAGGTTCTGGGGTAATCAGTATGCAGTAATGGAAGAAAACAGAAGGAACTGTGACTGGGTGAGACAACAATTCAGTCTCAACAGAAGCTTCAGCTAACACTGGGGAGTGTTTCTAAATCATTTTTACTGAGATATAACTCACACATCACAAAATTCATCTTTTAAAGTGCACAATTCCATAGTTTTAGTGTATTCACAGAATTGTGCAACCCTCAAACATTAGAATATTTATACCATCTCAAATGGAAACCCCATGCCTATTGGCAGTTACTCCTCTTTTTCCTCCTCTTTTTCCCTTTTCTGTCTGCCTCCTGCCTCTGCCAGTTTTCCTTTTGGACACTTCTTATAAATGGAATCATGTCATATGAGGTATTTTGTGCCTGCTTTCTTTCACTTAGTATAAAAACTTCTTGGTATATCCATGATGTAGCATGTTTCAGAGTGTCATTCTTTCTAAATCCAAATAATATGCATTTTATATGTATACTGTTTTTGTGTACCCATTAATTCACTGAATGCTTCTGCTTTTTGGCCATTACAAGTAATACTGCTGAGAATATTTGTGTACATGCTTTTGTGTAGATCTGTGTTTTCATTTCCATTCCATATACATAGGAGTAGAATTACTGAGTTATCTGGTAGCTCTATGTTAACACTTTAAGGACCTGCCAGACTTCTTTACACAGCACTTTTACTGTGTTATCTTCTTATAAGCGATATTGGAGGGTTTTAATTTCTCCACATCCTCATCTACACTTGTTAT
The DNA here is from genome assembly GCA_028644305.1 of Xerus rutilus. NCBI lineage: Eukaryota > Metazoa > Chordata > Mammalia > Rodentia > Sciuridae > Xerus > Xerus rutilus. Next base: position 67,019,956 of record CM053406.1, on the reverse strand, counting down.
TATCTGTTTTTTTATTATAGACATCCTAGTGGACATGAAGTGTTTTGTCATTGTGGTCTTGATGTGCACTACCATGATGGCTAATGATGTTCAGTATCTTTCTACATACTGACTGGCTACTTTTATAAATTTTTTTTGAAGAAATGTCTATTTGAGTCTTTTGTGAATTTTTAAACCATTATTTATTTTGTTATTATTGAATTGTAAAAATTCTCTATACATTTATAAAGTCCTTTAGGAAATATGTGTTTTGGAAATATATTCCCCCATTCTGGGGTTGCTTGTGTTTTAGGTGCTGTATCTAAGAAGCCACTGCCTAATCCAAGGTCATGAAGATTTTTATCTAAATTGTCTTCTGAGAGTTTCATAGTTTACATTTACATCTTTGATTCCTTTTGAAAAGACTTTTGTGAGTGATACAAAGAAAAAGTTCAATTTAATTCTTTGGCATGAGGCTATCCAGTTGTTTCAGCACAAGTTTTTGAAAATACTATATTTTCCCTCATTGAATGGTTTGGGCACTCTTGTCAAAATTGATTTGTCTATATATGTGAAGGTTTTGTTTCTGAGCTTTTCATTTTATTGATCTATATGTCTATTGTTATGTCACCACCATTTGTCTTGAATACTATATCTTTGAAGAAGTTTTGAAATTATAAGATGTGAATTCTCTGAATTTGTTATTTTTCCAGATTGTTTAGTCATTCCTCCAGTGAGTTAGTTTTTTCCAGCTGAGATAATTCTCAAAAGTGGCTGAAGCTGGGGGCTGCTAGCTGGTACACGCTTATGGACCATAGGGTATGAGGTCTTTATTTCTGAAGGAGGACTTAGGTGGTATATTACTGTATTCAATACATGAAATCTCCCACTGAGTTGGAGGAAATATTCAATTACCTTCTCCCTGGGTGTCATGAAAGCATTTTTATAGATGCCCAGAACTAGGGCAACGAATAAGAAATAAAAAGCATGTACACAGGACAATGCATAAGTTAAAGAAGTCTGTATCAGTGATCTGCTAAGGTTTTGATGCTCTCTAGAGTCATGAAAGATATCTGCAATGGGTAAACCCCTTCACCCTAATGGAAATTACAATTCAGAGTTAAAAGGAAAGGCCAGTCTTTGTTATAACTGTCCTCATCTCCTAAGCCTCACTCCTTCATCACTCAGCTCCAGTCCCTAGTCTCCTTCATATCCCTTGAAAATGTCAAGGGATCTTGTGCCCTAGTGTCTTTGCACTGACTTCTTCCCTGACCTGTAAATGCTGTCCTTCACATAGCTACATAGTTCACTCCTCTACCTTCAAATTTTTGCTCAAATTTTACCTTCTTGGTAAGGCTTACTCTAACTCGCACCTGCAGCACTCCCACTGCCCCTTTGCCCATGGCATTATGACTCCACATACTATAGAATTGGCTTATTTTAAAGTATTTACTATTTGTCTCTGCCCTTCCCAATGGCAATAAGAATAGACATATTATCTATTTTCTTCATGAGTTATCTCCAAAGCCTGGAAGAATGCCTGATACTGAATAAATATTTGTTAAATGAAGGACTAAAACTCAGATATAAAACTTGTAAATATTCTGCATTTAATATAATGCACTGTATTCTAATTTTCAGGTGGATGGAGAATTAAGTACTTATTATGCATAATGCACTTGGTTTCACACTTGTGTATGCTCCTTAACTATCTCTTTAATGACGTAGATTAAAAGTGGCATAGGTACTGCTTATGAAACGATGTTGTAGCAAGATTTTACCTTCCAAGGAATTGTATAGTGTAAAACACTAAGGATTTCTATCCACTCCTTGACAAACGTACCCATGAGGGGCTGGAGTTGTGGCTCAGTGGTAGAGCGCTTGCCTAGCATGTGTGAGGCACTGGGTTCGATCCTCAGCACCACATATAAATAATAAATGAATAAAATAAAGATCCATCAACAACTAAAAAAAATTCAAAAAAAAAAACCCCAAAACGTACCCATGAGTGAAACCAGAAACAAAACATGAAAAGATAGAAGAACCAATTAACATATGCTTCAGTTAAAGAGAACAAAACTACTCACTGCCTACTAAGCTGGCAAGAGATGAATCAAGGTCACTCCCAAGGGCTTTGCTGGCTGCCATTGCAGGACTGGGTGGTACCATTGAGACAGGTGCAGGCTGCCCGGCTGGTGCCATGGTTGGCATCAGAAGATCACCTAGACCATCGAAAACTAGAAATCAAATAGACCAGGTTCAGAATAATTGAAAAATGGGCCATATTCAAAATTAAAGAGATATTGTCTTAAATTATGGAAACAAGTGAATATACATTCTTACAAAAGAAGGCATGTAATTCACTCTTCATGACTAGAACACTAAGAAGAACATATCTATATATGTCTATTCAGAAAGTATGGAAATACTAATGGACATGGACAAAGATGGGAAAATGGGGGGGAAAAGCTGTATAATGTACAGGAAAGAGCACATATTTGGGCTGCAATTCAGCTGCATGCCTCACCACCTGTGAGACCTTGAGAAAGCTACTCTCTGAGCTTTTAGTTTTCTTATCTGTAAATAGGAAGAGTACCACTAATACATGGCTTTGTTGTAAAGATTAAGTTAAATATATATACTCATATATTTATTATAATGCTTGCTCTGTGTAGGCACTCAATAAGTGGTAACCATTGCTACTCTTATTAAAAACAACCACTAAACACTTTTTACTCAAAATGGTAGTGATTTATAGCAAAACCTAAATGATTTACTCTGAAAACCTGAGATGTTTACTTTAAAAATAATTCTTAAATGAAAAAAAGATTGAGTCTCCTTTGAAATTAACATCTAAATAAAACCTGATCTAATGGTTGGCAACTAGCAGTTAAGTATCTGAAAAGCAATTGATTTTAGAAGTAATAACTTTGATTTTTTTCTCATTATTAAAATTAACTTTGGTTCTACCTTTAGGGGTTATTTAAATTAAACAATATTTTAGGTATTAGAAACAAAATGTCATCCTTGCTGGTTCCTGATCACCACATAATAAATACCACTTATTTGGTTCCTAGAATACAGAAAGACCATTCAAAATACAGACTCAAAGTTTTCATGAGATATTGCTAATAGCTACATCAAAAACTTTGTGGTTGTTGAATTTTATCAAAAAGCTATACATATCTATGTAAACACAATACAGAAACTCTAAAGTAAAGAAGGACAACATTCAAGTAGGCACTGGCAATAGAAGCAACCAAATTGTCAGGCAGGGGTAGATTTGGGGTGTTTCTGAAACACATTTAATTGCCAAAAACTCACCAATTGAAAATTTGTAGTAAGGACCCAGCGTGGGAAGAGTAGAGAATGGAAGAGAATACAAACAGAGTGACAGCAGTGACGAAAGGTTAAAGGCAGCAAAGAAACTATTTGTGTCTTACTTTATAAAACTGAGGGCCATGCAAGCTTCAGAGGATGTAAGCAACAGCAAGGGGGAGTGGTCCTCATATTCAGGGACTGTACAAAGATTGAGTGCAAAGCACTTGTTTTCCCTTTACCAGCTCTAAATCATGTGCATGTATACTCATGCATATAGATGGTGTGCATGTTAAGTTAGATTTATGCTAAAAAAAAACCAGAAACAGAAAGGACTGCAGTTATTCTTAAGGCTACAAAGATGTATTGGAAATTTGAATTTAAAGTATAGAATGAGAGATTTTTGTGAAGTTTTAACACCAGGTTATCACTCAATATTTTCCTGTTGTAAATTTCCTGAAAATATACTAACCTTAGGCGGTGCATTTTATTATCAGAACAAATGACAAAAGTGTTTGAAAATCACTGCCTTACCTGACGGATCAAAGGAGCTGCTGCTAGACGTTGAAGGCGTTGTTCCGAAAGCTGCCTCAAAATTGGGCTGTAGCAGATTATTCTGAGCTGGAGTCACTGGTGATGGAGAAGGGGCCATGAAAGAACCCCCGAATCCTGAAAACAATAATTTGTAGAAAAATAAAAGCAAAAACAGTGAGAGGTGGGTAAAAGCCATAAAAACAGAAAAAAATTAAAGAAAACTGAAAAGGAAATGAATGCATGTAGATTAGTGAAACTGGGGGATTTTTAAAAAAGTTTTCCAAGTATCTTAATATGCCATGTATTAATTAGAGACTTAATTTGATTATGAACAAGATAGCACACAAGAATATATACCCTTATTAAGAGAACCATGGCATCCAAATTGGTTATTACAATGTAGAACATAAAACAAAGAAGGTATCATTAGGGTTAAAATTCAGATAATTATTTTCATTACATGGACATTTTACATTACTTCAAATCAACACCAGGTATTAGTTGCACACAATGATGTAGTATAATAAAATATAACTAAGAAAAATATGCATCAAATCCTCCTTAATATTTTTCATATATGTTTTAGGTCTATTGTTGTTACTGAGAATAGGTCCCGCCCATCATTGTTTTGGGGACTTATAAAGTCACCCCGGGGGGGGGGGGGTAAGAGGATGTCCTGTCTCTAGTGTGAACTTCCAACCATCCAGCTTCTGCAGTGCAGCCAGCATGATCTTTTTGAGTAGAAAATGTTGAAGGTTACTTTTCTCAAATCTTTCAGAATCTTTTAATGTGAATTCCTTTGTAGAGCACTCGCCCCCTTCTATGTCTGCCCACTGGCCCCTCATCATCCCTGCATACTGGGCTGCAGCTGTCATCACCATTCCGAGTCACATGCCTGCTCTAGGAGGACTTCCTTGCCTTATCCTGCCACCCACTGCTGCCAGCTGCATCCCAACACCATCACCCACACCCCATATTCACATCACTGTCCTCAGTGCCAGCTATCTAACTCCACCTTACTCCTTACAAGGAGTTTATCTCCAGATCCCCATCATAAGTCTTTATCATGTGCCCCAAATCCAAAACCCAGAGGTGGTTTTCTGGGTTTGGAAGCTGTATCTTTCATTTTTCTTGTCTTTTGCACGAATATTCAGCATACTGCCTAAAACACTGAATTAATATTTGGTGAATAAAGGACATTTTTGAGTATAGAAGATAAGGAGATATTAAAGATTGATGAAAATTTAACCACACCACAAACTAAATATTTAATCTTTGAAGGTCAGAAGCGAATGAGTTCTTTCAAGTAACAGAAACATAGAAGTTACGCTGTATTGCTTCTGTATGAAAATATGTGACCTGTGAAGGAAATAATTTTGTCTCTTCCTTCCCTTCTTGGGTACATGCGCCCCCTGGCCATCTCATGCTGGGGATCAAATCCAGAGCTCTGCATATGGTTGGCAAGACTCTACATCCCTAGCCCAAGATTTATTAAGACATCAGTTGATATTCTATTATAAAAGAATTAATTACTGTTAGAAGTCTTTGTTATACACAGTATGGACACATTTCTTTCAAAACTAGCTACATCATTCCTTCAGAGTTTGCAAAAACCCAGTGATTCTGAAAAAATCCACTAAACTTACATTCCAATTTATATAAAACAAATTTATAATTTTGAACATAACTTCCACTAAAACTCTCCAAATTTTTTTAAAGCAGGTAGCAATAATATTTATGTCATGCTGTCCCTGGAAATTGACAGTGACTTGGATTTAAGCTTTCCTTGTATGCATATATGAAAAAAAATTCAACTGGGTATGGTGGCACACCTCTATAATCCCAGTTACTCAAGAGGCTGAGGAGGTAGGAGGACTGAAAATTCAAGACAACCCTGGGTAACCTATATAGACCTGTATAGAAACAAGGTCTATACAGGGGATGTAGCTTAGTGGTAGAGCATTTGTTTAGCATGTGTGGTGCCCTGTGTTTAATCCCCAGTATCACAACAAACAAACAGAATCTTGAATTCAGATAAATTGTTTCTTACTAGAAAATGGTCTTTTTAAAGTTCACAGTGGCCACATTTTAGTATTTGAGTGACATTGGCATCACTTATAGATTTCTTTACTGAGGAAAATATAATTTCCAGATTCCTAAACACTAATAACATGTAGCAAAGACAGGCTAGAAGGCACTATTTGTTTTTTTTTTTTTTTTTTTTTTGATGTAACTACTTTGGTTTTAGGGAGATGGGTGGCTGTGTTAATGTTGATTTTTTTTAAAAAACATTATCTCATACTTCTAACTAAATATGGCTGTGGTCAATTTAGGCAATTGTTACATGGTGTACTTCTCTTATTATAGTGAATGTGGAGATAGTTGCACTTGATTAAGTTTCTTAAAACTTGGCCAAGGAAAGAACAATATATTCCAGAATCACACTGTAGTAGTGTTGGAAAGTACCTTAGGATCTACCTTAGGAACACTATTATTCCATGGCTGGAGGAAGTGACTAAAGAGAAGTTGAGCACGTAGCCAAGATTCAGCAGAAAGAAATAAAAGCACACCTTCTTACAGGGCTCATCTGCTTAATGCTAATGTGTTTCACTTCAAGTTAATATCACATCTATAGGCGAATAAATAATAATGATCCCTAAAAAAATCAGTGCCTCCTCTAAGGAAATGAACTGTAAAGCCAACATTGGCATGAGGCTCCCCGAGGGCCAGGCATTGTTCTAAGAATTCTTTTTTAAGTGGAACCATTTGGAACACATGAATTGCCTAAATTTGATCATTGAGATCTCACAAAAACTGTAATTTCATATAGTTCAATCTAAAACATACATTTAAATTAGCTCATTTAATCCTTACAACCATCCCCCAAAGGTTTAATAGATGAGAAAACTGAGGTCAGAGAGGTTGAACAATTTACCCAAGGTCATGTGATGGCAAATGGCAGATCCAGGATTCCACTGAAGAATCCTCCTCCAGAGCCCAGCTCCTTGGCTGTTGTTTCCCGCACATAGGCATACGGTTGGAGTTTACTCTTGTATGGGTTCATAAACTTGACAGAGATCTGGAAGGATGATTTTTTTCACCTGATATTCAGCCCCTCTTCTCCCAGCATTGGGGACTGAACCCAGGAATACTCTACAGTGAGCTGCATTCCCAGCTCTTTTTTTTTTTTTAATTTTTTATTTTGAGAAAAGGTCTCGTTAAGCTGCCCAGTTTGGCCTTGAATTTGCAATCTTCTTGCTTCAGCCTCCCAAATAGGGGTATTACAGGTGGGGGCCACCATGGCTGGTTTCAGTATACTCAGTTTTTATAAAGTATATGTTCTCAAAAATCTAGGGTAATTAAATGGCTATTAAGTGATATAAAATGATCAATTGATTATTTTAAAGAAAAGCCCCACTGATGCTATACTATATAAAGAACTAAACAGGAAAATCATAGACATTAATGAGAAGCTTGGGAAGCTTCTGTTAAGTAACTGAAGTTTTGGAGCCATGGAATAGAGGTAAGTAATAGAAAAACCCAAACATTATCTTTCTGTATGGTTCTAAGTGATATTAAGAAATATGTTTTATAGAATGGAATTAGAAATAGAGTAATAATAAATGGGCTTCCAGATGTCCCATGTTCATATGTAAACTGTCCTGCGCTAGGATAGCCATCTCCCTTCAGGACCTCAGCCATCTACAGACACGCTGCTTTTAATCACAGATGATTAGGTTTACAAATGTATCTTTCCAAAAAGAAAGAACCTAGGCACTTAATAAAGTTCTATTAATACCGATATATCGAACCTAAGCATCATGATATACCTAAACATCACATCATCTTGGTCAGGACAGTGAAAATTTAAAACTATTGGTGAATAAACATGCTTCCACAATACTGCCCTGAAACCTAACATTTGCTCCATTATTGTAAAGGTGATATTGTTTCAGTTACTGTCAGTGATACAATCAGTTATTAATACTTTCCACTAACATGGGTCTGAAATAGTATTCTTGGAGCGATAGAATCAGAATCTTTTGTCTGATGCTTTTAGATTGGTTACTACTCCTACATAGGATGACAGAACTAAGTCCTCTGCAGACCTTCCCTTAGAAAGTTGTTAGTTTTTAATTCTACACGAAACATTTTGGTGTTTTAAACTCACTTCAAGGAATCCTGTGGTTCTGCTAAAATGTGGTAAGAGAAAGATGCAAAACTACAAAGGGCCTCATTAAGCTGGCTCAGATTGTTCCCTGTCTTTGGAATTAAAGATAGGATAGGGCACATTCCTATTCTAACACAGATTTATAGTGCAGTCATCTTGGACCTGTGTCTGTCATGAAAGAACATGCTTGTCCTCCTTGATGGTGACTCCAGAGGCATATCATTCAAAGACAACTAATTTCTCTTAATTCCACTTTTACTTTTGTTATCAAGAATTGCTATATCTTTCAAACATCAACATTTTCAGTTAGTGTATCTTGGGCAAAAAGAAAGCTTTATTCTTTTTTTTTGGTGGAGGGCGGGGTACTGGGGATTGAACTCAGGGGCACTGGAGTTCAATGTGCCCCTGAGTCACTGAGTCACATCCCAGCTCTATTCTGTATTTTATTTAGAGATAGGATCTCACTGAGTTGCTTAGCACCTCTCTTTTGCTGAGGCTGGCTCTGAACTTGCGATCCTATTGCCTCAGGCTCCTAAACCTCTGGGATTACAGGCATGCGCCACTGTGCCCAGCATGAATAATATCTTTATCCTACCAATAATCTAAATGGCTTGGAGAGAATCTTTAAAATCATTTTTAATACTTAATTATGCATGTATTTTTTGTTTGCCTTTATTTTGTTTTCACATGTGAACGTATTTTTTCAAAAAACTCTAATCTTAATCAGGCATAAGATGAAAAATTTCAGCCCAATGACCAATGTTCCTTTCGGGCAGTCTAAACCTCCCATGATGGTGTACATGTATTATTTTCTTTTTTCTTTTTACAAAAAGGTTTTATTACTAACAGCTAATAAGATAGAACTAGAGAAGTCTTCACAAAATATATCTATCTCTCCTCTTTCTCTCTCTGGTTCAAATGAAGACTTGGTTCATTTAAATTAAGATTTAATAATATTAAATCTGGTCACATCTGTAGGCTTCTTGTTGATGGCTAGGCTCATTTGCTTTTTAATATTCCTCTTTATTTCCAGACTCTGGGCTTGGCTTATTCCTCTCCACAAAAACACACACACAAGTACAAACAAAGTGCTAAGTTTCACTACACACTGCCATAATGCAGAGCTCCATATTCGTTCTACTGATGTGCATTAAGCAAAAATGTTCACATAATGTGAAAACTCAAAAATAACTTGTCAGACTATAAAAACCAACGTGACTGTCATTTTGTGTTCTGTATACTAGCTGGGCTTACTGGGGAGGAGACTAGGGAAGTTCACAGGATAGAATTAGATTTATAATCCATAATTTAATTTTTGTCAGTAAGAACATAACTTCCTGAGGCTTTGGTACTTAAACAAGTATGAGCAATGTTTTCTATAAGAAAAACAGAGGGAAGTATGAGAAATCGACCCTTCAAATTAAACCTTACCAAAATTAAAAGTACTTTAAAATTTCTTACATCAGGATATAAGGTGAAGGAGGAGCTGCCTGTGCCAAGTAAATCAGATGGTCCTATATGTATAAATTAAAGTGTTTTAAAAGCAAATTAGACATAACACCCACATATACCTATTTGCATTAAATATTAATTGATTAAATAGAAAAAATACAGAAATAAGAAAAGTGATATAACATACAACTTTCCCCATCATTGAAAGAGTCATAAGAAGATTCAGAGGAAGAAATGGAAGTGCAGAGTAAATAAGACCTATGTAAATGTTATTGTAGCTTTTATCACTAATTTCCTCTTCTCTAAACCATTTTACTATGATTTCAGAATGGACAGGTCAGTTGAATAGGCTTACATTAAGTGAAGTGATCTAACCTTCAGTTTTTTGCATACTTCTCCCAGGGCCTCAGGCATCTGCTGTTCCACTTGATTTTGGTGAGAAAACCTTTGCTACTTGCTCCAGACATACTTTAGAACCTAATTTCATCCCCTAGGATTAAACCTCTTGACTCTGTCACCAACCTCTGACTTTGAATTGGATGGGAAAATACTGTCTGGCAGTCACTAGGATGAGAGGATTAGCAAACAAGAGTGTCATGTTTGATTAAAGGGTCTGGAGAGGATGGGAAAGACACAGAAGAAATGCTGCCCCTAGGGCTGGGATTGTAGCTCAGTGGTAGAGCGCTTGCCTCGCATGAGTGAGGCCCTGGGTTCGATCCTCAGCACCACATACAAAACAATAAAATAAAGACATTGTGTCCATCTACAACTAAAAAAATATTGAAAAAAAAAAAAAGAAATGCTGCCCCTAGGACAGACTGAAGTAACCAGACTAAATTACTGAGGGAAGGAAAGGTTAATAGCTAAGCTGTCACTATCTCCTCCAGCTTCTTGAAGAAAGAGCTGACAAGCCAGATTTCCTGCAGCTGTGAAGGTGGATAAGGGTCCCTTAGGATCTGCCACTACACAATTCCAGTCAAGAATGAACATTCCTTTGTCTGCTACACTTAGTGTCAGGACTGTTCATATACTACTTATAAATTACAGACCACAACTACATTTAAAAAAGGGAACTTACCCTACACAGGGCCACATGGTGGCCATGGTATTTAAGCTGAGAGATTCTAGATGTGGTGGCTTCCCTGTGTTGATGTGACCCACACGCATATCAACTCCTTTTCAACCTTAGGATCCAAATGCATCCTTTGTGGGGACTAAGGAGGGACATGGGAAGCTACACCTGAGGGTCTGAGGCCTCTGTGGTACTACTGCTGTGCTTCCTGTTGTGCATACAAGGAAAATTAGAGCAACATAAGCCAGCAGTATTTTGCAAGTTCCATTCATAATCTGAACCTGAACTTACCACTGGGGTCTTAACAATGAGCAGTTTTCTAGGTCTGACTATCAGTAACTGATACTTGGCTTTTACTGCCTTTGAGTCTTTGAGTTGTTCTTTTATTCCATCTATACTATCCTAGCAATAAACAATGATTCTAGGCAAATCATGGCAATTTGCCACACTACAGCCCTGTTGAGCTGGGATCACCTAAATGATATGTGTAGCAACTGCTTCATTTCAATGGTAGAAATATATATAACAGTTTCTTCCAGAGTGATTCATACATTCCAAAACCAAATCTCAAACATCAAGGTACATCTCCCCACCAATTCCTAAGCATAGGCATTATAAGATAAAATTGCTACATAAGCACATTCCTGTTTTAGTAAACGAAAAGAAACATGTTGACTGAAAATAAAGTAGATTAGGAGCACCCAAGGAGTCACAGGGTGGCTTGTATACAACTGTGATTTAAGACTAGTTTCATTAAATCCTGAGAAGTATTCAACCTTCTATTATATAATGCCTTGTTTTTCAATTTCATATCTTGAAAGGAGAAGAAAGGAATGTAGCCTGCAATTCATGTAATATGTTACTTATAAAAATATATTCAAATTTCGACAAAATACCATTTTATTTTAGTTTAGTTAATTACCAGCTAGTAGATCTGCCGATGCTGATGAACTAGAAGCAGCCTGAGGTGCAGGTTGGGGTTCAGAAGCACTACTTCCAAATGCATCTATCCATTATCCATTGTGCAGCAAAAAAGTAAAAGAGTGTAAACAGTAAGTATAGTGAGTAATTTTATGTCATGCAGAGACATGCATAGACACGATATTTTGTATGGTGATTGAATAAACTGAATTATGTTCTGAATAGTTTATTCTCTCAAAAGAGATCTAAAATATTTAGGAATTAACACCTGCTTGTAAGATTAAGAGATTTTTTTTAAAAGAAATCTTTTGGACTAAATATTGTCACTTATGAAGACAGGATTGAGATTTCAAAAATTTTACTGATAGGTAAAACAATTTCCCCATTAAGGACTTCAATAACTCATTAAAACTTTAATAAACTTAATACATGCAGCTGCAGCAGTAGCAACTCTACTTGTACCACATATCAAGTTTCAGTGTTTGGGCACTTCAGGACCCAAGTTTTGAAATGCAGAGTATCAGAAACTGTGACATCTTTGTACTCTCATGTACCCATCATGGCATATCCCATGATGCCTCAATGTACAGTAGATGTTCAATGTGGACTTAACTTGCAAAGGATGGCTTTTTAGCCCAGAGCCATCCACACTTATGTATCTTCACAAAATCACTTCAGATCCTTTTTCTATAAGATTACTACTAACAAAAGACTTTAGATTTATCATCCAAATGAGTAGTTCAACAATTAATTCAATATATCTTCTTGTTTAAAAGTATATAAGGAAGAAGAGAATATATTTAAGTCAGGGAAACATTTTCCAATTCTCTAGTATTTTAAACTCAATGTAAATAAACCATATGACATAATGTACAACATCTAATATGTATGCTTTCAGTTTTGACTGGCTTGTTTTCAGTTCTGAATTATCTGGTTTATGTTTATACTGCTTTTATGAACTTAGGAATTTGATTTAGCCAACAGATCAGAATCATCAAGGAAGAACAGTAAGAGGAAATTGCAATCAGGTAATTATACATTAGGATGAACAAAAAGTTGAAAACACCAAGACTTCAAATGAAAAATGTTCTGGTTTTATTAGGTCATGCACTGAAAATTATGATGATTTGATGAAGATAAAAGAGATGATGGCAAAGAAATAAAAAAAGACCTTAGAAAAAACTAAGTTTAAAAAGTTAAAACTTTTTAAAAACTTTAAAAAGTTTACAGAAGTAAATTTACTTAAAAGAAAAAAAAATGATGAACTATAATGAAATAGAAGATCTAGAAACTACTATGGAAAAAAAAAGAGACTCCTTAAGTGTCAAAGGAAGAGAAATACGCACCCCCAAAAAGGTCTATCACACCCGAAGACTCCACTTTTGCTGGAGAGGCAGTGGTTGCAGGAGATGGTGCTGCAAATGCATCCACTGCAGTGAAGCAGACACGAAATACATGTCATTCAAAGGAAAATGAAACCAGGAGCCTTGACAAACGGCACCTTGAGATTTCATGGTTAGCTCCAGGCAGAAAACTGTATATAATCTTAGCGGTTAAAAGCAAGTAGAGAAGTACTGGAGACTAAACTAGAACATGATAGATTCCATGTTTTATTATTATGTCCAAATGGATTCTACTGTCATGTATAACTAAAAACAACAAAAAAGAAAATTAAGTAGATTTAAAAATACGTATGTCCCCAAACAAAAGTCAGAGGTTTAATGTGAAGTTTTCTCTTTTTACCAGTCTTGGATATATTACCCTCATCAGTTGGTGATGGGTCAAAGAATGAGATTTTTTTCATAAGTGGATTCTGAGTTTAAAAGACCATAAGATAAACCCTCAAGTTGTTGCATGGGCCTCTCCAAGCATAACCCCCATGAGACAGCTCTGAAGGATTGGCCTTGGCAAGGCACTCACCGGATAAGAGGTCAGCAGTGAGAGTACTCTCAGGTGCAGGAGAGGCCCCTTGTGGTGGAGAGGAGAAAGCATCTTCCAAAAGTGAAACAAATCAAAACCAAGCAGAAGTAAGTAGCAGAAAGCTGAAATCAAAGCCACAAATCTAACAAATGCATTATCACAGGTGAGTACAAAGCTTAATCATGAAAACATCTAAGAAAACTAAATTTAAAGAAAAAAAAAGGGTTTCTTTGGTTTTACCTGTACCAAACAGGTCTATGCTAGGAGCAGCATCTGGCTTAGGCGCTGCAGCAACTTCAGGAGCTGACTCAAACAGATCTAAGACCAAGAACACACATGCCTTTACTCAACTTGAAAAACAAGCCTGAAACAGCGCCACTCCCCAGTTCTGAATTAGCACTTGGCAGAATTCTGAGTTAAGTAGCAAATGGTTTCTCACGAACCATTTAGTGATAGGGTATTCATGCAGGAAGGCTTGTGTACGCAGTACATCTCCAGGACCAGAATTCAATCCATCAGATGGAAAGAGTTCAACAACAACAAGAACAAAAAATTACCACCAAAGATATCTAGAGCAGGAGGAGCGGTGGTGGAGGCTGCGGCGGCAGAGGTGGTGGAGGTGGTAGTGGTGGCGGCGGCGGCAGCAGTAGTGGCAGCGGTGGCAGCGGCAGCGGCGGTGGGAGCAGGAGAAGGAGCGGTTGCGGGAACTGGAGGGGCTGTGCTAGCTGTAGGGGTAACTACAGGAACGCTGGTCTCAGGTGGCTTCATTGCAAAGAGGTCCAGCTCGGGTGCCGCCTCTGCACTACCTTCAGACGGGGCAAAAGGGTCTTTTGGAAAGCAAAGTGGAGACACACAGAGCATCAGCAAGGAAAGAGACAAGAGACAGTGATGTAAGTATGGGTAAGAGACAGCTTACACACATTTACATACTAGCTAGGCCTCAGGCTGCTAGAAGTTAACTACTATCCTATTAGCAGGGGTCAGTGACTAGAATGTTTTTCCAAATAAAAAAGTAAATGTAGTAGTGTAGTTGGTACCATGATTTAAGAATCTGAAACACTGCAAATGCTTTGAGATTAGCCTATCGTCTAGGATCTGAGATTGTTATCCTTCAAACGCTTCCTTAATCTAGTCAATTGGGTAGCTTTCAAAGTTCATTAAAACATGCCGATATATTTGAACTCAGTGTTACAAAAGAGTACAATATGGCATTAGAAGAAAAAACAAACATTAAGAGAGCATACTTGCACTGACAAAAATTGTCAATTATGAGGAATTGTCAATTTTGATAAGTATGCACTTCACTGTCTTAATGTTTTATGTGCTGGCATTATTTATTCAGTTATGATGAATGATAGTTTATACTCAGAAGAAAATAAAATTAGAAAAACATATGGCCACATCTAACTACGAGGATTTCACATTAGGACAGAAAAGTAACAGACGGGCTCATGACTGTAAACCCACCATTTCCTGAGCATGCATCAAGTGCTGCCGCTACTGGGGTTGGGGTAGCTGGTGCGGCGGCCCCTTCGGATGCTGCAGGGGCCTCCCCAGGAGAAGCTGCAAAGGCATCTTGGGCGCGGTTTTTAAAACAACAGAAATTAAAGGAATAAAAGAGAAGAAAATATAGTAAAAGAACCAAGTTAAATTGTGAAGAAGGCTCCCTTATACAACATGAATTTTTAAAAAATGCATTTTTATGGCGCATGCACTTTTGGCCATCACAAAACAATTATTCTTTGTGCAACTTCATGTTAGTTAACATGCAAATGGAGGAGTGTCGATACTGCTGAGGCCTATTGGGATCCAACCATATTCTCATTGTATAAGGGCTATGAGAAGCATGTTTTATGTATCATTAGAAATTAATGGATGTGAAACTTAAAGTACAAAAATAATTTTATCATGTAATTTAAGACATTAAACTTTCATGTCCAGGTGATACTTATTCACTATGTTACTGTAATGTCTTCTTTAATGCAAATAATATTAAATAGATGATGGCAATGTAAATAAACAATTCTAGCTTTAAAATTTTTTATGGTCTAGTACAGACAAAATTATACTGTCAACATGAAAGGTTTACTAACTATTCATAAATGTTAAATCCATGAAAATTAGCATCAAGGAATTCTTTTAAAGGAATAAAGATAAACAAATTAGGGCATGATGCTATAATGTCTTAATTTCTACTTAAATTTATTGTTTTAAAATATTATTGTATATTTCTAGTTTTTTGGAAAATGATCTATTTTTGACAGATTAAAAATACAGTTTCATATTTTAAGACTATGAGTCCATTATTATTTATAGGAGAAAGTTCACTAACCTCTAGGGAGGACCAGTTTAAAAATACCTACTTAATAAATGGCTGTTATATGCATTCTCAATGCACTTCTACCAGAAAACCATGTTAATTATGGTAAAGTACCCCTGGGTTCCATCCCCAGTAAAAAGAAAAAAATGAAAGAAAGAATTTGTTAAATATGGTTGGGAAATGCCATATAGTATATTCCTTATCCCTTTCCTCAGACATTTGTTTGGGATATTAAGATCTAGGAAGTCTTATAGTCAAGGTACTTATTTCTCAATTTAACCCCATATACCTCAAACTGATCTAGGTACAAAACACATTTTATTAACATACTGAGGCCTAGTTTTTTGTGGAATACTAAAGCACTAAATTTGAGACTCATTTGAAAGGTCCTTTATAAAAACACAAGTATCTTACAGAGTAATTTTATCTGATTGTTGCTCTCAGCTATAATGAGGGTATATATGTCATGTCTGGAGGCCAAATGAATAATTCTGGGGAATGAAAACTACATGGAGGGACAGGGAAAACTACATCTCCAGATACTGCAAGGCTTTGAGCACCATGAAACCCTAAGAGGATGGCAGAAAAACACAAGAAAAGTGTAAGAGGAGATTGAGAGGACCATATTTTTTCTGCCATAAGCAGGTCTGTTTTTCTTTTCATCCCTGGAATGGAGTCCAATAATAGTGGGAAGAATAGAAACAGTAACAGTAGCCATATTTTTAACATTATTAAATCTAAATCTTCCAACTGTCTTGTGATGTAGCTTCTAGTACTTTCATTCTGTAGATAGGAGACTCAAGCCTCTTTGAAGTGTTCTCATCATAGGAAATGATTACTGAGCTAATGCATATGTGAATTGGCTTGATTTAGCCATTTCACAATGTATACATATTTCAAAATGTCATGTCGTACACAATATATATACATTTTATTTGTCACTTAAAAAATTAAAAATTTTAAAAAGTCACATGACTTGGCCAAGGTCTTATAGCCAGCAAATGGCAGAGTTAGGATTTGGCCTGCAGCTGTCTGGTGGAGTTTGTGTATTTCCCCACTGTACTGTGCTGTTATGAAGCATGTGGCCCTTTATTAAATTATTCCTTCCTTCTAATATGATACATGTATTCGTGCCAGGGGTCAAGGAGATATTCATGGGCTCTCTAGGTTATCACTCAGGTTTAAGGAGGTGAAACTTGTATTTATAGCTCCATCCTTAGGAGAGGGTCCCCCTGACACATGTCAGCAACAGATCTCCTTTTCATGCTGCTCTTGTTAAGACTCAACATTAAGAATTTAACTCATCTACTTCTGTCAAAGCTTTTCTTAAAGATAAAAGACCCAGGAGTTCTAGTCCCAGCTGTCTGAGTCTTCCTAGTCCATGATAAGAAGGTATAAATGAGCCTCCGGATGCCACCACCATCA
The DNA here is from genome assembly GCA_028644305.1 of Xerus rutilus. Classification (NCBI taxonomy): domain Eukaryota; kingdom Metazoa; phylum Chordata; class Mammalia; order Rodentia; family Sciuridae; genus Xerus; species Xerus rutilus. The sequence continues at coordinate 67,002,844 of CM053406.1, read as the reverse complement.
CTGTTGAAGTGTGGTCATAAAAAGGATGCTGAGTGAGAACTGCCCCACTGAGCCCAGTCGCCCCCAGAATAGTGAGATAAAATAAAATTTCCATGTTGTTTAAAAAACGACAAGAAAAGCTTTTTTTAATACCTAGCTTTTTTTCCCATTATCAGTGGCAGCATTATCTTTCCAGTTTTGCAAACCAAAGCCTTTTCCAAGCCAGTTATTTTTCCCTTGTTAGCCATTCGCAGTTCATTTTTGCATTCTGCTAATTTTTTGACCACTGCTATTTCCTGGACATGCATGCTGCGGCTCCTCCATAATTATGGACTCAGGCCAGACCCTCACCAGCAAACTGAGCTGACTGCTGCAAACTAGTTTTTTTTTTTTTTTCCTTCTAGCACTCTGTAAAGAATACTTTTCATTAAAATACTTTTAATCACATGACTACCTTTCTCAAAACTTCCAGTAGTGGGGCTGAGGTTATGGCGCAGTGGTAGCATGCTCGCCTAGCACGCGTGAGGCACTGGGTTTGATCCTCAGCATCACGTAAAAATAAAATAAAAATATTCTGTTCACCTACAACTAAAAAATAAATATTTAAAAAAAAAAAAAACTTCCAGTAGCTACTGATCTCCTTTTTACTCCAGCTATATAAGCCATTTATCACTCATATACTTAGCACAAAGGAAACCATTGTTATCAATGGCCTAGAAGTCACTGTTCTGGTTCCCTTTACCCCACAGTTTCCAGGTAATTGAACTCTTACACAAAATCTATTTGTAAGTGCTTATGTTTAAGTATTGGTAACATGTAGAAATGGAGTCAGGCTTGTGAGCTAAGTTCTTTGGTTTCTAGGTGCTTGGTTTCATGCTCATAGACCTGTCCTCATGAAGGCTTGTTCACAAATTGAGAAAGTTCATTAAAAGGGTGCCCATGTGGTTGTGTTGAGCAATTAATACCAAATGAGCATTCCACTGCTTAGAAAACCCCAGGTTGCTACAAACCAATGTGCTATGTTAGTGAAGTTTGCATAAATGAAAAACAGGATGTTTTTAAAGATTTTGTCTTTCATTTTTATCAATATCTATGCATTTCACTAAATTGTTAAGCACATTGTTGCCTTATAATTTTGTTCTGCATGACCACAAAAAGTAGATCTTATTTCTTAAAAGTTCACCTTAAAAAATAAATCATTTAGTCAATGTATCTGAAAAGACATTTTTTAATGACTTAAGTAAACTACTTACATTGATAGGACTAAAACACTATGTGGATATCACTCTGAATATTTCTTTAAAAACAACAGATATTCTCTATTTTCTAAATCTGTGATTCATGTACAATACTAAAAGACAGAAAAACTTAATGTTTTTAGATTTCATGTTCATGAAATTAAATAGTAATTTTTCAAAATTGAAACCCATTAAGCTTATTTCCATAGAAATCTTCTTACTTGTCATAAACATTACTTGTAAACTTAAGAAGATACATATTAAAGTTGAATAAACAAAATGTAACTGGTGGCCTTATTAGAGTTTTCCCACTTGCCCAATTTAGAGAGACAACATATTTAAAAATGTTCACACAATATGCTCAAAGAGATTTAAGTTTATGTTTTTATTTAAAGTAAAATTT
>CM053406.1:66927686-67000724 GCA_028644305.1 Xerus rutilus | reverse complement strand
TACATGCACAATGGAATATTATTTGGTCATAAAAAGAATGGAATCTTGTTGTTTGTGGCAAACTAATTTTCACTAGAAGACATTATGTTAAACACAGAAAGAGAAATACTGCATGTTCTCATATACAGAAGTTGAAAGAGGGGCTGGGATTGTAGCTCAGCGGTAGAGCGCTTGTCTTGCATGCGTGAGGCCCTGGGTTCGATCCTCAGTATCACATACAAAGCAATAAAATAAAGACATTGTGTCCATCTACAACTAAACAAAAAAAATTAAAAAAAAAAGAAGTTGAAAGAGTTGATTTCAAATTAGAAGATTATAGAAGGGTAATTATTAGAAGCTGGGAAGGACAGGGGGTTAGAGGGATAGGGGAGGTTGCATAATGGGTACCAAGACATAGCTAGGAGGAATAAGTACTATAGCACAGTAGGGTAACTACAGTTCACAATAACCTATTATACATTTTATGAAGAACTATAAGGGAAGAGCTTGAAGGATCCAACCATAAAAAAATGACAAGGATACAGAAATGCTAACCACCCTGATTTGATCAGTACATATTGTATGTATGTATTAAAATATCACACTGTATTTTATATATATGCCCAAATACGTGTTAATTAAAAAAGAAATATTTCTTCTTCTTTTTTTTTAAAAAAAAAAAGAAATTAAAACTTGTGTGTAGTAGCTATCCTAATTCTGTTTTACCCAGTATATTTAATTTTCCTTGCATTCACAAGAGAAAGATTAATGGAACATTTCAAAAAAACTTACTAATACTTAATTCTATAAGTGGAAATGAGATATAACAGCAAGTAAAATACTTTTAAGACCAAGAGCAAGCAAAGGCTATCAGGTACTGCCATAACTGGATGCCTGATTTCAATAAACCAAATTTAGAGGAAATTTTAAAAATAATAATTTAAGGGAAAGATTGGATGGCATGAGGAATTTATAATAAACTCTTAGACTTAAATAGTATTTGTCTAATATCTATCCATCCAAGAATAAAACTAATCAAGAAGTCAGTATTCAATAGATGTAAAACTACCAAGCACTCAGCAATCAAGAAAGGTAACACGAGAAGTATGGATACTACTTGTCAGAAAAATTCAACTCAAACCTCTTTCTTCAACAAAAGTACAAATCTTCCAAATGGAAGACAAAAGGCCATCCACAGAATAGGAAAAGCTAACTAAAATTAATTATATGTTATCCATTGTGGACAATAGCAATACCTCTAAAATACTTTTCTTTCTAGGCAATATTTGTAGATAAGCTTAGAAAAAGTAATGTTTATGACAAAACTGGGACCTTAAAGACAGAAAGTAAATCCTTCCAAAGATAATGCAGAAATGAAGGTCCACAAATACCCATTAAGATGTCTTGTAATAATAATCTCTGAGGAGACATGAGAGCAAGGAAAAATAAATAAATTATGAAAAGAAAATGTTCATTAATTTTATTTGGCCAGAACTTTGAAACAGACCATCCTATAATTTCATAACACTACTCAGCAGGCATATGTTGGAATTTTTCACATAGACATGATCCTTTAAACCTGGATTTCTATCAGAAAATCCAGAAAGCTTTCTGCTTTGCTTGTTTAATTTGATTGTTTGTTTGAGGTCCTGAGGGGATCTTAAGCAGCCAGCCAGCTGGACACTGGCACAGCATAGTCTGGGAGTCAGCAGCACAGTCAAAATGATATCCTTAAATGTCTGTAATGACATCTATTCTACAGTGCAATTTGTCAAAGAGGAATGAGCATGTCTATTGCACTTTCACATGAGAGATACAATGGCAACTGTGAACCTATGGAAGTCAGTGCTTTTACCACTGATAATCCTAATCCTGTCATTCAGCATGCTAAAAAAGAGACGAGGAGGTAAAGGAATTACTAAAACTACTGTAGCAGACTGTCTAAAGACAGGTTTGAGGGAAAATGCCTGGTTACAATTTTTTTCTCTGCCATTAAAATATGCTTCCTACCTTGTGTATTACCACAGGGGTCTGACTCAGAATATGTGAAAACGCTTTGAAACCAGTAAGACATTACATGGACACATTTGTTTTCAATTGTAACATTAATAAATGAAAATCTCTCCTTTAGTCACTTAGTACAAATAGAGGAATAAATTACATATAACTATACTACATGGGACTGATAAGCTAATATAAATGAGAATACATAAAAATACAACTTACCTTTTCTCCAAAAATTAAATTATATCCCCTGCAATTCTACTTTGGGGTATATACCTCAAAGAATTGAAAGTAGGAATCAGATAATCCTTACACTCATGTTCACAGCAGCTATTATTCATCATATCCAAGAGATGGAGGCAACTCAAGTATCCATTAATAGATGAATGTATGAGCAAATTGTGGTATATACATACAATGGAATATTATTTAACCTTAAAAAGGAAGGAAATTTTGGCACATGCTACAGTATGGCTGAATTATGAAGACATATGAAATACAATAAACTAGCCACAAGAGGACAGATATTGTCCAGAGTAACCAAGTTCATAGAGACAGGGATTGAACAGCGGACAAATGGGAGTTTTTGTTTAATAATACAGACTTCATTTTGGGAAGATGAAAAAAGTTCTGGAAATGTATGTGCTGATGATTGCATAACAATATAAATATACTTAATGCCACTGAACTGTACAGAGATGGTAGAATGGTTATAAAAATCAAACTAAAAACAAAAACAAACTTACCTTACTTAATGGAGAGGGAGCACCAGATCTAAAAGGCAACATAAGAAATTAAAACTGAATACACATGAATACATTTGTAGAAACATTTAAGTTTGATATCACTTTGTCTAGCATTGATTTGCTTTACATACAGTTTTTTTTTCAAAAGATAGACAAGCTGTTAAAATATTCTTTAATCTTTCATTCAGTTATAATATCCTCTTCCAATGTTTCCTAGTGGCTTAATTACTAGTACTAGAAATTCTGGAATTAAAAATTATTTTCTCTATCTCAAGCAATTCAGTTCTTTCAGCCAATCATTATTTCCTATGCCCATCAAAATCAAACTGTCAGAATTGCAGTTTTTAAAAAGATTTGCCAAGACTTGAGAAAAAGTGTATTATATATAATTTTTAAAGAACCTCTTATTATTTTAAAAAATTTAAAAACTCACTAAGGTTAACATATGTTGCTATTTATTGAATCATATTGTGATGCATAAAAACAGAAGCCCTAGAAAAAAAGATCCCTGTGTACCCTGAGTCTGAAATATGATTCAACATCCACATTCACATTCCTAAAGTGTGTCTGTTTTTATTTTCATGGCTGTAATGAAAACACTAGAAAAAACACTCCCATAGTTCTATTATGACTATTGGAACTTTGAAAAAGAGCAGCAATTTTGATGTTTGTTTCTAAGGGAGTAAAGGAACATTCAGAAAGACTATTTTTTAAAAGTTAGATTACTGGTAGTACTGAGCATTGTACATCATTTCTAGAAAATAGCCAGAAAACATTGCCTGAACAGCTTACATTTTACTCACATGAACTGGTGGAAAAATGAGTAGTAAATTAAAATAAAGACAAAGTACATTTTAATAAGATGGTGTTCTACTCATCAACAGAGAAAATATCACATACAGTTGTAGCAAAACAAAATTAGCAGAAAGTAATTGGAATTTTGTACATTATTATGATTTTTTCCATCAACTGATCAATATTATATAACAGATTAATATCTTTTCCATATATATTTATCTATAATTTCTCATTTCAAAAGGTCTACTGAAAGAAATTCACAGTATTTTCTCTATCCACAGAAACTTACTTGGGAACTTAAAAATCTAGTACAGCATAAAACTGAAAATTCTCTCATGAGTTTTTGGCTAATAATTTCTCCACTCCCACCTTTTTTTCCTTTATATAAATGGAAAAGAAAGTGAGTTAAATTTCTATAAAAATCCAAGAAAATAATAACTGAACTCTGCAAAAACAAAAACAAAAACAAAAACAAAAAAAGAAAAGAAAAGAAAAAGAAAAAAACATGTCATCTGACGTGGTCTCTTTCCAAGAATAAATTTAAATTAATTTCTCTCTCAGGAAACCTTCATGGATAAATTCTTTGTAGTACTGACACAATGACAAATATTAACACAAAAAAGAGAATTGAGAATAAGCAAGAACTTTTGAAATGTATTCCCCAGCCAATAAATAAAAAATGATATCATATCTTCTGCCCTGTAAGAATAAAATAAAAATGATGGGATTGTATTACTTGCTGTTAAAGAACATCATACTCAAAGCTAAGTGTGAAAAATACAATTGGCAAAAGAATCAATTTGTCAAACACCCACAAGAAAGGATCACTAAATGGTACTTTTAATTATCCCATGGATAAGCAAGTGAAAATCTCTACTGTCTCCGTTGAGTTATTATCCCACTTACCACATCATAGCTTAATTGTCTGTTTAACTATCTCTCTTCATCCTTGGATGCTAAGTTCTTTGAAGGGAAGGAATTCATCCTGTTGTTTTATATCCTAGCACTCTACACAGCACCTGGCATTTTCTATATTATTTGAAATTTTAAATAAGAATGCCTTCATTTATTCATTTTATAACCAATAAGTTAACCAGAAGTCTTAAACATTTTCTGTGAAACTAAGTTGTCCAGATGGGAGACCTCTGTTCCCCTTGACCAGATTTGGCCTTTGTCCGGACTTAATAAAAAAGGTGAGAACCAACCCATGGGGTTGTAGCTTTAAAAAGCATCATTAATCACTGAATAAAATTGGAGGGCTTCTAGGTTTAGAAAGGTTAACAGCCTGGATGAGTATCATCATTCTTTAATGGTAAATTCAAGGCTCTGCTAAGTGTGTCTGCTGCTCAGAGCCTGTGTGATGCCCTTTCCAGTTTGCCCCATTGAAAACACAAATGAGCCAGCATATTTTTTCCTCTCTTACGCAACACATACATTGCTGCTTTTTATTTATTCCTTGCTTTATATTCCATCTTATTGTTGTTCACTGCCCTTAATGAAAGAAAATACTGTAATCTTTTATATATAGCTAATGATGTTTATTAAACAGCAATACTTATTTTTTAAATTTCATCTAGAGAAATCAAGTAGATAGTGAAGTGAGGTAGGAAAACTAATGCACTGTGATAATTTTACAAGGAATGAGTGACCCATAAGGTAATCTACCCTAAATTCTTTACAATGCTACGAACAAATCCATGAGTCTTTACTATGAACACAGCAAATGCCAAGGTTTCCATCCAATATGGTAATAGTAAGCTGTCAAAAGAGGGAATTTTGTTATTTCTTATTTGATTCACAACAATAATCCCCACATAGTTTTGCATATAAAGGTTAAAAAAGACAGAGATATGAAAAAATTATCTTCAAATAATCTTAATCACAAAAGACATCTTGGGTTTCTTGTACTGTTCACATTTAATAAACACACATGTAGGATAAAATAAATTTCTCCCTTTTGTCCCATGGAATTGTAGAGACAGATAATTCACAAGGAAGTATTATACCGTACCACTTACAATTTTAAAAGTAAACATCCGTAGACACAAGGCACTAAATATAAGGAGCATAAATATTTTACATAGCAGAGATTTCTAAATGTTTCATTTTATGTATATAATTGATTAGAACTTGGAATAGTTTTATACTGCTACTAGATGAACAAAGAAATCAATTTCAATGAATCCATTTTCTTTATAAAACTCTTTTGGCACTTCTGCAATATGCTGTGGGAAAACTTTTGTTTACTCAACAAATAAAAATTCTTTGATTTCTCAAATTGAAGAGAACTATTTATACACCTAAAAGAGATTGTTAGTCTAGATCCAAGAAGACCAAAAGAAAGTAAAACCATTTATGCCAGTCACCTCAGAAGACAAAAATAAAGCATAATGAAAAAACACAGATGCGTAAAATGAAATCAATTTTAAATGTTCTCAATACTAAATGTGGAGTCTTAAGAGTGTTTTTGCATTTGTAGTAATTACAAAATGCAAAAAAGTCACTCCATGTAGTACTCACCCTTCACTTAAGTTCCCAGGTAAGCACGAACATACAAAGAAGAAAATAGTTAACTATTATAGCTCATTTATTTTCAAAATAGGGAATTAGCAAAAGACAATTCAAATGTGGTCTCAGCCAATTCAGAAAAGAAATATGACAAGCATAAAATGATTTTAAAGGATAGATAAAAAATTATTCTAGACAAAAGGCACTTCAAATAGAATATTACTGAGTTTCATTCCACCTTTCTAGAAATGTTAATTAAAACATCCATGGCTAATTTTTCCAAAATTAGCTTGCAGTGGCCACAAGGGGGTGAATTTAGATTTGAAGTCAGGGCAAAGGAGACATACTAGAGATAGTGAAAGAAGCGCCTCTGGTAATTGCAGTATGCTGGCAGCTTTAACAAAAAATAAGGGGAAAGTGTGAGCCTATGCAGAGTTCAAGCACACAGAGGTAAAAAGAGCAAGGTGAAACTGGCTTATAGGGTGTGTTTAGCACTGCACGAGGGACAGATTAACTCTAGGGAACGTGTGCATTTCCTTAGTTAATGAGCTCATTCTGCCACAGGAGCAGGGATACACAACTTCCTGCCTCCATTTGTGTAATCCCTAGGTGAATCACTGGGCTTCTGAGATACCCTAATAGAGGATGGCCCCAGTAATAAGTGGATTGGTTTGATTTAACGTAGTCTCACATCAAAAACCTGTTCATCCATGGCCATATCTAAACTGGGGCAGATTGTAGTAAAATCTGCTACAATACCTTGACAAAGCCCTAAAGAGGTTCTGCCATCTGTCATTCCTATTAGCTCAGCCATTGTAGCCTGAAAGATTTCTCTACTGTTGTTTATCATCTAAAACATACAATGATTACTATACTCATTTGGAAAAGACGACAGAAACATCACTTAGCTAATGAAATAACCAGCAAAAAAGTAACATCAAGATACACAAGCCTAAGTTTGGGGAGAATATTCAGAGAAGAAAGCACAAAGAAGTGACATTTTGACCACTTTATCATAGGTAAAACCATGATCAGCCTATAGCCCTGCAATGATCAGTTCATTGGTTGTCTCTGCTAACTCCTGTTGTCAAACTAAATAAAATAGCATAAAGCTGGTATCATCAACAATGACAGATTTCAAGTTGACTCTACAAGGAAAATTACATTAAGTATTTAGATAATGAAGTATAAAATAGTTCCTGACCTTTAGAACCAAAAATCTTTTGAAGTCACAGATGTGAAAAAAAAAATAGCCAAAATACAGGGAAGTTCATGGTTAAGGAGGGCTTCATCAGAAATTAGGACTGGAAGTAGCCCTCCCAGATGCATTAGAGTTACACAGGCAGGATGAGGGTAAGCATCCAAGACTGGCAGAATTATAGTTGAACAAGGCACAAAGACCAGAAAGGACTGTATCTTATGAACAGATAAGTTCCATTCTTGCTGGAGAGATGGAAAAATGGAAACTGGACTTTTTTTTTTTTTTTGCATGCAGTGAGGAAAAACAGTCAAAACTATAAGTACCAAACACAAAGGTAAGATGATCCAGTAAAGTGTACTTATCACTGATTGATTGCTACTCCCTCTATAAAAAGATCTAAGTAAAACGTCAGTAGCTATGCCATGCTTAAGTGTAGGGAGACTAGGGTCCTACAAACTATACTTGAGGATTTTGCTTTATTCACAATGGGGTTGGTAACATAACAGTGTTCATAATGCTTGTGAAATTGTGCTTGTTTTTACTCATGACCAACTATAACAGTTTTACTTTTTAAATACGAGCAACTCTTTTGTATTGCGGATTCCTTCTAAGGGCAAAAAGGTAAATCAGCAAGTTCAGTCAACATACAAATAATTTATTAACCTGCCACATTAGCCTACAGGTAAATTGCCTAGTCATGAGGTCATACTGACACAAGTTAATAGGAAGGGCAGGGGTTCTGTGGGAACCCAGAAAAATGACAATATAGCATACCCTGAAACTATAGTAGAATCAGTTTACCATGATAAGTCTCATTCTTATAAAGAACGATTCTAGTATTTTTCATCTTATTTAGAATACACAACTAAAGCGTACTTGTTTCCAGGTTTCTTTCCTTCTAATGTATTTAGATGTTGTTCAAGGGTCTCCATAAGACTGCTGGGAGCCTACAATAAGAAAGTAAAAATAAATGTCTGCATTGTTTTCTTTCAAAGTAAACACACTGTAACATCACTGTAACTTTGCATGGTGGAGGTTTATGGGTGGAGCCCAATATTCATGTGAGATAATTTCATTTTAGGTTCTTCTGGTGTTTAAATATTTAAGATCCATGGAATCTCAGATAGGCCCATCTTTCACTAACTTCCCTACATACCAAATAAACTTTCAGCAGGTTTTCAGTGTAGAGGCTACATTGGACAGACTTTTGATAAGATATTACTTGAATGTAGTACACTCAAATCAAGTTCACTACCTTCCATAAAACCACAGTGGAAAAGAACAGGTATTTGTATACAAGTCAGAAAGTGCCCAAATAGAAATTTACAGAAATTTGAAAATACAGTAAAACCTCACTTTTCTGCATTTGACTGAAATATTAGGAAAAATTGTTACCATATTTAAAAAGTGGGACTAAGAGTTGAGGGGAAAAGAATATAATTCAATAGATACAATAATTAAAATTTTACTATTGAGCTATTTAATTTATATACATAATAAAGCACTGTGTATTGGTAGAATAATACATTTCAACTCTTTTTTTTTTTTAAATAGATGGACACAATGTCTTTATTCTACTGGTTTGTATGTGGTGTTGAGGATCGAACCCAGGGCCTCACGCATGCGAGGCAAGCGCTCTACCACTGAGCTACAATCCCAGCCCCCATTTCAACTCTTATTAAGAAGTTCTTGAATGTTTCTTTCTATAAATAAAATTTCAGCCTATGAAAAGTGATGGCATTTTACTGTATATTAAAAGAGAAATAATAGGTTCATAAAAATATTTTACCCAATCTATTTCTCAAGCATTAGAAATTTAATTTCATCTTTCTCAAATAATTTTAACCCAGACTAGACCTTAACAGCAGCACAGGCACTCAAAGAAAAGCATTTCATGAATGAAACAACAAACTACATTTGGTACATTTAATTATGATAATCATTCTTTAAATTAATGTGAAACTAATTTTGAAGGGCTTTACAGTAACTATGCTAACTGCAAAACTGTTTCACAGAATTTGAAAAAATTAATATAATTACATTTTATATTATATGTTTAATTACAAAATAAAATTCTTAATTTTTTTAATTGTAGAAGTTTAGGATATATAATATTCATTTAAATTTTGCTAATAGACATAAACTCAAAATTTATATGATTATTATATACATAATTATATGATTATAAATGTAAATACTAAGTGAAATAAAATATACTAATTAATGAATATATAAAAATTACTAAGTGAACAAAAATATTAACTTGATCCAAGTGACAGAGGTGTGGTAGGAAGGGTTAGCTCTATCAGTGTTATCTAAAAAGCTCTGGATTATGAAATAAAAACTTACCAGGGGATATAATAAACTTAGAAAATTATAAAAATTAGAATTTTAAGATATTAGTCAGGTAAAAATTGACTCAAAAAAAATTCCAGTAAGATGCAGCTAAGGGTATAATTGAAAGTCTTAAAAAAATAAATTTTTAAAAGAGAGAAAGGAAATTTTGCTTTATATACCTGATTACAAACCTTAAAGAAATGCTCATTGAATACAGAATGTACACTGGAAACTTATAAAGAAAAATGTATAAGTAGCTTCAAAGTTTCAAAATTTTTAGATGGATTCATATCTGATAAATCCAAAATTGTCATGCTAATCATTGGTAATGATGATCATGGTGGTGATGATGAAACTAGGAGGCCTGTGAATATGAATTTAAACTTTTTCACATTCAATTTTTGTTGTTGTTGTTGGGATGTGGTAAGAGAAAATATATTGAGTCATAGAAACTCTTGTCAGAAGACTTGAGTTCTGAGTGTTATATGCAATAAAAATAAAATGTGATCCTTTGCTAGACTTAAATTTAAAACACTAATAAAAACAAATGCTACTTATAGTCATGAAATAGAGAACAACACATATGAAATAACAAAAGAGGTCATATTTTCTCCTTTATAGTTCCTTAGTAAAGTAAAACAAATCACTATGATAGTCATTCTTCTTGTAGAATTTCTTAATAATTTAACTGAGAAAATTGAAAAATGAAGTAGAAGTCACAAAAATCACAAGAGTAGAAATAGAAATCTGACAAAGGAATTCAAGACTGTAAAATTGACTTTAAGGGGGGTTATTTAGCAATACACTGCACACAGAATTAAATTTAGAGCTTTTTATCCTAGAGGTTTTAAAAGTGCTTCATCATTTATATTTCTTATAAGGACATGAAAAATCTGAGAGAAATGAATTCTTAAAATGTCTTTTAAAAAAAAGAAAGGCATGTTAATAGTAATGTCTAGGAGTACACAGATGTGTGCTTTCTCCACTATCTATGGCACCTGGACTGCAGGAGACAATAAATGAAAATGGTCTAAATTTCCAAGGAGCAAAACTTTGAGAATGCCTCTGCTGTTGTAAAAGAAACTCCAGATTAAAAAAGTATAACTAGCAGCCTATTTATTTTCTCATCAAAAAATGGCAAAGTCAATAGATCAAATCAGATGGAAACACCAACCCAAAGAATAAGAGTCAGACTATGAGAGCTAATAGACAACAGCAACATTTCTATGGTTACCGATTCATCAGTGGTATAGCCTTTAAAAGGAGACTTGACTTTACCAGTAGGTTTCAGATCAACCAGAATTCCTGGCATCAAAACCTAAGATATTTTTTCATAAATGGAGATATTTTAAATCGAGAAAACACACACACACACACAACATCCCCCAAAAGAAATAATATTTAAAAATTATTTTCTTGAAATACATTAACAGCTGAGTATGATGCTCAGGATCAAAAAGGAAGAATCCATCTACAATCCAGATGCTTTACATCATAAAGCACCATTAAAACTCAATGTAAAAGGAGCAATAAAAAGATCATTCAATTTTTTTTTTTTATCATAGCCTGTAAGAAACCACTTGAAAGTGCTGGGGAAAAACATTCAGTTCCAACATGATATTTACTTCTTACCTGAAACATTACTTTAAAATGTATTTTGAAAATTTCACTGATATTTGTTTGTACTGGGGATTGAACTCAGGGGTCCTCTATCACTGAGCTCCATCTCCAGAACTTTTTATTTTTTGAGAAGTGTCTCACTAAATTGCCTAGGCTGGCCTCAAAATTGTGATCTTCCTGCCTCAGCCCTCTGAGGCATACACCACCGTACTCAGATCGTGAATCATTTAAATGCAGTCATAATTACATGAACAAATTAAAAAGGGCTACAGATGACCACAGTGGTACTTACTGTGTTTTCTATAACCTAAAATATATACATTAAACTCTTCCATGTTGCTGTAAGAGGAATTCTACTTATTTATTTATTTTTTAAACTATTTATTTATTTATTTATTTATTTATTTATTTATTTATTTTAGTTATGAGTACCGATTTCTACATGCAGTCAACAGGAAGTCCCTTTGGTCTACATCATTTATTTAACCCTCTCCTATTAGCTATTTTTGTTCATTGCTATGGCTAGATTCAGTGGTCATGGTAGCCATGGAAAAGACTGTAGAAAGTAAAACCTAATCTCGGAGAACTTAAACTGAGTCCATACAGCCTCCTATTTATGACTCATTTCTCAACTAATACTAGCCTAACACTATGTGAAGGACTAAACCCAAAACATGTCATGTTTTAGCTCAGACCTACTGTACTGTCATAGTTGGTCTAAGTCCCTGGCTCAGTTAGAGACCTCCATCAGCCCTGTGGAAGTGACTCTAAATAAGAATTATGGAGGACATTCATCTCTGTCTCCCACAATCCCAAAAGAAATATTAAGAAATTTCAGAAGCATACTATACTCCTGTATGAATTTAAATGTACACAGAAAAATTTAACTAGACAAATTTTTGGTTTTTTGTTTTAATTTTCAAATAATTTGTTGTCAATGGACCTTTATTTCATTTATATACGGTGCTGAGAACTGAACCCAGTGCCTCACACATACGAGGCATGCATTGTTCTACTAAGCTACAACCGCAACCCTAGAAAAATTTTGTGAGGAGGTAATTTAAAAATAAATGTTAATGTTTGAGTTTATGTGGCTCTTAAGGCCATTACAAAACCAGAGGATACACTGTTACCAGAGTCTAAGAAATCTCTACCATAGAACAGCTTCTATTAGAAGGTTTTGCTTCTGTGAAGGTAAAATCTATTCCCCAAATTATGAAAACAAGCACCTCGTATTATTAAATACAGTATGTTTCTGGAATTCTTGAGAGGTTATATAAATTATAATAAACATTATGGTATCGTTAAATATTAAACCCAAGTATGTGGAAGTATGCACAACCTCTTATGAATGATATGCTACCATTTTCTTTTTATCATTTAATTTTTAGGGTACTGGGGATTGAATCTAGTGGCACTGTACCACTGAGTTATATCTTTAGTTCTTTTTATCTTTTATGTGAGGGTCTTGCTAATTTGCCCAGACTGGCCTTGACCCTCCTGTCCCTGCCTTCCAAGCAGCTGGGACTGCAGGTGTGCATCACTGTATCCATCTTATCATTCTCCAATTTTAAAAATCAAAAGATATTTAAGTAGTCTCTTGCATCTTTCCTAATGTCCATTCAGACTGTGCCCAAACTGAGACAAAGAAGGACCTATTCGTAACTGAGCTCCTTTCCTTAACAAAATATCTAGTTTTCATTTTATCTTACAGTGAGGTTTGTCTACAGTGTTAAAATGAAGATGACTTTTCATTTCTAAAAGAAATGAAAATGTTCACTGATGTAAATATTTTAATGTACCTCTTTTTAAAGTTAACTTATTTATCTTGGATAAATGCATGTAAATTTTTGTTATAGCTGGATAAATTAAACTACTTTTTTTTTGCTTAATAGTTACAGAGTTAAATTTACCTCTGATAAAGAGATTTTTAAATAATACTTTATGCACCCTTAATTTTTAGCCCTACTCAAATGATGTCACTATCTTATTCAGGTACATACCTACTCCAAGAACACTACTCTCTTATAGTAGCAGAAATATTTTATACTAATATTCTCTCTACTAGAGAAAAAACACAATGCCATCATGTTCTAAGTTTCATTTGTGAAGAATTCTTGATATTTGATGGATATTTTAATAATACTAATACAGAAAACTATTTCTTTGGGTGTCTCTAATTTTAATAAAAATTTAAAGATTAAAACATTCTAAATATGTAAATATTTTAAGACATCATAAGAATAGCAAATCATTAAATACACTTTGATACTATTAAAAAGTGGGTAATTTATTATGATGATTTCCTTCTATTACAATGACTTTTTAAATTTATAGACTGAAAAATTCTTAATATTTGTTACTGGTATATAAGATAGCAGTTCTATATTCTCTCCCATCATTTCTACAACAACCTTATTTCTAGTTAAAGGGAATGTTTGGGAATGAAACATTACAGAGTGATTAAGCAAAAACTGCAACCATTCTGCATCTGTGAATGATACCCTGCTCTGTCCCAGGAGCTGTATGCTGTACTTTCCTGACAGATAAAAGGATTGATAAGGAAGCCCCTCTATTGTTGTTGCTTACTAGATGGACCCTCCAGAAATCACTGATCCACCATGACTACACTGAATTTTTTTTTCTTTAATATATAGAAATTCCTTCTTTTCACAAGGGTGATAGACTCTGTGTAGTAGGACTGTGACATCTGAGTTTTCCCCAGTCTTGGCCTCCTTCATATAAGGGACACCTTTAAAAACTAGGAGGACAAGCTCAAAGGAAAGTTCTAATGTTTTGACTGCCTACCAATAGTTGCTTTTCATAGCTTTTATTAACATTATTCAAGGTTTCCTTCTGACTCAAGTTTAAGAATGAAAAGATGAGCTCAATTAGTAAAATCAGTTGTCTCTGAAGAAGAAACTACATCTTAAGGGCAGGAAAACTTTCCCATTGCCTCCAGAAACAGTCAATAACTAGACAAATAAGTAAGATAGAATAATTTATAAGAAAGTTGGTTCACCTAAATTAAAACTTCACTACACACAGAAAATCATGCCTATTTATGGCAGTATCTGGAGTAATAATTTCATGCATACTGAATCTTTCACCGAGAGAGTCACTTACCTGTGTGAGGTCAGGAATGTCACCTTTATCAATACCAACTTGCTGTGGATTAAAAAATAAAAAGTTACTCAGTGGAATTTTTACAATTTTTTGCAATTAATGGAAGATTGCCTCATAGAATTTGATAAAACCACAGCTCAATCTTGGTGTAAAAGAATTCATATATAGATATATTTCACTTTAAACATATGCTCTGTATGTAGTTTTTCACCCAACAGAACAATGATTTCATTAAGAGTTATGTTTAACAAATTTTTAGAATTTTACTAGAATCCAAAAGTAAGTAAAAATCAACTGAAGCATAAGATTTAAAGTATCTTCCATGGTCAATAGCAACTAAAATCTAAGAAGCTGCTTAGATAAAATTTTAATAATTATGCCCACTAAGTTTTCTGGATACTGAGTGTTCATATAGTTTTAATAACCTGTTCAGGGTGTAGTTTCCACTATCTCTCATTTATGAGAAATAGATACATTTATTTTGCCATTCTTATACAAATAATAGCATATTACATACACTGAACTTGTATTTTCTGTGCAATAATATATCTTAGAGATACATCTGTCAAAGCATAGAATGTCTTCATTTTTTGGGAGGGGCATGTACTGGGGATTGAACTCAGGGCCACTCAACCACTGAGCCATGTCCCCAGTCCTATTTAGAAACAAGATCTCACTGAGTTGCTTAGCACCTCATTTTGCTGAGGCTGGCTTTGAACTTGTGATCCTCCTGCCTTAGCCTCCCGAGCCACTGGGATTACAGGTGTGTTTCACCACACCTGGCAAATGTCCTCATTTCTTAGAAAGCTGCATAGAAATCTGCATAGAATTTCCTTGTCTTATGGTTTATTTAATGAGTCATTTAGTAATAGACATTAGAGTTGTTTTCAGTCTCTTACCACTGCAAGCAATACTGCACACACCATTTTGTATCTGTAGAATACATTTGCAGAAGTGAAATTATGGGGTGAAAACATATGAAAATTGGTAATTCAGACAGCATGGGAGTAAGTGGGAGAAAGGGGAGAAGGGAAGCAAATATGGGAAAATATTAATAAAACTTAATCAGTGAAGAGAGTATGTGTGTTTGTTAAATTCTATCAGTTTTTTGTAGGTTTGAAAATCACCAATTCTCCATTTATGTACAATGAATCAAAATAAATTCTGTTGTCATGTATACCTAATTAGAATAAATAAATTTAAAAAATAATATCACCAATTCTTTTGTAAGTTCAAAATAAAAAGTTGAGGATAATATATCAGCTTCAATTTTATCACTTTATATAGATAATGAAATTGATGCTTGAAGAAACACAGTAGGTTAAATCAAGGTGTCCTTGAGAAATGCAATGCTTTAATCATGCCAATGGAAATACAGAAGGAAATGCATGAAGTAAAATCACTGGCCTTGTAAAAAGGCAATATAGCAAACGGGAGATTAAAACACCCATTTGTAGAAGGGCTAGGTGGCACATGCCAGCAATCCCAGCTACTCGGGAGGTTGAGGCAGGAGGATTGCAAGTTCAAGGTCAATCTGGGCAACTCAGTGAGACCTTAATAAATAAAATTAAAAGGTCCAGGGATGTAGCTCACTGGTAGAATGCTCCAGGGATCAATCTCCAGTACTGCAACAAATGAACTAAGCCCCCAAACCATTGTGTTTTTATTACCTTCTTCTCTTTGCCTTTTTAAAACGGCTAGAGCCATGTTTCTTGGCCTTAGCACTATTGGCATTTTGGCAAGATAAACCTTTGTTGGTGGCTGACCCGTGCATCGTGGGATGCTTAGCAACACCCCTGGCCTCTATTCTCTGGATGCCAGCAGGTTAGAGCGTGACCTTACAGGTGAGACTAGTAGTAGTCACCTTTAGGGTAACTACTAAAAATGTCTCTAGATGTTGTCCCCTAAAGAGGAGAGGGGAGAAAAACCACCCACTGTGAGACTAGTTGTGGTTATAGAGCACTGGCCCTCATCTCTCTGGATCCAAGCCAGCATTCCAGATTTTACCTTCCATTGACTAAACTCTGGATTTAGAGAAGTTACTGATGCCTCCCTAATGTCATTTATATTATTATGAATGATTAAAGTAACTTCATTCCATTTATTACCATACTTTACCACTTCTTTACATAGTGAATTTAAAAATATTAATATTTTAAAAACAAATATATTTTGAATATCTAATATTGGAATCAATTTAGAAAAAGGTGATGTGCTTCCATTAAATGGATAATTTTGTTAAAGGATGGAATATAGGAATCCTTTTTTTGCTATTTTTACTGCCCTGAACTTTGGAATCACAATGTGATTGGAGGATTGAGGTGAGGTGTATGACAGAAATATTACTTTTTCTCTGCAAACATTCTGGGAGGCAAAACTCCAATGAATATGATATTTACCTTGGAAGAGCAAACTAACTTCATTCTACAGAAATACTTACTGCATGTAAAACAACCATTTTATAAAGTTTCAGTTGTCTGCCTTAGAAGTCAGTGTAAGAATCTAAGACATGATAAGTTTTCTCCACTTCAAGCAATTACTGGGAAATTTGAATATTTCCATGAAAACTGTTCAGCTATTCTACATGTTGGACAACTTACTGTTAATAATTTCTGAATATCCAATATGCACGTGTGCTTGTTTGTTTTATTTTATTTTGTGGTGCTGGGAACTGAATCCAAGGCCTTTCAGATGCTAGGTCAGCACTCTAGAGCTACACCTCTAGCCTTAGTTTTTCAATGACATTCTAAAAGTCTTCTATGGACTATTCAGGCAAAATTTACTAACTATAAGATAATTATGAAGTATGAGCCCATACATACATATACCACCTGAGTACTGTTTGGTAGAGAGGAAAGATTTGTACATCTGTTGAAAATTTTCTGTATTAACCAATCATAACCAAACCACACAACATTGCCTTCAAACAAAAAGTGTTCAAATTATGAGTAATGCAATTGAAATGTGAAAGTAACTGCAAATGGTTAGGGTTATTGCATTATGGTCTAAATGTTTATTCTATTAAAAATAATGTAAATTAGTATAGATTCTATAAAAACATAATGTTCAACTAAAAATACATTATTTATTATTCAGTTATTTAAAGACAGACTCTCAAAACTACATCTGATTTTTGAATATCTCCTTAATGGCCTAAGTTTAGCTTGTGCTCAAACAGCTATGAATAGGCATAAATAAAATCAAATTTTACATGTAAAAATAAGAATGGACAAATGAATAAGTAGCCCTTTTCTCATGGAGCTCTTGAGGCTGGGGCCTTTCTGCTGATTAGAGAAGTATATTCCTCAGACTGTCACATGTCCAGCTCTTTATTCATACCCAGTAACAAAGGGGAAGACTGGGGAGCATATGCCCCAGGATTTAGTGGAAAAATGAATCTTCTGCTCTGAGTGCTTGGACATAATTCTACTAGATCGTGCTGATAGTTATGGTTAAACCTGGGAAAATCATGCCAAATAGACAATAAAATCTGTATAGCAGCAAAAGTAAAAATTTCAAGCAGTCCTATCCTTTCTTAATGGCAAACAATATTAGTAACCCTAAGAATAAACACACACGAACATGCTTGCTTAAGTGTATATGTAACTTATGTAAGCTCATATTTATCTTTTACCTTCCATATTATATTTAAAAACAGATTTTCATTCTGATTATAGGTTATGTGTCAAAGTTCAAGAATCTGCATTTTTTGATAGTATTTTGATCTCATTTGAATGAGACAATGACTACTACTGTAAAGTGAATAAATGAGACTTGAAAGATAATGCATGCTGTATAGTCCTTTTTTTTACAAAAGTTTTTTAGTTGTAGATGAACACAATATCTTTTTTTTTTTTTGGTACTGGGGATTGAACTCAAAGTCACTCAACCAGTGAGCCACATGCCCAGCCCTATTTTGTGTTTTATGTAGAGACAGGGTCTCACTGAGTTGCTTAGCCCCTCCCTGTTGCTGAGGCTGGGTTTGAACTCGCAATTCTCCTGTCTCAGCCTCCCTAAGTGCTGGGATTACAGCACCAATCCCAAAGTGCTGGGATTGTGCTACTGTGCCCGACTACAATATCTTTATTGATTTATTTTTATGTGGTGCTGACGATCAAACCCAGTGCCTTTTACGTGCAAGGCAAGTACTCTACCACTGAGCTACAGCGCCAGCCCCCTTATAGACTGAAATTGTGCGTCTGAAATGTGTGTCCTTAGGTTATATTCTCAGAATGATAAGTAGCACAGGATGACATCAATGGCCCCACAACCCATGGTGTTGTATGTTTTGCTGCTGAGCCTCAGCTTCACTCTCACACTGTACTTTGGTTAGTCTCTAGCAATCAGTTGTCATGTGAGATAAAAACCCACGGATCATCTTTCTAGAAGACTACAGTAACAATGTTAAAATTTTCAAAACCGGTATTAGAAATTCAATAATTGGATTTTGTTAAAGAAAATAACAACTTACAGATAGCCTCAGGATCACCAACTGTATAATTATGGTTACTATGATTAGGCATACAGAAATATCCTTCAGAAACAATTTATAAACTGTATAATAAATTATACTTTGTTTTATTCTTTCATTGTGTTTCAATTATTGACAACATAAGGAAGGTCATAATTTATGACTTACACATTAAGAACAATGAACAAACTTTTCTAAAGCCAGATCTAGGGTTCAATAATAAGGAATAAAAAATAGCCATTAGGTAGGATAGAGTAATGGACATTTTGCAAAGTAGCCATGATCTTATTGGCCAAGAAAGACTGTAGAATCATGACCTGATTGGGAGGTTGTGTGGGTATAGCTCTGAGTGACAGGTTGGATGAGATGACTTCTAAGGTCACTTCTAACCCCAATACACTGTGACTTGGTGGCAAATATCTTGCCAAATTAAACATTCTGCTATGCACTAGAGGAACATGAGCTAGTAGTTCTAAAACTACATTTCTCCCAAAAGATTGGTATTACTTACCTCTGCAACCTTGAGAAATTCAGATACCCGTGTCATTCTAGTTAGAAATCGTTTGTAAATTTCTAGAGCATCTTTACATTGTCCTTTCTTCATTTCAAAAAACTTTTCTATAAGAGATAAAGTAATAAGCAATTTGAAAGGAGTATTCTATCTTATTCTAAGCTTATGTTGGGATTACTACTTAAAGCTTAATGTTTGATCAAAACATGTGCCACTAAAACATACAATTATTAACAAGGGGACCTGAGTAGTTTAAGAAAGGTGTATGGTCTAGATAGCCATATATCTCATATGTAATGATTTAAATAATAAAAAATTAAAATAGAAGAATATATAAGCCATCTCAAAAGGTTCAATTCATGATCCATATATCCCAGTATTCAGTCTCAGAAAACAGAAAACTCTTCCTAATAACTGCCTCAAATTTTCTGACTGCATTCTACAGCATTCCTATTTTCTTACCAGGTCATTATAAACCAATAATCTATAATTTGTAGGTTGAAAATCTGTAAATCTTCCTGAATTAAAGACTCCTTTATATTTTCTATATTCTATATAAATTGATAGTTGATTTTATGGGTCAAAAATTACTTCTTTCAAGTATTATGAGTCTTTTAGTTATAAAATAGAAGGTTTTTAAAAACCTTTTTTATTGATTCATTTTAGTTATATAAAACATTAGGATACATTTTGACATAATCACAAAAGCATAGAATACAATTTGCTCTAATTAAGTCCCTAGTACTTCCTCTTCCCCCTCCCTTCCCCACTCCCTTCTCTACTTCCCTCCCTCTACTGATTTTTCTGCAATTTATTTATAGCTTTTAAAAATTAGTGTCTTATGCAAAACCACATTAATGTTTATAGAAGCTCAATTTACAGTAGTCAAGATATAGAACCAACCTAGGTACTCTTCAACAGATGAATGGATAAAGAAAATGTGGTATATATATACACAATGGCATATTACTCAGCCATAAAAAAGAACGATGTTATGACTTTTGTTGATAAATGAGTGGAGCTGGAGACTATCATGCTAAGTGAAATAAGCCAATCCCCAAAAAACCAAAGGCTGAATGTTCTCTCTGAAATGTGGATGCTGACATACAATAATGGCAGGGGAGGGAAGAACAGAAGTTCAGGGGAATAGACAAAGAAGAATGAAGGGAAGGGGAGGAGGGGAATAGAAAAGTCAGTTGGATGAATTGGACATAACTTTCTTATGTTTATATATGAATACATGACCAGTGAAACTGAACATCATGTACAACCACAAGAATAGCAAATTGTACTCCATGTATAATATGTAAAAAGACTCTTCTGTCATGTATATCTAAAAAGAACAAATAAAAACAAAATAAAATTAGTATCTTGTGGACATATTTGACACTGGGATTCACTGTGCTATATTCATGTATGTACCTACAAAAGTTTGAACTTTGGTCAGATTCATTCCACTGCTCTTCCCTTTTTTTCCTGACCCTCTTTCCTCCTTCTCAATCCCCTTCATTTACTCTACTGATCTTTTTTCAAAATAGAGGAGTTTTATGAAAAACATTTGGTTTACCAAACCTGTTATGACTTTGCAGCCTATAATCCTCTTTCTTTTTCAACCTCTAGCTTTATAGACTGAAAAAGAGAGAATTACTTCACTGTACTCTGGACACGCAACACTAGCATTCACCATCATCAATGTACTAGCTCTGTTAGAACTGCAGTATGAAAGTGTGTTTTTCTCATCTATGTTTTGAGGAAAACCAGCACTTTACTCACTCAGTTAATAATTATTGACATTGTAGATGGCAACACAGCAGAGCAATGGATTATAACTGATAGCTCAGAACCTTCTGTATAAGTTCATTATTTTATATTTGCAAATGGTTAAACACATGCTACTTTTCTATTCTCTCATAATTGAGAGTTCTTTATGTCATTCAGTATGTAATTTTACTACCTCAAAAGTATTTTTAATTTTCTCAAGAAAAGTTTAATAATATATAATTATGCAAAGAACTAATTATCTAGGGCAGCTACTCATTACCTTCTGTTGACAGTCTTTGGGTAATTTTACTTTTAACACGGACCTCCCCTGTAGGGTATTTAAGGGAAGCCAAAAGATCAAGAAAACATTCACTGTTTTCTGCTTGTTGAGATTTGAGAGAGAAGTGAGGCTTTCAGAAAATGGCCAAATCTGAGAATACTTTCTGTATCCACTCTATCCTGTTTTCTAATGCTATTGACAGAATCATGACACTATAAGAAATCTTTTTTCACCTAAAAATTTGAAAATAAGGACTTACAGAAAAATATAGTTTTTTCTCTCTGTATAAACAATCTTCACATGAACAATTTCAAATATCTAAATTACTTTTTTACTATAATCTAAATTTACTTCTTTGCGTCAGATCTTCAGCAGTGACACAAACTGAAAAATCTTGATGTCCCTTTGGAATTAATGCATTAAGAGCTAGGGTTGTCACTAAGTGTATAACATGCATGAGACCCTGGATTTTATCCCCAATGCAGTAAAACAAAACAAAACAAAATAAAAAAATGAATGTTGTATCAAAATTAAAATTTTTTCCTTTGTCTCCTCTGGATTTTTGTGTTTTCCATGATAGTTAGGTTATAGCAAAAAAAAAAAAAAAGACATCAATCACTATAGCTTTAGGTTATAATCTCACAGCTGTTTCTATACGAGTGGTGACAACACAGAAAGACAACATGTACTATTTACTGATACTTGCAAAGTTATGAGGTTCCCTTGTTCCTAGAGACCAGGATTGGGTCTAGAGAAAATACTACTTTTACAGAAGGGATAGGTCACTCCAAAATGAGACTGTACACTGGAGATAACATATCTTGCTATTCAATATTTGAAATGATCAGATTGATCTTTGGAACATGAATATTTGCAAAGTTGTGATAAATTCACCTTTGTATATTAGTATTAATTTTTGAAGGGTAACCTAGGAAAGGAACCAAATGAAAAAGGATCTCATTCTTGAGGGACAAGCTTAGATTTTCCATATGCATCAGTACTAATGACCATCAGTCAGTTAGGGGAAGCCTTACTTGGAAGTCAGAGTTTCATGATAGTGATAAAACAGTCGTGAAGATTTGCAGCACCAGAAATATTCCAGCATTACATGTAAAGTATTGGTCAGGAAGTCCTTGCTTAAAACTAATGCATACAATATTTATAAGTTTAGTTTATGGCACTGTCTGGTAAACAAAAAACACACTTGCCTCAAAACAGTTAGGATACTCTCTGGCATATCTATGTTCTAGATGAATTTCAACAAGAGCAGCTCAACAATGCTGAGTGATGGCAGCACCACACCAGAATGTCGTAAGGCCAGAATACACACTTCCACAACTTTTGAAAAGTCTTTACTAGAAAAAGGTACACTGTCCTCCTTTTCTGCGACTAATCTAGCCAGTAGACTAACATTTTCAAGTTAGATTTAACAAAATGTCTTGAATGGTTGGATATGGTGGTGCACTCCTATAATCCCAGTGACTCAGGAAGCTGAGGCAGGAGGATAGAAAGTTCAAGGCCAGCCTCATCAACTTGGCAAGAGCCCTTAGCCACTTAGGGAGATCGTGTCTAAAATAAAATATAACAAGGGCTAGGGATGTGCCTCAGTGATTAAGTGCCCCTGGGTTTAATCCCTGGTACCAAAGGGGAAAAATTTTTTTTAAAGAGTGTTATTTTTCTGTTTTGCAGGGAGGGCATTTCTGGGGTTGAACCTAAGACCTTGTACATGCTAGGCAAATGCTCTACCACTAAGCTACATTGCCAGCACTTGAATGGTTATTATTTTAATGCAAAGAAAAACTAACTGCATTCTTAATACCATCTCTCTCTAAAGTCTACATAAAGAGAAAGTAAAGTAGAACATCTTTAAGTAGCTATTCAGGACAATAATAGAGAAGAGTCACATGGCTGAACATGTTTAATTACAAAGACACTAAATCCATGTTCCTGAAGTAAAAGAGGGAATAAAAGAAGATGAGAGTTTTTTCCTGACTGGCTGTGGATTTCAGGAAGATGAGTAACTCAAAGATAACTGATGTTTCAGGTTTAAAAGACTAATTATATATATAGAAATAAAGGGATTAGGAAGAGTAAGTTAAAAGTTCAGTTTTAGAGATTCAGAGTTTTAGGTAAGAACACAATATTTAAATTTATGTGTCCACAAATACTAAGACATGCAAAACTGAAACTGAGAAGAAAGGTAAGAACTGCAACAATGGATTTGGGACTCATCAAAATGGAGATGATAGTTGTTTTTCTTTTCAATGAAAAATATACAGAAAAAGCAGATAAGTAAATGTCTAGAAGTAAACTTCAGCAGAAGCTTTCACTTATGAGCAGGTAAGGAAAAGTAATTAGACAGCAAAAGATAATAAGAAAGTCTACTCTATCTGATTTATTGATAAAATCTGTAACCTGATATAAAGATATATTTGGTTTTAAACTTTGCATGTAAGGCAAGAATCATTCCTCACTAAAGGCAAAACCTCTAAGAGCACTTTGATGCTGATGATTGGTGTACCAGACTTTCATTCTATCTGTGGATTCATGTGAAGCCAGGATTATGGGTACAAATTTAGCACTACAAATGAGACAGACCTGTGGGAGATCTGGAAGCTAAAACTGAGGAGATATCCCTCTTCTTGTGCCTTTTCAGCTATTGCTTGTGATCATCAACATGTGAAATTATCCTCCAATAGAATTCTACTTTCTACACCAGCTTCTTGAATTTTGAGAAGTAATGATTAAAGCCACAGCCACTTGATATGACTCTTCAATGCCTGCATTATAGCTTCAGGTGTCTATTTTCCAGATTTCCAGAGTTTAAAAGCAGCTGAGGTGGCAGTGGTAGTTTCTATTAGCATACCTTAAACAGTGGCTTCAGAGGTGATAGTTCCTCTACAATGTGACTACTTAATTCTGGAAGTCATTTCAGGAAAAATGACTTGTACCAGTTCTCACAGGCTTTCACTAAGTATACAGGCACCTAACACCCTATATTAAATTCCTTTCTATTAAGAATATGGGGAGCAGTTTCTGTTTCTTGAATACACACAGTATTTTGAATCTGAATTGGAGGCAGAAAACAGACTTTCAAATTGTCAAAAATAGAAACCTTGGGTTAGATATGTAACCCCATTAGATATGAAGGTGAAGATCACCTATGTCTATTGGAAAATGGGATCCTTAAAGTCCATGCTCTATACAGGAGCAAGATGAGTACTTAAATTATCACCTAAGTTTTTGTGAAATGAGCACTTAATGAAGCTCATCAAACCATGGGATAGGTACCACAACGCAGTAAGGCAAATGGAGACATGGAGTGGACAGCTGATCCTGCCTCCAGTGGAGAGCTTAAAAAAGAAAATGAAAACACAGGACTTTAAATTATTGGCTTAAGGCAAGTTCAGACAAAGGCACTCCTGCCCTGAAATAACCTTATCTCTGTAGCCACAGGGTTGTCATAGCTGAAAGTCAGACAGGAGTCTGATCTTGTGAATTACTGAATTACTGAATCAGGTGGGAAAGTTCCACAGATAGCCTTGCTATAGTCTTTCTTGTGAAAGAAACCAAAAGAGGAGTATTTGTCTGAACCTAGCAACCTTAACTGGTAAAAATGTGGAGAATTAGAATAGATCCTCAAGCTGCTAGGCAGGAAAGAATATTATATCACATTTGTAATGTAATCAACAATTATCAATTTGGGTGAACAAGCAAAAAAGTGTGGGTTCAACCCCCAGCATCTGGTAGTGGCTCTAATACAGTGGTTCCCAAACTGAAGTCCTCAAGCCAACAGGAATAGCATCGCTTGGGACATTAAGAATGCAAATTCTTAGGCCCCACTTCAGGTCTCTTGGATTAGAAATTCTGGGCTAGGTCTAGCAATCTGAGTTTAATGAAGCCCATATATCCTGATGAAAGTAATTGAACACTGCTGAATATACTTTTTCCAGGTCTTCTGAACAGGGACCTTAATCAGATTAAGTGTGCATATGGGAAAGGGACACACCCGACTATTTTTTAAAGACTTTTGCCTTTTCTTTTTCTTTAATTTCTGATATTAATAAAGTAGCCTTGTTTTTTTTTTTCCTTTTAGTTAGCTTGGCAGGAGTCTTGATCTTTTATTAATCTTCTCAGCTTCTGGTTTTATTAATTTTCTCTGTTGATTTCCTGTTTTCAATTTTATTGATTTGTTCTCTAATTATTAATATTTCTTTTTTTTTCCTTCTTACATTGGATAATATGCTCTTCTTTTTATCACTGCCCAAGGTAGAAGATTAGGTGAATAATTTTAGACCTTTCTTTTTTCCTAGTAAATGCATTCAATGCTATAATTTATCCTCTGTGTATTGCTTTTACTTGAATCCCACATTTTATGATAGATTGTGTTTTTATTTTCAAAATTTTTAAATTTGTTTTAGTTCAAATTACCTTTGAATTTTTCTTGAGACCTCTTCCTTGACTCATGTAATATTTAGAAGTATGGTGCTTAATCTCTACCTATTTTGAGATTTTCCAGATTTTTTTTTGTTATTGACTTCTATATTAATTCTATATGTGGCCTAGAAGCAGACATTATATTATTTATATTCTTTTAAATTTGTTAAGATGTGTTTTATGGCCCAGATTGTGATCTGTCTTGATGAACGTTCCATGCAAACTTAAGAAAAATGTGTGGTCTGCCACTGTTGGATAAAATAATTTATAGATGTCCATTATATTTAGTTGATGTTAAGTTCAAATCTGTCCTTACTGATTTTCTTCCCGGAGGATCTACCCATTTTCGATAGAGTGGTGAAGTCACCAATTATACTAGTGGATTTGTCTTTCTCTCCTTGCAGACATGTCAATTGCTTCATGTAGTCTAATGCTGTGTTGTTAGGTGCATACACACTAAGGACTGTTACGTCTTCCTGGAGAATTGATCCCTTTGCCATTTTGAAATGCCCTTCTTTATTCCAGGTTCCACAATTACTCCAACCTGAAATTATATGGGCTTCATTTCAGGAGATCTAAAGGTACTCAAAGTATTTGCAGTAGATTTAAATATTATAGAATGCCTCTGGCATGCTCCAGTACAGGCCTGCAGTGCTTTAGAGCAGAGTCACATCTTCAGATAGCAACTCCTTTGGAAAACTTGTGGTTGGTTTATTTCTAGACTGAGATTCTGATCACAGAACTTCAAGTGATCCTCAGACCTAAAGTGGATATTATCTAATGTACAAAACCATAAAGGTGAATAAGTGCAAGGACATTCCATTATTACACGGAAGTAATAGCAAGAGATCAGTTTTAAGCAGGTCATGAATCAGCAGGTAGGTTGTACGAACAGAAGGTTCATCTTCCCAGTGTACCTACTCTCTCTTCTATACTGCTGTTTTGTTCATTTCTCTCTCAGATCATACCTATGGCCTCTGGGGAGGTCCTAATGACCAGCTCTGAGGAATAAAAAATTCAAGTGTGGTTTAGAGATGGCTCCTCATGCTGGAACCAGCTGGAAGTGATCTGATGAATCATATCTCGACAAAGGGATGACCTTGACAGTGGAAAGAAATCTTCCTAGTAAATTAAACTTTCTACAGTGTATCTGGTTTTCTATATTAATCTATTAATATAGATTTTATCTATTTTACATCTATATTAATCTATTAATATAGATTTTATCTATTTCACGTCAAAGGAAAGCTGACAAAACATATGGAACTACCTCAAATCAATGATTGGCCTGGATGACAAGGGAACTTGGAAAAATTAAAGTGAAGCATGGTGACAAGAAGGTGTGGGGAAAATGGTAGTGGATGAACCTTCAGAATGGATAAATAACACAAGATTACTTTCATCTCATGTGAATGCAAAACAAGCAGGCTCTCAATAATCAGAGAGATAAGAGAACAGCGTAGGAAGTGGCCATGATGTCAGATATGGAAGTTGTGAATAGGCTGAACAGCATAGGCTTCCCACTCCAATGCTGATAATGTCTATCATTACCACTGAGTCCTCAGTCAGCCAATACCTGAGATCAATGCTGAGCTTCCATCATAACATCATAGTCCAGAGAGACAGCCCCGTACCAAAGAACAGGTTGATGACTAATGCCTTTTACCTGGGAAAACAGCAGCAAGCTGTCTACACTGAAATAGACAGTCATCCTAAAAATGAATGTTCTTCTCTGTCCACATTGCTCTGCCAACACCACCGTCTGTGGACATACTCAGTCCCATGGTTTCCTACACAACACTGCCCCTGCCAAGGGTTCACTTTACTGCACAAGAAGTGAGAAGACAGACACATCCCACAGAATTTGTCAGTCTTACCATGTATCCCATCAGCCCAACACAGTTCTGTAGTTCCACCTACCAAGTAAGTTAATAACTCCATCATTGTAGCAAGCAAAAAGTTTGATAAGATCTTTGAAAAGAAGCATAAATGCAGCATTTATGACACCATTTGTTAGTTCATTCGGATGTACCTGGAAACAGATGAACATTAATATCAGTTCCATATCATCAAGTCAATATTTTTTCCAAATCACATTAAAGTGTGTCTCAATTACTAAGAAATTCACTTATATTCTACAAATACTGGGTAACTTTAGTAACACTAATAATAACAAAAGATGGATGGCGTCTTGTCTTGCATTTAGTTTTAATTTAGCTTAAGTTGGTGAAACTAGGCCTGTTAAAAGATGTATATACATTCTGTTGACCAGTGCAACATAGATTAGTCAAATCTAGTGTTTAAACACCCGATTTTCTATTACTTTTACAAGGTTATATTACATTTCTTCCATTTCCCATATCTTAAAGTCTCTGTGACCATGAAGGTTCAGACTCAAGAAGCCTGCATTGACTTCAGTGAGGAAGAACATTGGGATTATATCTTAGCCAGCTACTTCTTTTTTTAAAAAAATTATTTTTAGTTGTCAATGAATCTTTATTTTATTTATTTAATGTGATGCTGAGAATGGAACCCAGTGCCTCACACATGCTAGGCAAACACTCTATCACTAAGCCACAACCCCAGCCCATTAGCCAGTTACTTCTAAAACACTTACTGAGACTCATAGCCATTTACCTATCGACTAAATATGCCTTTACCAACACAGAATATTTTCTTCCCACTCCTCAGTCTTTGATCACAATTCTTAAACTTTGTCCCCTCCACCCCCAACTACTTTTATTACTGTTTTCCCTTAAGGCAGAACCCTTACCAAGGGAAAAGAAAGTAAAGGAAAATAAATGAACAGAAAGAAAAATAAATTAAGAGAAGCAATTCATTCCATAGATATGTAGTTAAGTCCTTATTGTAAAATCTGTCAAAACCAGCAAGATGGTTTGCTGCCTTTACTGAAAGTTCACAGGATTAGGTGGTATGACAGGGCTCAGTTATAGACCAAACCACACAATCTCAATGAGACTTTAAGCTACTGATATTTAAGGAAAGCCTTTGTTGTAGGCAACTATCAAAATACAGAAAAGCTGACAATGCAAGTTACAATGATTCCAAAATGTGAAAAAATGTTTTATTTTCATGAGTCAGGTTTTTAAATTTTTTTTTTATTTTTTTAGGTAACTGTAATTCACATGCAGTTTTTTAAAAAAAATTTTTCAGTTGTTTATGGATCTTTACTTTATTCATTTATTATTTATATGTGGTGCTGAGGATCGAACCCAGTGCCTCACGCATGCTAGGCAAGCGCTCTACCACTGAGCTACAGCCCCAGCCCGTCACATGCAGTTTTAAGAAGTACTACAGGGTGATCTCACATCCCATTTACCCAGTTTCTCCCAAAGGTAACATCTTAAAGTATAGTAAAAAATAATATCACAGTCAGGATATTGACAGTGACACAATCAACCAATCTTATTCCCATTTCCCTTGGTTCACTCGTACCCATTTCTGAGTGTGTGTGTAATTAGTTCTATATGACTTTATCACATGTGTAGATTAATGTAGCTGCTGCCACCATAGCCAAATACAGGTATAGTTTTAAGATACAAATCACTGATATTGCCAGTAAGAACCAATGCTGTCTCTGATAAAACAGATAATTCTCTCTGGTGCAGTGTCACTTAAGCTATCCCCATAAAATGATTTCCAACAGCAGGTCAAGTAATTTAGCTGCCTGCAGGTAACATCTTGTAGATACTTCATCCTGTCAAGCGCAATAGGAGGCCACCATCCTGCTCTGAACAGAAAGTTCCAAGAATGCAGCACTCATATTTTTCCAAGACTTAAAGTAAACATGTGGCAAGCTGCTTGCAAAGCGGGGAACCAAAACCCTCTCTACTATACTTAACAGTCTGATCTAAGTATTCATCAAATTTATTTAAATGAAGAAAAAAATCTAAAGCTGCTTCCTGAAAAAATCTCTGGATTTACCTGTAGCCCACCTTCAAAGGAAAGACAATACTGATAATGTAAGGAACATTTTTCTGGTGAGATACATACATCAAATTCAAGCAATGCATCAATTTGTCCCTGCAGGATTGGCATACTCTTTAGTAGCTTCTCAGGAGCCATTGTCCTCATGACACCATCAGCCCTACAATAATTTTTAAAGAGAAAAGGATAAAACTTCCTTGCATATGGGAAATCCAAGGTCTCTCTCTCTCTCTCTCTCTCTCTCTCTCTCTCTCACACACACACACACACACACTGTTCCAACCTGTGCCCCCTCCCCATGTCCTCGTTCATCTTGTGGGGTCATCGTGAGGCATTATGAGGTTGTGGTTGTTTCCCATTTCTATACTACTTCCTCTTGTGCATTCTCAATCCTCCACCACATAGGCGATGCTTTCTTTCTATCTGCATGGCTCTCAGGTAGAAAAGCAATATAGTCTGGATAAAAGAGGTTGGTTGAATTTCTTAATAGATTTTTAAAAATCTACAACACAAGGTATAGCCATTTTTTGTTGCTGTTGTTGTTTTGAGAAAGAGAACATGCCTTGGAAGTCTACAGAACCTGTAGGCCTGGAAGTGCCACCACCATCCAGTGAGGAAACTGCATGTTGGCATATACTGGTTGCTCAAATGGAGATGGCAGTTTATCAGTAGAATACCAGACTGGAGGTTGGTGCTGGAGAGGGCATCAGAAGGGATAGTGAGCGCTGCACACATCTACAGACCTCTTAGGGAGTCCTTGCATTCAGCGATGGTCAGGGAGTGGCAGTATCACAACAGTTGAAGGAAAAACCTAGGCTGATAATGGTCACCTTTAGAGTCTCTCCCTTCCTAGCAGTGGAGAAAGCATCCCAGAGTGTCCTTGAGGGCCCATACAGGGGTGCAATGTCTTCTAAGAAGGCCATGGACATATTACAGAGAGGTCACTATGAACTGAGAATATCGAGAATGGTGGCAGAAGTCAGAGGATGGTGTAAAATCTAGAATTATCTCTAATGATAAGGGGATAAAGGAG
Organism: Xerus rutilus; assembly: GCA_028644305.1. Taxonomy (NCBI): domain Eukaryota; kingdom Metazoa; phylum Chordata; class Mammalia; order Rodentia; family Sciuridae; genus Xerus; species Xerus rutilus. The sequence goes on along the minus strand of CM053406.1, from coordinate 66,969,964 downwards.
AAAACCCACTAATTTTGTTAATTTTGTAAAGTATCCACCTAGAAGAAACTTGTATTTTAAGCAGACAAGTTTGTATTTTCCACCACCAAGATGAAAAGGTAGTTCAAAGTTAAGTTTAGGTCAGCTATGACAAAGATAGAAATGTCTTTTCATGTGGATTCCTGAAAATAAAAATATTGAACCTTCTACAGTACCTTGCATTATTTTAAGTTAGGAACAGATAAAAGATGTGTACAAACTTTTGGCTGAACACTCTTGATGAGATTCAAACATCTATTTAGAGGTTAATAAATGGTAATTATGGGTTAAAATTCAAGTTATTTCAATAAGGTTTTCTAATCAATAGGTAATATTAATAATTAAATTGTAAATGTGTATACTTCTTAGAACAGTATTACTTCTTCAAAACAGATTCCACCACACACACATTTTAATTTTTACCTCAAAACACACTGAAATAGCTATTGTCATCTACAGCAACTCTACTTTTAAATAAATCTAGCCAGTTCTCTCCCTCTTAAATATTTAAAGGTGCTCATGTGTTTAAGAATTTGGCATTTATTTTAGCAAATAAAATTTTAGACCATGTAAACTCTGAGAAGCTACTCAGATTTTCTTTGCATGAAGATATAAACAAAGTAATGCATATGGCAACCTCATGGCTAACTTCTATAATATTATTTACTGATCATCTTTCAAGTGATTGTAAACTAGGCCTTCATGATCAAAATTAATTGGCACATAAGATTAGTTAAGATAAATCAAGTATGCTTCAAGGATTTATCCTGCTCCAATAAACATGAGAAAGAAATCATACCCTTTCTTCACTCTGGCAAAATCAAATGCCATCTGTCTGTATGAGAAAGCCTTTTCATTCAGATATCTACTATAGCGCCTTATGAAGGTAGACATATCATAACCTGGGGGAGAAGGGAGAGGATATAAAATTAATTAATAAAATATTTTCAATTGTGCTTTTTGTAGTAGTAAGAATTTTTTTTAACTCCTTAAATGAATACAGTTCCAGGATAAGGTCAAATAGTGTATCAGCAGACCTTATTTTAATTCCTATTTCCAGGCCAAAACTAGAATAACTAGTTTAGTTATTCAACCATCCTTACACACAATGTCTCTTCTGATATTTCCTTGCATGTTTGTTCACTGTTTCAATTATAACCTGTTTCATATTTAATATAAGTAGCCATCTGCTAATAGTATACCTGCTTGATGTGCTCGCCATATAGACAGCCAGTAAGTATGGTGAATGAACAAATGATTGCAGTTCAAACCCTATTAATCTACAAAGAAAATTTCTTTAACACTTGAATCACTTTTAAAAAAATTTAGATGGCATCTTTCATTTCACTGTCTCCTACACCTTCATGAAAAATCTATGGGCCTAGTATATCCACAGTTAATTTGTAAAGGGAACATCAAAAATTACAAAAAATAAAATTAATATGTTTAATTAAATATTTAAAAATAATTTTCATATAATTACTTTTCTATTTTTTTATTAAATGGAGCTATGAGTTGCAGTGATTTTGGATTAATAACCTCCCATTAAACTTAAAGCATTAGCAAAAAAAATATTTAAATATTCTCACCATGGGATCCACTTTTGTCCAAAAAATTGCTGAGATTGAATAGTGTATTTCTAGAGGCCAAATACTGAATAAATCTCTGAAATACAAAAACGAGAATTAAACATCTGACCAAAGGGAAGTTTGGGTTTTTTTTCCACAAATTTTCATTGTGATCTCTTTTAGTAATAAAGCTTTATATTTTTCTGATGTCCTCTAAGGGGGAAAACTTTGACTAATACCAACTAAATTAGAATTAAATTCTATGATCTTTCATTTCTACATGGAATAGGAATACTGCAAATTTAACAGGATTCAGTAGATATTCCATACAAAAGGAATAATTATAATTTTATCAATATTTTCCAAAATTAAGTATTTTATGACAACCATTTTCACTCAAAGGAATAAGGAAATTTGCTAAGGGGCATATAGTCTTATTGATCCTCTACCCTAACAATATTTTTTCCTACTAATAGGCTTATATAGTATTTACATTTTAGGCACTAGTAATGTTCTGTATTTTGGTATCTCTAAGACCAGGTCTAACTTAAAATTTACTTTCATAAAAATAACAAAATAGAAGACTATAATTTTGTCCAGATGATTTTGAACCATGAATTTCTTCTTCTTCTCCAAATTAATAAAAATTCAAAGGGCCTTACACTTTTAACATTACCATATTCTTACATAGATGCCTTCCTCCTCTACCAAAAAATAAAAAAAAAAAATAGTTTACTTAGCTTACCTCATTTCCATGCACCATGAGATGATGTGTGGTCACTAAAGCTTTAAACACAACCACCCAGCTGCTATTCGTTGCCCGCTCAAAGAGCGTGTCGGCCATCTGAGGGATATTAACATTGGTCTCGTTGGTAGCCTGGATCAAATCTACAAAAATAGAAGACATAGATCAGTGGTGTTAACGATTAAATACACAAATTCACCTCAGACTTTAAATATTTAATCCTCTTCACTAAACCATTACTTCAAAATTGCTGACAAGGGTCAGTTAAAAAAAATTAAACCATAATGGCTTTATACATAGGCACAGTAAGTACATTATTTACCCAATGTATTTATTTATTTATTCTTGAGCTTATTTTTTTAGTTGAATTCTTTTCTGTGCTTTTTTTATGAATTTTATCTGTTCTTCTTGGACTGATATAATTTTTTTAAATTACAAACTTCAGGAGAGCTAAGACTTACGTTAATCTTGTTTTGCTCTAAGAACAATGTCAGAAATGTGTAGGCACTTATCCTGAACATCATTTGAAGGCAAAAACTTAAATGTGTTTTTTGAAGCATGATAGCTAAAAGCATACTTCACTGGGATTAACTTTTAAGAGTGCCAGTTAATATACCTAGCATGTGAGTGTCAAAATAAAAGCAAATAGTAAAAGAGAAAAGAATTCCATTATATTTATCTAAGCTTTCATAGAATATCATGCATGCATTAAATTACTGTGATTTGACCTGAGTTAATAAGAGAATAAAACCTTTAAAATACATTCATGTACATATCTATATCTTAATATGGCTCCAGGTATATAGGGGATTATATAGTGGTAAACAGGGGGTGTTCAGTGTTCAGAAAAAGTGTTTAGTGCCAAAAAGTTTTCGGGGGCAAACAAAGGTCATGTGATAAAGAATGAAAGAATAGAATCTAAGCCACACTGGGACCTTGCAGTTGTGAGTGCTTCCAGTGGCACAGGTAGACTCTTTAGGACAGCAGATATGGCATGAGTTCTATTACGAGCCACATCCACCCTGCAGAGAACCACATGCTTTATATATGACTGCATGTATTCTATATCACTTACAACCAGAGAAATGAAATGTTATCCTCCATCTGTGTACAATGAATCAAATTGCACTCTCTTATCATGTAGGCCTAAATAGAACAAATAAACAAATTAAATATGAAAAAAAGATTAAAAATGCTGATTTTAGTTCTTTTGAATAAATAAAAGGAGTGTGATGGCTGTATCATAAAAAAAAAGTACAAGTTCTCCATCTTTAATCTTCCTTTAAGGATTATTTTGAGTATTAAAAATGTAATTGATTTCCATGTAAAAAAAAAAAAAGAAAGAAAAACAGCAAATAGAAGCCCAGAAAAGCAAAATTGTGGAGTCAATTAAAAACAACTTCAGAAATTTCAAGAAATAATTAGGGATCCCTGGGGTCCAATGGTACATAAAGTCCTGGTTGGCTGAACTGCAAGAACAGAATATGTAAGTGGAAGACTGTTGCTCTGTGTGGCAGTGAAGGTATTAAAGTTTGGCCTGCTGCATGTGAGGGGAAAACATCAGGGAAAGGCTTTTTGCTGTTTAAAGATGGGAGACATTAAGTATGTTTGAGGACAAGCAAAAAAAGCCAAAAAGGTGTAAGTGGCAAATCAAGTAGAGATAACTTATGGTAAAATTTAGAGGCATGTGAGTTCTAGAAACCACAACTCAGGTGTCCAGGTGAGCATGGGAGAGGAGAGTCCTACAGTGAGACATGAGAATGGAAACTGATTGAGAAGGAAGAGTAATGACAGATACTCTTCTGAAAAGAATGTCTTTGATGAAGAAGTGAAAGTTATTTTCATTAAATCTTGAACCATATGTGTGTGTATGTGTTTTGAGATGGGGTCTCTCTATTGTCCAGATTGGTCTTGAACTCCTGGGCTCAAGTAATCCTCCTGCCTCAGTCTCAGAGTAGCTGGGACTGCAGATATGTGCCACTGCCCCTGATATTATACTAATCTTTTTAATATTTTATATCAGGGGCTGGCAAAGTATTTGCTTGCTGGGAAAATCTTGCCTACTTCCTGTGTCTGTAAAGTTTTATTGGAACATAGCCATGTTCATTTATTTCCCTATCGTCTGAGGCTGCTTTGACACTACAATGACATAGTTGAATAGTTATAACAAATTCAGTTTCAACTCAACTCAGTGATCCACAAGCCTAAAATATTTGTTATCTGACCCTTTACAGAAAATGTTTGCTGTCCCTGCTAAATAGGAAGTGTGTGTAAAGCTTTTGCCATGCATAACAAGCAAAGATCAATAGCTGTTTCATAGCAAAGCAACTGCAGATTGAATTGAGGTAAACTAACCATTTTTTTTTTCCTGAACCACTATTTTAACTTGAGAGAATGTTTGACAGACTTCAAACTATGGTGATTCAGACTTGGTATAGAGTGGCAGATATTTTCTCAAAGATTAAAAAAATTAGTGAGCTTGTGACTTCAAAGAAAACAATAGTACTGGTTGCCAATGACAAAATTTTATCTTTCAAATGAACATTAGAATTTTAAACAACTCTGCCCCGCCAGCTTGACAGATTTCCTGTTTTCAGAAAATCTTTTGATATCATTAGTGACATTAATTTCATTTATTGATAATTATGTAATGGAATGTGTCAACGTTTGAAAGATGTAAATAACTCAATGAACTAATATTTTCTGAATGACTAGTGAATAATGTTACAAAATAATGCATGAGTAAAAGATCCATTCAAAGTACAAGACAGACCAATAGACTTTAATATGACAGAATGCAAAATGTTCATAGATGTGGTTTAGATTCAACAATGCAACTTCTTTTTAAGAAACTGTCTCGTGGACAGTTGTATAGTACCAAAGAAGAATATTCAAAAATTTCTGAAACAGTTGTTTAAATAGTTCTATTTCCAACTAAATATTCTTATAAGGCCAAATTTTATTCCTACATTTCAAGTGAAATAATACATTCCAGCAGATTGAATACAGAAATAGACAATCAGTCTTCTGTTGGGAAATACATTGAGATTTGTGAAATTATGAAACACTACCACCATTCTCACTAGTTTTTTTCATTTGGAAAATAATGATTTTCCCTAAAAGTGTTATTTGTGTTAACATGTCAATAGGTTTATTATTGTCATTTAAAAGTGAATATTTAAAAACTTTCCCAGTTTTAGTTTCTAATAAAGTAAGTATCTGACATAAGCAAAAGCTCTCAATATGTAAGCAAAAGTTCCTCAATAGTGTAAGAGTATAAAGGAGTCTTCAAATCAGTTTAGAGCTGCTATTTTTCATATGCACCTAAAAAGAGAGCTGTTCAGTTGTGGGGCATGCCCACATTTAATTTGAAAATGTTTTTCCATAGTGATCACATCAATTTATGGTCTTACTAGTAGATTACGTATGTTTCTACTTGTCCACTTCCTCACCAAAAAAATGGTTTCCATTTAAAGAATTTTAAAAAATTCAACAAATGCAAAATATAGCTCTAAACATGCAGAACAAATATTCTTGAAAACCAAGAGAACTTAAATGCTTCTTGTCATATTTGAGTCCTTAGAATTCAAAGTTTTAAACTTAGGAAGACATAGCTAGTATCTTTTTGGTAGTTTGAGAAACAACTTTACCGAAGTATAGTTGACCAAAAAAGCCCCACACATATTATAAAGTATACTATTGAAGAAGTTTTAGAAAAATGTAGTCATAAAACTGTCAAAAAAAAATCAAGAAATGAACCTAGCCAACATTCCTCATAGTTTCTTCATGCCCCTTTAACATTCTTTCTTGCCCCTCCTTACTCCCTGGGCAACCATCAATTTAATTTCAGTCAGTGTAAATTAGTTTGCATTTTCTAAATTTTATATAAGGAGAATCAAACTCTTCCTTGGTGGGGAAAAGGTCTGGATTCCTGTGGTCAGCATAATTATCTGCAGATTCACTCACCTTGCTTCCTGTATCGATAGCTCAGACCCTTTTTATTGCTGAGGTGTATTCCATGACATAAACATACCAAAATCGTTTCCTCATTTACCTGCTAATGAACATTTGGGGGTGATTCCAGTTTTCGGCTATCATACATAAAGTTGCTATGAGAATTTGTATACAACTACTCATATTTAAATGGATATATGCTTTCATTTCCCTTGGGTAATTGCCTAGGAGTAGACTAGTTGAATAATTTTTTGATATTTAATTTGAGAAAAGACTTCCAAAACATTTCTATCATATTATATTCCCACCAGCAGTGTATGAGTGTTCCAGTTGCTGTACATCCTTGCCAAGTTTTGATACGGCCTTTTAATGTTTTTTGCCATGCTAACAGCTATGTTGTGCTATCTCACGGTGGCTGTCCTTTGCATTTCCCTAATGACTAATGATGGTATTTAATACACCTTTGTTTAGTTTTATTGTTATTCCAGGCAGGAGTATATATACTGACCCTCCTTGTTATTCCATCTTGCCACAAATTATGCGTCTCTCTTTTGGGAGGTTTTAAGCCACTGAAAATTTATCTTAGAAAACCTCAAGAGAATTAAAGAAATAGATGTAAGTGGGAAAACAACTTTAACTTTTAGTTATTGTAAGTAATTATTCACTAAAATAAAAAATAGCAACAAATCTAAACAGCTCTCAAATCTGTGGCTGCTTACAACTTTTTCTGGTACTATGTGAGATGATAATCACTTGAGCCTTGTGAAAAGGTAGCTCATTACAGGACCTTCATTACCTCTTACTTGGACTGCTTTATGATCTGTTCTCTGGATCACCTCCAGTACAATTAGATTTGTGAAAAATTAACTGCCCAAGAGTAATCTGATCTCAGCCTCTGTGGGGCCTCTTGCTGTCCACTGAATTAAATACAAATAACTCAAGTATATATTTTATACCTTATAACTTGAGCAAAAGGTTTTGACTTACACTTTAAGTATAAGGTTTATATCTTATACTTTACCTTGAGGATAAGGTCTTTTCATTAGAAGATTCAGCTACCTTCTCAATATTTTCTCTGCCACAGTTGTGCTTCACCAAAATTATTTGTAATACTTTTTTGTGCTCTTCTCATTTCCTAAAATTTCTCTGCTGAGGATTAATCTCAAATACTATATACCCCATGGTGTCTTTTCTAACGTTGTCTTTCAATGGAAGAGAGGCTTCAGTCTTCTCTTCCATGCAGCATAGGAGCAAGACACTGGACTTGGGGCCAGAGACCTAGTTTACAACCAGACTCTGCTACTTAAGACAAGTTAGCTGGATCACTCTGTGGCTCTATTTAGGCACTTAGCAATGAGGATGGCATTAACTACCTTACAGAATAGACACTGCTATTTATGCTAATTCTTACCTAATATACCATTGTTGTAGTCCTTATTACACAGAATTATAGTAGTTAGTTTATATATCTCTCCTCCACTGGAGCTCCAGGTTCTATAGGTAGGAATGAGGTCATGTCTATATCTCTGGGTCCTTGATACTTAACACAGGCCCTGAGGTATACAGCTGACATACATAAAACACAATAATTTGAGATGGTTACAACTGGCTTATTATCTGTCTCACTGTAAAATAATTTTAAAAATTAACGATGGGTATTAGAAGCTAATTTCTCTTAATAACTTATCAGATACAACTAAATCAAAAAATTAGGATTAGTTACTCTCTATTTCATTGTTATATATACTTTTGTCAGCAGCCTAAATTAAGAAAAGCAATCTCTAGTCCATCTAAAAATCTCTTCCTAAGTTTAATTATATGATTTATAAAGCTCTACAGGGACAAGTTCCCTTTGACTGAATGCCAGAAAGAAGAACAAAGATTGGTCATTCTTTTAGCATACAATCATTGTCTAAATCTGAGCTTCCATAAAAAGAAATTAAGAAGCTATACAACCAAGTCCAATGACAGACTAATATACAATTTTATCACATAATAGCAGCTCATAATATGTGTCACATGAACTAATATACATGCAAAATTATGAGCTATAGTTATTTTAAATTTATTCCTCCCTCCTCCCATCTGTTATAGAATGATTTTTATGTCTCTCTCACAATTCATATGCTGAATTCCTCATCCCCCATAGTATTAGGAGGGGGCCTTTAGAAGGTGAGTAGGTCATAAGGGTGGAGCTCTTAGGAAAGGAATTAGTGCCCTTCTAAAATGGACTTGAGAGAGTTTTTTAGTTCTTTGTGCTATATGGGGACACAATGAGAAGTCAGCCGTCTGTGACCTAGAAGATCCCCAGAGAGCCTGGCCGTGCTAGACTTCCAAACTCCAGAACTCTTAAAAAATAAATGTCTGCTATTTCTATGTTGTGATATTTGCCCTCAAAAACTAATACCAATCCTCCCTCACTTCCTGGCTATTTGCTTGCTAGTTAAGAAGATTGGGAAGCTCAAACCCACAAACACTTGTAGACAGAAACAAATTCTTCCAATTTGGACAATACAAGAAAAGAAGGATATGGATTATTCACAGGTTTTCCTTGTTGAGTTTAGTACAAATGACAGACATTAATGTTGCCTCACCAATATCTATTTCTTTCCCTCTTCTTCTACATCGGAAAAATCCTGTCTCTGTCCCTGCCCTGCCTATCAGAAAGGCCAACATGTCACATTGGGGCAATCCTGGCTTCCCTTGTAGCTAGATGTATGAGCAACAGTCTGCTAAGGTCACTTGCGAAAATATTTTCCTTTGTAATACAGAGATGCATAAAAACAGAGTAGAAGTACATCTCCATTCCCTCAAAGGCTATAGCCACGTATGTGTGTGACATCATGACCATCTCAAGACAGAAGGCCAGACTTCACGAATAAGCTGAAGTAACAGAAGGAAAACATGGAAAGTACCTGGGTCTGCATAATATTTGTGGGCTCCTAACCAAACCTTAGAACTATCCCACCTTCAGACTTCTTGTTAAGGAAGATAGCAAATCAATTAAGTCCTTAGTTTGAACACTCTGTTATTTTCAGCCAAATGCATGTTAATTGATACAAACTGAAACATAACATAGCAAAACAAAAGAACCAGGCTCATGACTTTTAAGGTATCTTCTAGCTCTAACATCTTTTGGGTATCTTGCTGTTCCTTAAAATCTCCAGGCATCTGTGGCTTTTCAGAGTGTTTGACAGTCCCCCCAAAATACCTGTCTCTGAGATAAGAGCCATTTGCCTACAAGTTTAGTTTCATGTGAGCTGATGACAGGAACCAGATAGAGGGCACAATGGAAAGTATTATATTTTAGGAAAGAATAAAGGACTACTTTTTTTCTCATGTAGAAAGAACACTTAATAATGTGACAAGAATTTATATGATGTAAATTTTGCATACAGAAGTTCTGAGGTGAGATGGGGAAGTCCGGGAAATAATCAAAACAAGACCTTGAAGGGGGCTGGACTTCCCATTCACTTCCCAAAAGAAGAGATGGTGAGGAGAAATTCTGGGAGAACCGGGGCACATCTCGGAGAGGCTGAGGGTTCTCCGTAAAATGAAAGTACACAGTGAGGTTTTGGGGGGAGTGACACCTGCAAAGGAGATGCTGAGGACTACACAAATGAGAGCAAAGAAAAGGACAGCAAGAGCAAGAGAAGATGGCCCTAAAGTGTAGGTGACAGGGATGAAAGGGGTGAGAAAGAAAAGACAAGACACCAAGCTCAGACAGGGAAAAGGGGAGCAGCTTGTAAATGTGCCAACATGATGGCTTTTATTTGCATAACCTAACAATTTTTTTTCTTTAAATAGAAAGGTATAAAATGGGAACTTTTAAAATTTCTCACTTAACTTACTCAATACAACTGAATAAATTTATTTGTATTTTCACATTACTACACATAATCTTTAATGGAACTTAGTTTCTAGAGTATTTGAGTAACTTCTTTCCTCTCAAAGGGAAAATAGATATTCCATAATTTTTGTAGTCCTTTGTAAAAATATATACAGAAAAAAATTCCCTCTCATGCTATTTATTCTCTGATAGGATTTTGGCACATTAAAAATTAGGAGATTTAATATATAGCATAGTTATCAAGTTAAGATTTTGAAGCCAGACCAGACCTATTTAATTACTTTCTATTAATTAATAATGGTGTGACCTTGACCAAAGTTGCCTCTCTGAGTCTCCAATTCACCATTATTATGATGGGGATAATGAAAGCACCTATCAGGCAGCTGTTTTACTAAACTAGATAAGGCAAGCAAAAATATCTAGCATAGGGCCTGATATCTTATAAGGAGTGTGTGTGAGTATGTGTGTGTGTGAGGTGTGTGTGTGTGTGTGTGTGTGTGTGTAGAGAAAACACACAATTATAATTAGTCTCCTTTGGCTACCTATATTAAAAAGGACTTGGCATACTTTGTTAATTAATTCATTTGATTCATTTATTAACAAATAACTATTGAAGGCCTATTATATGCCTGGCACTGTTTTATCAGCTAGAGATAGAGCAAGCAACAGAACAGACATGGTCTTCCTTCACAGAGGTCACATTCTAAAGGAGGGCACAAGCTAGATATATGATGTCAGGCACAGATGAGAAGCCTGATGAAAAATAAAGAAAATAAGGGGGTGGATGGATGAGTAGACATAAAGACAGACAGACAGACAGACAGATACAGATAGGGTGACCAGAAAAGGCCTCTTGGAGAAAATGACATGCAAAGAGACCAAAATGCAGGGTCATTCAATCTTCATGGGAAGGACTGTTTCAGGCAGAGGAAACAGTAAAAGGAAAGGCCCTGAGATGAACACGCACCTGGGAGGTTCAAGACAAAACAAGAAAGCCGGTGTGACTGGAGAACAAACACAAGAGAGAGAGTGGCAGATAGAGAACTGGTTGGGTTCCTGATAGCTCAGTGTGTCACAGATCGCAGGAAAGGCTAAGTATTTCATTCAAAACATTTTGAGAAGCTGCTGTAGCCTTTAGATCAGGGAAGTGATGCAACCCAATTTATATTTTGAAGAATTATTGTGGCAACTCTTTGAAGCACAGACTCTGTTGGGGGAATGGAGTTAGAGAAACAAAGGAGGTGATTTCAATAGTTCAGGTGATAGGTGATGATAGGGCTTGTATCAGTGCAGCAATAGGATAGAAGTAGGAAAAAAAGGTAGCATTGCAGATATTTCAAAGGCCGAGAGGAATAGCTGATAGATTGGATGGGTGGGTAAGTAGGTGGGGGGCAGGCATAAGATACTGAGAGGAATCAAGAATGATAAGCTTGAATTTACTTGAACAACTGAATGAATTGTCTCCTGCAGGTTCTCTGGGAAAAAGAAAGAGAAGCTGCACAGATGTGGCATGTGCTTGTACTTAGTTTGTTTCTCTTTCCATCCACTTCGGCTGACTGTCACTCTCTTCTTTGACCTCACTTGAGAGGCATCTCCATGCTCTGTCCTGAACACGTTTGAGCTACATCCAATGGCATGTCTACTGTCAACAGAGCACATGAAAACAAAGCTTCAAAGTACATCAGTCATTTAAAAATCACTGAAAAACTGTACCCCCAAATGTTTTAAACATGGTCCACTTTGAGCTGCAGGCACCAGCAACCTCTCAAAATAAACATGATGAATTACTGACTATGATTCTTCTCACCAACTGAAGTAGAAGAGATATTGACCATGCCTCCAGAATACAGTCCCATGACTTAGTTCCAAGGAGCCCAATTGCCTGCATGAGTTAAAAACCAAGGCCACATACCACTATGACTTTGAAGTAGTGCAATGGGGTGGAGGGAAGAAGCAGCCCATATGACAAATACTGGCAATCTCTAGGATTATAGAAAATTATTACCAACAAAAATTGGAACATTATGTTTTATCCTTTAGGATCTGTATATAACTACTTGTGAGATTAACAATGCAACCCTAAACAAGTCATAGAACTTTCTGTCCCTAGTCTTCATTGTGGGTTAGAACTAATTACATATGCTCACCAGCCTTAACACTACATTGCTTTTATATCTCATCTTCTTCTGTTTGTTTTTTTTAAAATTATTATGGGTTTCTCAAAAGAATTCTGTGCTTTTAGAAGGAGACAACAATTTATATGAACAGAAATTTAAAACAATAAGTAAAGCCAGAATGGTTATGCACATCTGTAATCCCAGCTATCTGGGAGGCTGAGGCAGGAAGATTCCAAGATAGGGGCCAACTCGAGCAACTTAGGGAGAACTTGTCTCAAAATAAAATTTAGAAAGGTCTGGAGATGTAGCTCAGTGGTAAAGAACCAATGGATTCAACCCCTAGTACATAAATACATACCTATAATTAAAAAAAAGTTGACAGCAACATAGAGGTAAGAGATGGACCTTTGTAACAGACCACTGAAACAGAAGATCTTGGTGCACTCGGCAATCCTCAAAGAATCACAAGCCAGTTCTCTCGGCTGGCAGCAAGTGCTGGAAGGATGGCCTTTGATGACTTGGTTGCTAGGGAGATTTTAGAAGATACATGCAGCTTGAGTTTCTTGTTTCCTGCCACTACCACAGGATGATCAACTACCTATGTCTAGTCTTCAAGTGTGTCAGGTAAATTAACACATGACCTATTTACATGATGGCCTTAAGGTTTGGTTTCTTTTTCACGGAACTTTGGGCTAAAAAAAAAAAGCTTTCTGGGGCTGGGGTTATGGTGCAGTGGTAGCGTGCTCACCTAGCACGTGTGAGGCACTAGGTTCGATCCTCAGCACCACATAAAAATAAAATAAAGATATTCTGTCCACCTACAACTAAAAAATAAATATTAAAAAAAAAAAGCTTTCTAAGAAGTTGCCTTTAAAATATCCCCAAAACACTATTTTGGGGGGTTTCTAAAGAAGAATTTACCATGATGATAAATTTGCCATATCCCAGCACTGAGTAGCCCTGCATGCCTTTTAAAATATCTAACCCACATCCCCCGTCCCCCGTGCTTCAACCATAGCCTATCACTTCCTACTCTATCCTCAGAAAAGAAGAGCTATTTCATCCCCAGTTAACTCTTTATGTTGAACACTTCCTTTAGAGTGCTCTAGAGCCATAAGGAAAGGCAGTGCTTTAGAGATAGGACTCAAACCACAGAAACCAGGCATTGGTTTTCTGTTCCAATCAAGCTTCCTACCCACATATGTGAAACTTGTGTTTCCTAAAAATAAATAGTATTCAGAAATGGCAATTGCTGCTGCAAGCATCTGGGACTTTTCTCCTTTGCTGTCTCTATAACCTAATCTGGAAGATGTCTCCAGAATTCTCTTCCATTTTCATTCCAACTCTCATGCAGGACTGGATCTTACTGAACACTTTCCATTCCTTTTCCTCGACCATGTGAAAATCTTTGGCAGCATCTCCCAGCATTATCGCATCTCTTTGACCTTACCCAAAGCCTTACTGTTTTTATTCTTCAGAGCACTCATCTTACTTCCTAGGAGGAAACATTCAAAAAAGGCCTGAGTCTATTTTCTTTCTGAAATACCAAATAGGCTGCACAGCTGAGAACATCTACCAACCAAGTCTTATCTATACAGCAAGTAAAAAATAAATCTAATTCATTGTTCCTATATAGTTTGGAGGGCAAGGTCAGGGAAGATCTTTTTGGTATCCCCAAACAGAGGTTAAGACAGCACTTGGGGATGCAAGCTCTAGATATGGAAGAGAAAGTGGAGGCCAATGGGAATGGAGTTAGGCCTGGTCTGGGCATTGGTTTTCACCCTTGGACTATATGCATCTTTGTAGCAACTGCAGGCCTAGTTGCCCCCCTCCAGAACATCTCCTCATGGATTCTGATGGCATACAGAATACAGCTTTAGCTCTGAATACATATTTATTTTTTACTGTAGGATTTAAGTAAAAAGATAAACAGAATATGCATTGAAAAGAAAAAATCATTTAAGGATTCCCTCCATTTATACTCTTAATTACCAGGAAACAAGGAAAAATAGAAGGAAAACTGGAAAAATGTTTTATATTTCATTGGAAACATTGAAGAGAAGTTGTTGGGACCACTTAATAGTGTGGGAGAAAAGAAGTGAAGCCTGGTTAGAAATTCAAAGCAAATGGTGGAGGGTAGCAGCAGAAAAGTCAAGAGAGGGTCAGCCTCTAAGGCTCTATCTCTTTCTGTAGAAAGAGGCCCTATACAGATGAGAACATCCACCAACCAAGTTATTCCACTCTTATCTATCCAGCAAGTAAAAAAATAAATCAAATTCCTTGTTCCTCTATGGTTTAGGGAGTAGGGTCAGGGAAGATCTTTTTGGTATCCCCAAACAACACTATTTTCAATCCTTAAAACATTGTAACAACAATTAGTTTCTTTAGTATTTCAGGTACATTATGATTAATATAGATTGTGGTGAGATACCTGGAGAACTTAAATACTAATCAGAACATTGTTCTAGACATTCTTGGATTCCTTATAGCACTGCTTCTATCTGGCCAGTTTGCTCCTACCACCTCTGCCAGGCCCTGCTGTTCATGGTGCCCAACCAGAAAGGACAGCACTGGTGGTCAGCTGTACAAGTAACAGCATCTCGTGCATCTTGAGCCCTGAGAGGAAGGCACTGATGGGGAAACTGAAAAAACAGAGCAGCAGCTCAGATCACCAGAGGATGGAAGAAAGCTCAAAAGAGTGAGCTAGAACAAGTAGTAGATTTAGAAGAAGGGAATCAAAAGCTTTTACTAGAAAATCAGCTTTTAAGAGAGAAAAATTCATGGCCTTGTAGCTGAGAAGCAGAGGTTAAGACAGCACTTGGAGATGCAGGCTCTAGATATGGAAGAGAAAGTGGAGGTGGAGGCCAATGGGAATGGAGTTAGGCCAGGCCTGGGTCTCACCCTTAGACTATGTGCACCTTTGTAGCAGCTACAAGCCTAGTTACCCCCCTCTAGAGCATCTCCCCATGGATTCTGATGGTACTGACTCTTCAGATTCTGAGTCTGATATTCTGTTGGACATCCTGGACATCTTGGTCTGAGTTCTTTAAGTGTCCTTTTCTGGAGTCTACCAGCCTGGAGAATTTCCCTGAGGACTACCTAGAAGAACCCAGTTCCTTATTAGCCTTTTTCTGTCAGTGGGAATGTCATCAGCCAAGCTGGAAATCCTTAATGAACAAATCATTGTGACCATGTGCATATCAATTTCCTCATCTTAGGGATACTCTCTGAGACAGAGCCATGCTACTGTGGTAGTGAAAATCAAAGAAGCACCTCTCCCTCAGAGAATGACCACCCTGAATTCATTCTCAGTGAGGAAAGAAACGGTAGAAAATAACTTCATTCCAGAGCTGGGTTTCTCAAGTCTAGAAACCAGCTCTTAATTCCAGAGCTGGGTTTCTCAAGGCTGGGTTTCATCAGCCACTGCTTGAAGCCATCTTCCTGCCTGCTGGATGCTTACAGTGACTGGATATGAGGGCTCCCTTTCTCTCTTAAGTGACAATCCTCTCCGCTTAGGAAGTATCTTGGAGGACACTTTTGCCAATGAATTCTTTCCCCAGCTAATTAGTCTCTGAAGAGTTTCCCAATACTGTTGCTTCCTTGGTTATCACACTGCCTGGAGGCTAGCGGAAAAGCCCATCCATGTGTCATTCAAAAAGCCAAAGTAGCAAGTGTATAGTCCAAGAAGATTCCTTGAAAGTATTTATCTGTTTAAATCTCATCCATAATCCCAAGTGTTGCCTTCTGACACCAATGGTCCCTGGCATTCAGATATAATATTTTAATTCTGAACTATAGCTTTTGAGATTGTACTATTGCCTTAAACGCATGAGTTTTCCCTTATGTAAAGGTCATTAGACAAGCATCTCAAAGTAGACATGGAGTTTATGAATGGCCTTTTGTCCTTTCTTTTCCCTCTTTCTGGCATTCCAGGCTTGCCTCTGTTTTAGGTCCTTTAGTATGCTTCTGAAAGCAGGGAGAACACCTACCTCAAGGGACCCCTTTCCCCTCATGTACAGTTCAAGAAAAGATCAAGAGTGTCCTATAAAGTGTGAGAAATTTACTATGTAAATACTTGATGGACTCTTCCTGCTAGTGTGGCTTCTGGAATGTACTTCTCCATTTACCTAAAACTCCCTATGCAATTAATAAATGCAGTGCAGAAAAAAAGAACAACATTGTTCTAGAGGAATCACTTTCTAAAACTGAAAATGCTTCAGTGTTCATAATTGGCAAAAAAGTTGTATACTACCCATATCTACTTATATTTTTTCCAAAATGTTAAGCTAAATCAAAATATAGCTATATTTTCCACAGCACAGATAATGCTTAATTTACTCAAGTTTTAACAGCTCTTTTACTAGACATCTCAGGGTCTTTTTACAGCTCTCAGAGTTAAGAGCAACTCAAAATGATTGAGTTATTATACAATCTTTCAGCTTACAAAGCTAACTTATGTCAAAGAGACAGCTGAATTCTCAATAAAATCTAAAAATTTAGGGCTAAATATATCATTATAGTACATTTTCCATTTACCCACTCATACTTGCACCAATATCTGTGCCTGAAACTTTACCTACATTAGTATCTTTAACCCAATTAGTAGACACATCTACTATACAATTCAAAAGAGTAAGTAAGGTTTTCAAATTTCAAACTTTCCATGTAGATACTTCTCTCTTACCCTATTTAATAACCTCCAATCTTTTCATTTTCATTTTCCTTTATTACAATGGTAGGAAAAAAATGGCAGTATTACATTCTTCCAAAAACTCTCTTTAGTGATCCAACTCTTCTTTAAAACTATCCATGTCTAAGTGCTCTGAGCAAGCTTATCAGACAAGCAGCTTCACAAATATAAGATATTTTGGCAATTAGTTTTGCTCTATTTCCTCCAAACTTATTCTTCTCATTTCTGCCCATCTCCTTATAAACTTCTCATGCTTACCACTAAGAAGAATGATATAAAATTGCAAAGATATTTTCTTAAGTCCTCCAGTGCTCAGTCTAGAACAGGTTTCTTAGCCTTGATACTATTGACATTTTGGGCCAGATAAGTCTTGGTTGTGGGGAGTATTCTGTGCATCATAGAATATTTAGCAGCACCCCTGGCATTTACCACAGTAGACCAGTAGCACCCTCCCTCTGCCAGTCAACAGTCAAAAACATCTCCAGAAAGTTTCAAATAGTTCCTTGGAGAACATTTGACAATGAGAATTTCATATTTAGAGTAAAAGCTGGAAAATCTCAGTTCCTGAAATTGGGTTGGAGTAGGAACCCATAGAAGCTGTGACCAGTGTTCTATCTAGTTTTGGCTGTGGACAAATGACCATGCTGTATGCCTAATGTCTTTAAGAACCTAATATACATGTATACCACTTAAGAGTTGTAAACAATTACATTTATAGAAAAGGAACTCTCACATAATCAAGGATAGCAGTCTCCAGCTTTTGAAGGGGTTATGATCCAAAAGTTTACAATTATATTTAGGATCAGGAACATATTTGGTTGAACTATATGAAATTAACACTGTCGTCAGTTAAAATGATTAAATATCATCAGTAATTTCACATAATTCAACCTAATAATTTCTCTCAGTAGTAACTGCAGGTTTCCATAAAATCCTATTAAACTATTCTCTTCCTTTGCTTCCCCTTTTCTCCTGAGGTTCCCAGGTAGTATGGCCTGCATTTTTCAAGCCTTCTTATAAGGAGGCTCTCTATCTCCTCAGGCCTGTGGAAAATGTGCAGCCTCAGAGCTTTTCAAGGATCCTGTAGTACAAAGAGAGAGATGTTCATTTCCTATGTTTCTATTTGGCTCCCTTTTCTAATTTAACTAGATCCCCCAAACAAATTATGGGATCTTTGCATATATAAGAGAACACAGAAGATTCATGTATAGTTTACAGTATGACAAAGATTACTGGCCAGCTCAGAAAAAAAGTTAGAAAACATCAAAGGAAAAAACAAACAAAGGAAAAGAATTGCACCTGTTAGAAATGGAGAATATAGGTTACTAAAGGGAAGTCTACTTTGAATAGCAATTCTCTAATGCAAGGGTAAGAGCAAGTGTTGAGAGATCAGAGTGGTATCTATCAATCATCAGTCAACTCCAGATACAATATCTTGTACAGAAGATGACCAACTCTCCCATCTATTCTACAATGAGGAGTGGTGGCAGAAATCCAGGGCTCAAAAAACAGCTGAGATCATAGAGTTTAAATTTGAAACTCTATGGGTCACAGAGCTCCAATTATCAGGTAACAGAAGTGGGAGCAACAAGCACACAGCAATGTTCTTTTAAGTTACAGGGTAATACAAGCTCCCTGGCACTTTTCTTGTATCCTCTGGGCCACCCTTGCATTTGGTTACATGATAGTCCTTTCTTTCCTCCTCAACCTTGGAAAAGGAAAAGCCCTCACCTCCCTCATACAGGACCTTCTAGGCTCTGATTCCTCCAGGTCTTTCTATCTATTCTTTTTCTTTATTCTTTTTAAAATACCTTTTCCCTGTACCTTCTAAATATGTGTTCAAAATAGCCCATTTTTGAGGGAAAAAATATAAAATCCCTCTCTTGACCCATGCCATTCTCTAGATTCCCTAAATTCACACGTTCTCCATTTTCTTGGGAACCCACTCTAACACAATCATCCCTGCCATCCTACTATATCTATCCCAGGGTCATCAGAGTCCTTGAACCTTCCAAAGCTGATGGACACTCTCTGGTCTCCATTTTGTGTATCACTTGACAATCCTGAATCTAGACCATCCATGTTCATGGATAGAAAGAATTAATATTGTTCATACTAACCAAAGGGATTTACAGATTCAATCCCCATCAAAATACCACTTTTCTTTTTTTTACAGAATTGGAAAAATAATCCTAAAATTCATATGGAAGCTCAAAGACCTCAAATAGCCAAAGCAATCTTGAGCAAAAAGAAAGCTGAAGGCATCACAATACTTGATTTCAAGACATACTACAGAGTCATAAAAACTGAAACAGCATGGTACTAGCATAAAAACAAACACATGGACCAATGGAATAGAATAAGGATCCCAGAAATAAATCTATGTATCTACAGTCAACTAATTCACAATAAAGGCACCAAAAACATACATTGGAGAAAGAACAGCCTCTTCAGTAAATGGTGCTGGGAAAAATGAATGTCCATATGCAAAAGATTGAAATTGGCCCTTCTGTACAAAAGTCAAGTCAAAATGGATCAAAGACCTAAATGCAAAATCTGAAACTACAAAGAGAAAATGGTTCAAGAGAGTGATTTTCTGGATAGGACCCCCAAAGCAAAAATTGATAAATGAGATTCTGTCAAACCAAAAAGCTTCTTTACAGCAAAGGAAACAATCCATAGAATGAAGGGACAGCCTATAGAATGGGAGAAAATATTCACCAACTATTCGTCTGACAGAGGACAACACCCACAATGTGTCAGGAATTCAAAAACTCAACAATAACATAAAAGTAATCCAATTAAAAATGAACAAATAATCTAAACAGATACTTTTCAAAAGAAGAAATACAAATGACTAACAAATATGTGAAAAAATGCTCAATATCATTACCCATCAGGGAAATGCAAATCAGAACTACAATGAGAGACTATTTCACCCCAGTCAGAATGTCTATAATAAAAAATAAAATAGCAAATTCTGGCCCAGTTTTTAAAGCCATATTTCCTGGGTTTGGGGAACCAGGCTTTTCTGGCCCTCTTATCTCTGCCTTTCCTGTTTGGTCTACATTAGTGATCCTTCTTTTTCTTCCAATTCCTTAATCATTGAGTATCCCCAAGATGACATCTCCAGCTTCTTTTCTGTGTCAAGATTTTATGAAGCAATCTCTTCCATGCTTATATTTTTTCTAGACCTAAATAATCTAACATGAATCAGCAAAAGTGGAAATCATCCTGGGCTCTTCAAACCTACTTTGTGTAGCTCAGATAATGATGCTGCTGTCCACAAAGTCACCTTGGTATTCTAGCTCAGCATCATCCTCATCTTTCTTGTTCTCCATATCAGTCAACCAGCCTCATACAGACCCTGCCTCCTACATAGCTCTAAATCTATTTCTCGGATCTACCTTAATGTTCTTACTATCTTCTACTTGGTTCACAATTGCTCAATAACTCCTTTGCCATTTTTAATCAGCTCCCAAAAGTATAGTTTTAAACACAAAGGTAATCATGTCATTCTACTAAGGACATGAACAGTTGCATATAGTCCTTCTCAACCTTAGTTCCCTACTACACTAAAGCAGTCATTATATATAACCAATTAATTTCTCTTTCATGCATTTGGACTAGTATTAGATATATACCCTCACTGAGAAAATTGAGAAAGTAGTCATTCAAATCTTGTTCTGTGTTTTATGGTTCAGATGAGGAAACTGGATTGAGAAAGGCTGACACGGCCTCCTGCTAGCATTTCATATACAGCTGCCTCTAGCAGGAACCACACATGCTCTTGCACACCTGTGTGTCTCTGAACATGCTGTTCCCCTGGCCTGGCGTTCTTCTCTTCTCCTATCCCTCTACCTGAAAGCTCCCATTCGAGATGCTCAGACAATACTTCCTTTGAGCTTCCTCAGACCTTGCCAAACACACGGCACTCTGTACATACCCTTAGACCTTATCTCACCCTATCCAGCAGATTTATTTACATATCTGTGTGCTTTTCCACGAGATCTGCTTTTCCAGCAAAATTCCTGAAATATAGT
Source organism: Xerus rutilus (assembly GCA_028644305.1). NCBI lineage: Eukaryota > Metazoa > Chordata > Mammalia > Rodentia > Sciuridae > Xerus > Xerus rutilus. The sequence continues at coordinate 66,948,979 of CM053406.1, read as the reverse complement.
GAATATGGAAAACTTTTTTTTTTATACTGAGGATTGAACCTAGGGGCGCTTTACCATTCAGCTGAATACCAGTACTTTTAATTTTTTATTTTGAAAGATGAGGTCTGCTAAACTGGTTAGGGCTTTGCTAAATTGCTGAGGCCAGCCTTGAACTTGCAATCCTTATGTCTCGTCCTCATCAGTTGCTGGGATTACAGGTATGTTCTACCATACTCAGCTTAAAAAACTTTTTTGAGAGAACTATAATAAATGTTTCTTTCCTTCTTGTCTTAAAAACCTGCAATAATTATTCATTTTTTGTAGCTCCATTTATTGTTTTAAAAATGAGAACAATTTAATATCACACTGAAAGTAATCAGAGTTACAGGAAAGCCTACAATCTACTCCACCTCACTCCCAACCCCCACTCTTGGGCAATGACTCTTTTTCAAAGGAACAGATGGAGGGAGAAAACCATGACAATAATTCTTAAGATGAGTTACACCAAGATCTGTGCCTCTTTCCCAGATGTTAACAAACATGTGGCAAAAAGGGGGGTGGGGGGGATGACATGTAAGATATGCATAGAACTTGTTAAAATCCTCTGTAAAGATCCATGTGCCTTTGCTAATCTGCATTCCTGTTAGAAAAAGAAGCAAAGCTTGTCCCTGGAGTCTAAACAAGGCAAGAGTTATGATGAGTACCACATTTAGCTTCAAATAAAGTTATACCCCATGGCCAGAACATACCCCATGTAAACATGGATGGCAGGTGTTGGCTGGGGAAAACCCTTCCATGCCACTGATAGATACAGTGACCCCCACCAGCTTGAGGACACAGGCCTCTTTCTGCACTGGAGCACTATTTCTGACAGATGACCAGAAGCAATAGGAGTAATGCCTACTGTGTTGCTTGGCATTGGCTAAGAAAGAGAATCAAGGGAATCACGTTGGTTTACCTCCTCAGAAAACATGCACCTCATTGTTATTAAAAAGAATTGAAGCAAGGCCCAAAACAAAAATGGAACATCTCTAATTTCAGCAGGTTTCAGGATCAATGCACCCTGATTCATTCCTTCCTTAACATTCTGTGGTGCTAAACTAGATTTGGAACCTTTTCATCTGACTCTTTTCTTTTACTCACGTTGACACCACAGTGTTATGAACTCCTTCGTGTCTTCAACTCTAGCCTTACTTGACAATTTCCCTACAATATCACCTTCCAATACCTAAGCATCTGTCTGTGGATTGCTGGGAGTCCCATCAGGTGCCTCACCATCCCACCAGTCCTCTCTGCGAGTGACTAGACCAAGGTTCTCAAAACATCTCTTCAAACTAATTGCACTCTTACTCAAAATAATTTCAGTGTAGCTCTTTTTTTTCCCTTTGACATATTACTTAATTTGGTTACTATGTTTATTGTTTATTGACTCTCCTACCCCTACCTCAAATGTAAGTTCCACAAGGAAAACTTTTTATCCATTTGCTCACTGATGTACCCCAAGCACATGGAAGATACATTAAACATTTGCTGTGAATCTGGAATGCATGCAGCTGCCTCAATTCTAGCCTTCCTTTACATCCTACAGTCAACACTGATTTTTTCTCTCATGTCTCTTACTTAAGTTTTTCTTGTACTAGCTTGCAAAACAGATGACATTAGATGAAGTCTCTCGGGCGAAGTAAGTTGGCTAACTAAACAATATTTTGATGACATTAAGTACTCTTCTGAATAAACTGGTTATATTTATGTAATTCACAAAATTTTCTAGTCTTTTTCCCAAGTTATTGACCACAGAGGTATTTAACAGAGTTTTATCAGAGTTTAAATACTAAAGAGGAATCTCTTCTGTTCAAAGCAGTGACACAGCTTAGTGCTTTAAACTGTGGCTAGTAGGTCTTTGGTGACTAATTCAGATAATAAATTACTTAAATTTAGGGCCCAATTTGAGCCCAGGCTGTTATTCAGGGATGCTATCACTTTCATACCTTATTTTTATACTCCCTAGTGCTTTAGATAGCTCACCTAAATTTCAAGTGTAATATACTTCAGCTTAAATATCTTTAAGGCCAATGACTATATCCATTTGAATTAATGGAATGCTCCAATGGTGATACTAAATTTACTAGTTTCAATTTTAATTAGCAGAGGTTGATCAAACTTTTCCTTATTGCTGTTTCCCATGAGAATACAACTGAGTGAAAATAAAATGAACGGCAACTTCTAAAGTGCTTATTGGGGTGATGGTGGTGAGGAGGAATTCTTATTTGTGCGTAAACTACATACTTTTACTAATTAACAATAATGCTTTTTTGTTGTTGATGGGCATGAAAGTTCATATTTTTTGTTGAAGGGCATTTTTAGTGCTTTAATAAAAAGCAATGTTCACTAGGTTTTGTATTTTTAGTTAACAAAGTTCAATTAAAAACTTAAATTCTTGATAAAGGTCAAGTTTATTAAGTTTTGACCCCAAAGAATGGATATATGGAAGGATTTAACATGACTTATTTGATTGCAATTAGCCAGGTATTCTATGCCTCATGTAACCTCGCTGTGAACTCTTTAACTTGCTGAGCTAGTACTGAGGTCTGGTGAGTTCTTATACGTAGGCAGAATGCAGTATTTAGGGGGATTTGTGGTAAAATCAGTCACTTCAAATGAATGTGTGCTTATTGTGTGGAATTAATTGCTCTTACCTAGTACTGTAATAATAAAAACATTACTTTAGGAAAAAAGAGTAGCACATTATTTCATGTCCTTCAGGAAATGATGAGAATATCCTAAAAAGGCCATATGTTTGTGATGAAGTTCACTTAAAATTAAGCTAAAATGTAATTTTTGCTAGAAGTTTCAAATTATACCTGTATGAACTTAAGATAATAATACAATTTCCTTCCTACCTATTTTCTTGCTCTTCCTTTATACCATGCATCACATCACCCCCACCCCACCATCCATCCAGATATCTAGGGAAAGAGTGTTCATTTGAGGTGGTGAAAATTAGTGCCAAGGTTGGGGGCTTGCATGACCTGCCCAGCAACAATAAGAGGCCAGTGTGTCTAAAGCCCAGTATGAGGTGGAAGAGGTAGAGATCAAGTCCTAAAAGGATTACTTGAGCTGCTGTACTGAGAATATACTTGGGAAAGGGGGATGGACAGAAGTCGCATTGGAAGTTATTACAGAAATCCTACTAAGAAATAATGGTTGCTGGAATTGGTGGTGGCAGTGGAAGTGATCACATCTCTATATATTTTGTATAGATGTAGAGTCAACAGGTTTTCCTGACTGATTGAAAATGGCGTAGGAGAGAAAGAAAGGAGTCAAGAAAGTTTTCACCTTGAGCAAGTGGATGAATTAAGCTTCTATTAACTGAGATGTGGATGACTGAGTGGGATAAAATAGGGTAAGGGATAAGAAAGAGAGTTTAGATTTGAGTGTGTTGAGTGTGAGATCTCTGAAAATGTTTTCACACCCAAGAACTTTGACTCTGTTGTGGGCCAAGTCTAAAACTCTAAGTAACAATGGTCTTCCACCTCCTCTCCTTATGATTCCAATATGGTCCCACAAGTCCTATATCTGAATTTCCTTTCAAATCCAGCCTCTCCATTTTATGCCCTTCATAATGTTCTTGTTTGGGCTTTTACTATCACTTGAAACACTAATGTATATCTAATATATATGTATAGTCTCCCTTCCTTTTTGTATACAACCAGATGAACATTCCTAAAAAAAAAAAAAAAAATCTGATAATGGAACACTCCTGTTTAAAACTCTGCCATGGGTTCTCATTCCCTTATAAGTAATAGAGATGGCTTCTATGATTCTATCCAACCCCACTGTACCTCTTTTTTCTTTTTACTATGCACTAAATCTGCAATTTTCAGTCACATTTCTTTATCTAGTAAACTCTTATTTGTTTCCCAATACCCAGCCAAACATCACCACTTCTGAAAAGCATTTCCTGACTTACTATAGGCAAAACGGGCAACTCCCTGCTTTGTGCTCTCTTAATCCTTCAGTTATGCCTCCATTACATCCTATGTGTGTTGTTATTGGCTTGTGGATACATCTATCCTACAAAGCTCTCAACAAAGGCTGCTGTGTCTTTTCTGTTTTCCTGCAGTGTCTCATTGAGTGGTAGGTTCATGAAGGCTCTGCTTACTGAGCTCACTATGAAATTTAGTGTTGCTCAGAGGTAATGCAGATACCTGCAGTCCCAGTCCCAGGTATGACACTCATCATGGCTCTGAATGAAGCTTAGAACATATTCTTCCACCTCACATGTAACATTAGCAACAAAGACATTTAGGACCATGCAAAGAAAGGGAAACTGGGGGCAGGTCAAGACAGCTTGGCAACACAGCAGTCATTGCAGTAACTGAATTGTCAGCCATCTCTTTATATTTGAGGTCTTTATATATACATGAGATTATAACATGACACATAGCTTTCAATTACCCAATTAATCTCTTGAAATTAAATGTTCTGTTTTTGCTTTTATTATAAGACCATAAAAGCAAGGAAACCAATGCCTAGCAGAATATATATGTGTTTATATATTTATGTGTGCGCGTGCATGCATACACACACACACACACACACACACACACACTATCCTGTAGTGAAAAATTCATTAAAGCTGGGTGCAGTGGCACATGCCTATAGTTCCAGTGACTCAAGAGAAAAAGGCAGGAGAATCTCAAGTTCCAGGACAGCCTGAGAAATTTAGCAAGACCATGTCTCAAAATAAAGAAATAAAATGGGCTGGGGATGTTGCTTAGTGGTAAAGTGCCCCTAGGTTCAATCACCAATACTCCCCATGCACAAATAAATAAAACTTAGCAACATTTCACTCAATTTCAGTTTGATGGTACACCCTTCACCCTGTTAAGAGAAGGATCACCAAGATCCTAAGAGAAAATAGTAAAGAAATAAATGAAGTTATAACTTTAGAAAACAATTCGTTAAATAACCTTTGCCAACACTCCTCAAAAATTATGAATATGATCTTTAATTTCCTGTGGGCCCATGTCAGTATTCGTCTCTGATCCTCCCATTTCTTCATTTTAATTGCTTCACTTTTCTATATTACACATTCCATTTTGACATTTAGCTCTCCATCTTTTTGTTGGGATAGAAAATTTTATCTTAAGTAGTTTACTATAATTGCTTTCATTTTTCTCTTTTACTTTCTTTTCATTTCTCATTTACTTTATTCTCATCTTACATATTAAAACATTTTCACTAATTTTAATGATCTCTTCCTAATCCACCCCATCTCTAAGCAATCAGCTAAAATCTTCTGTGCATTCATGATTAATATAAAATTTTTCTCTGGCAAGTTTCCTTAAACATAAGGATAAAAAGCAATATCACAAATTCAGGTTTTCCTAATGATTAGGATCACAAAAGCAATAACTTAAGAATCTGAAAAATTTTCAAGGAGCACTTCCTAATATTACTAGGATGAATAATCTACTGAGGAATAAATAATATCATGATACAGAAAAATGTAACATTTTTTGAAGTACTTCTCCTTTAGCACAACTATTTAATGGACCTGTGGTATCCTTAGCCTTTTGCTACATATCTCAAAAGAGACTAGAACATATTTTGAGATCTCAAAATTAGTTAGGAAGCACTTGTTGAAAGGAGGTTTGTAGGTCTAACAAAACACAAACTACAGCTCAGTTACACATTAATAATAAAATACTCAATTCTCTGCTTAAGCAATAGATCCATTGAATAAGTGTTTTGTTTGGTTGGTTATATCCATACTGCCTGACATACCTCCAAGGAAGGAGAAGGTCATCAGCAATAAATACTATACATTTTCATAGGAGTAAGTTCTGAAAGAGGATTAGTGAATCTGTAGCTTGAGAGACATAGGTAAGTCTTATAACAGGCAATTTCTGCATCTCATTCTCTAACACTCTTCAATTTTACCCGTTCTTCTATGCACATATAAGAAAAATGAGATAGGAAGGGTTTGTTTGATTTCCATATTAACTAGTAGTCTGGAAATAATCATCAAGTTATTATGGGAAAGCCATTAATATTTCTAAGAACTTTCATGTACTATAAAATATATTATTTAAACTACAATATAACATCATTTAAAATGAGATAATTAACATCTGATAGATACAATGAGTCATGTTCTGATGTAGAAATTGCTAACATTCAATTTCTTATGCATTTCAACTCTAATGTTCTACTACTGAAAATTAATTCTTGTGCTTTTAAAATTAAAACTTCCATTAAAAAAATAGTACTCTCAAGTCAAGGCAGATGTTTGCTATTTTCACACTTTTAAATAGAGGCTAGGTAAGTGTAACAGTTTTAAGAAATAAATAACAAAATCACACACAAAAATGTTTAAAAATAAAAGAACTCATAATCATGACCTATTTAAAATTTTGACCTTCCTGAAGTTATATTGTACCTGATAGTTTATTAAATGTTATATTTTTAAACCACAACTACACTTAGTTTAATCAGTTTACTGTTAACTATAAGGATTAAATTCTTATATGTAAAATTTAAAATGATTCAATTATGCACTAACAGTTTTTCAAAATGTCTTCAAACCAAACAATGAACATCAGTTTTCTTTTTTTCTTTCTTTCCATCTCTCCCTCTTTCCTTCCTTTTTTGGGGGGTAAGTTCTGAAAGAGGATTAGTGAATCTGTAGCTTGAGAGATTTGGGTTTGAGGGCTCAAACCCAAGGCACTTTACATTGAGCTACAAACCCAACCCTTTTTTATATTTTATTTAGAGACAGGGTCTTACTAAGTTGCTGAGGCTGGTTTTAACCTTGCGATCCTCCTGCTCAACCTGCTGGAATTAGAGGCGTGCACCACTTCACCTGACTGAACATCAGTATTCTTAATGTTATTTATTGACCCAATTTTGTTATATAGTCCTATTCAATTTTGTTCATCTTTCCATTAGTACTAAAAGTTATCAAAGAGCTTTGGATATATTTCACTAAAAGTACATACCATGTAAATATTGAGATTCATTTCAGCTATGGATCATCATTTGATCATCATAATTAACTTTACTATTAGGCCAACTTTTTTCCCAAATATTTTATGAATTTTTCTCAACAGCAATATAGTAGTGCTTACTGCAAAACTGTATTTAGTGTCCCTCCACTTCCATTTATGTCTTCAATTATAACCTAACAACAGTATAAAATGCTAACCATGAAGAATCCAATCCCAGTAATAAAATCATTTCATTATTATCTTTTTAATTTTCTATGTGTTTTGAACATTTCAGTGTGTAAACACCACCGTTTTTCTTAAAGTATCAATAACTCTCTTCTACTAAAAGCCTATTTGAAAAGTTTAAAATTAAAAAATCATGTCTAAAACTATACCTTCAAGTCTCAATACTCTATAATAATAAAAGCAAACAATAATAGATATTCCAAAGTCAATTGTGTTTTAGGAGATGATTTTACTCAAATATATTATGCTTTGTTTTTATAATGAGTTATATTGTTAATGAACAAAACCAAAATTATGAAACAATAGTGTAGGTTCAACGGCCCCATTCTCTTTCCATATCTTCTAGTAATAAGCCACCATTTATCAGCAGGTGCCAAAGATAAGCACAGAGCAGCTCAGACTGAGCTCTTTCTGCATGTTTATTGCTGCATACAATACCTGAAAGATATCCAGGAAAATAACTGTTGGGGCTCAAAACACTTTTTCCTCTAAAAAATAATAATAATTTGTAGAGTAATTTAGGGCTGAAGTTGCTGTTGCTGTTTTTAGTAAATATATTCATTTAATTGTTACCATAACCCCATGATACCTTAGAAAAGAGGATACTGAAGTCCAAAGAAATTAAATTCATTTGGCCAAGATCACAGCTAGAAAGCAACAGAGCCTAGAATTATACTAGGGCCTCTGATGACAAACCAGTACTCTTTTCTGCTATACTTCTCACCACATGCCAAAGTCTTCAATTAGCGAGATTTGTAAAATTAATGTTTTAGTCATAATTCATCAAAAGACATACCTGGTGAGGGTGAGACAGGCTCAGGAACAGTTACTGGCTCCCCCTCCCCCATTAGCTAGAGATGGGTCTTCACAGGGTAAAACCCATGTAGCTAATTAGCTAATAAATTTCTTTGAGATATCACCCTGTCTGTGAGATATCATCACCCTCTGGAAAACAATCATATGGTGTTTTACCTGCTTTTGGATTTTGTTTCATACTATCCCTACTTGTGACACTAGAGACAGATGAGCAAAATCATGATGCACTGTGAGAGCACACATGAGCCTTGCAGGAGGACCCCTGAGGAAATCCCAACTCCTCCTCTCATTAGCAGTGGGCCTTGGATGAGCTCCTGGTTCTGCTGATCTTATTTTCTCTTCTGTAAACTGGGAACAGGATAATTCACCTCACAGGTGCTCTGTGAGGAAGAGAGCAATCTATGTGTCCATGCCAGGCGTGGCACATGATCATACATTAACCCCTCCTTGACCCCCCTTGATTTTTTTTTTCACTTAAATCTTATGGGAAAATGGAGACTGCTAATATATTCTACCTAAAACAAGTGAATCAAGAGTTATATTAAAATTAAAAAGAAACCATATCTATGTAGGTACCTCAGAAGCAACCCAAAGAAAATTTCTTGGGTACTAAAATTCAAATATGCTTTGCATCATTCAGATTTTAAGATGATTGAGTAATATTAGACTTGATGCTTGGAGAAGTTTAAGGCAATTGAGTAATATAAGCAAGAAGGAAACCATTCCTTCTAGGGCCTAGACACATAAATCACTAAATTATTAGTTTATAAAGACAAAGTCATTGGCAGATGAATACCGGCTTGGAGCTACGCATGCTGAATATCAGTTCTAGGCCTCTATGTGAATCCAGTGAGCAGCTGTCTCAGTATCTAGGAGGAAGAAATTGCTTAGACTAGGGATGGTAAATTTGTTTCAGCTTGTATCAGCTTCAATGGATGGTGGAAATCTAAAGCACTGTGGGTGGATGAAATCTGAGGCAAAATCAAAGCTTTGTAGTAAAGATTGCTAGGCTTAATCTGCAAAGTCTACTGAAGATGAAGGAATATGTAGTGAATCTATTAGCTTGCCATTAATTATACATTTCCATAATCATCTGGTATTCCTTAAAAATATTCCCAATTGCTAGTTTATTACTAGGTTTTAATGGCCACACTACCATACAATGAAATATTCATAATTTCAGTGACATGAAGAAAATATTTTAAAGACAATAGGCAACAACATATTATCCATTTTTCTCCCATGAGCGTGGCGGAGTCAATGCTATGTATTCACAACCCCCCTTCTCCTGAACTCATAGGCAGACTTCATTCCCCAGCTTCTCCTATATTTTAGTAAGACCATTAACTGAGTTCCTGCCAATGGAACATAGGTAGAAATGATATCTAGGTCCTATTCTATTCCCTGCAATACTTTCCTTTCTGTATTCCTCCCCCTTCAGTCAGATGCACAGAATCCAGTGAAGGAACCTCAAGCCCCAGGTAGGAGACTTCCTAGATGGAAGGAGTGGAAGGAACCAACCACAGGAGGCTGTGATAGGAACAAGAAATCCATTTGTATCAGGTCATTAGCTCTTGGGATTCTCAACAACATAGCTCTGGTTGGAACTGACAATCATAGTATGATGCCACATACATGAATCAATCATGACCTGGGTTAAGGAAATAAGAATGATTCCCTATGATTTTGTGAAATTAGCTATAGGAAGAGAGTCAGTTTCTCTCAGTAAGGCTGTGATGATGTGAACCTGAGAGCTTTAGTTTACTATGTTTCCAGAGTCGCTGAGAAAGTTAGTCCACAAGAATGAAGCAGTTCTTCACTACTATTATGTCAAATAGAAATATCAAGTGAGAGAAGAACCAGAGAAGTTCAGTTCCATCCCTGCCTCTTCCTCATATTGGTTTCCAGGGCCAAAATCTTTCTTCCCCACCCCCCAAACTAGTTTGATCCACATTCTTATTACATGCAAACAGTTATTATTAATATGGGAATAAAATAGAAAGCCAAAGTCCTTTAATCCATAGACAACATTTTTGCATATATTCTTCCAAAATATACATTATGGGGATATGCATACTTAAAAAATGAAAACTAGATCTTCATAAACTCCTTTCCATGCCAAATATACTTAAAACTTCATTTTTCAAGGTTGTCTGGTATATCATGGTTTGGAGACACCATAATTTAAAAAAAAATTTTTTTTAGTTGTTGATGGACCTTTATTTTATTTATTTTTATGTGATGCTTAGGATCAAACCCAGTGCCTCACACATGCTAGGCAAGTGCTCTACCACTGTGCTACAACCCCAGCCTGACACCATCATTTTTTTATACATATATTTTTTTAGTTGTAAATGAACACAATACCTTTATTTATTTATTTTATGTGGTGCTGAGGATCGAACCCAGTGGCTCATAGAGGCAAGGCAAGCGCTCTACCACTGAGCCACAACCCCAGCCCTGATATCATCATTTTTAAATATTTAGGTATATTTAATTTAAACTCCCACTAATTGATTACTCAACTCATATTCTTTTTCTAGCTGAGAAAGTAATGCTGAAGAAACACTTCTTAATTCACATCATCACTCCATGAAACAATTAGTACAATCTACAATAAGGACCAAAGTAAAATTTCTAATTCACTGCATATATGTATGTGTGTGTGCATGTGTGTATACATACGCATATATGAGTATCAATGTCACTATAGGAGTTCTTCACAAAATGAATTGCAAAAGTTTAGGTAAAAATTAAGTTACTCCTTTGGAACCATGGTGAGAATTATTGTGGAAAAAATGAACAAGTACAGAACCACAAAACAATGAAGAGTTGCAGGTGTTAAACAGTTGGTTCAATTCACTAGTGCAGCCTCAAATTAGCCTCATGCGGAATCTATCACTCATGTTCATTTAAGAGTAACTCAAACCAGAATATTCTATGTTATAATACTGAATGAAAAGACCAGAAAATCAAAAACACATTGCAACCTAAATGAGGTAAAGGGAAAAAACAGAACTACATTAGGTAACAGTCTAATTGAATTACCTTGCTAGGACTGTGAACTGCACACTACACTTTGACACTAACCTGGTTAATAATGAGATTATGGTGAAATCCTGTGGCACACATGTAGCAGTCAGAACTAGGTGAGCAATGACATATTGGTACCTGCCAAGATGGGTGGTAAGAATTATTCATTATTAACACATACAAAATGTGTGACTTTGCTTCTTTGAGACTCAGCTTCTTCCTCTTCCTCTTCCTCGTCCTCCTCCTCCTTCTCCTCTTCCTCCTCTTCCTCCTCCTCCTCCTCCTCCTCCATACTGAAGATTGAACTCAGGGGCACTCAACCACTGAGCCACATCCCCATCCCTATTTTGTGTTTTATGTAGAGACAGGGTCTCATTGAGTTGCTTAGCGCCTCGCCGTTGCTGAGGCTGGCTTTGAACTCGCGATTCTCCTGTCTCAGCCTCCCTAAGTGCTGGGATTACAGGCTTGTGCCACCGCGCCCGGCTGAGACTCAGCTTCTTTCTTTGTAAAAATTAAGAGGCTGGACGACTTTTCAGGTTCTCTCCAACCTCAAAGGCCTTCCATTTCAAGGTCTATCCATAGCTGAGGTGCCATTGCCTAATATTCTCTGCCTCCGTAACCTCAGTCTTCCAGCAACCTCAACTTCTTTAATCCTAAAATGTGCCTTGCTTTCTGTGAGCCTCTTCCTAGAGAGGACTTGCAGCAGCCCTGCTCACACCTCATCTACATATGTACCATTCATCTTTCAAGACTTCCTCCACAACATACCTCCACTGTGGCCTTCACCTTCCCTGTTAAAACTTAATTCTTTTTGAATCATTTGCAATTATTTCTTTCATTTTCTATCTCCCCTACAAAGCTGCAAGCTCTCTGATACCAAGGGCTGTGTGTATCTTGTTCACCATGGTATCTCTGCCTCCTGGAATAATTCCTGGCACTTGGGAAATATCCAAATATTTGCTAAATGAATAAATAATGAGATTATTCTAAGCATGCTACTGAAAACCTCAACACTAATTTCTCCAAATGCAGTATTAAAAACAAAATTAAATATGTCAACATTTATTGCTCGCCTTACAAAAACAAAACAACCCGAAGTTTTAGGTGCTTGTTCTCTCCTTTCTTCGTGCTTTTTAAAACCCAAGTTGTTGCTATTGTTGTTTTGCCTTTTTTTCTTTTTTCTTTTTTTTTGTAATCCTGGAGATGGAACTCCAGGCTTCACATATACAGGCTAGGCAAGCTCTCTACTAGTAAACTACATCCCCAGCCTTATCCCTCAACTTGTTAATAGTAATACTATCATGTTAGAGAAAAAAATCACTAGATAGTGAATAATATCATTGGCATGCAAATTCAGAGTTTGTAGTCACTTCTGAAATTTTCTTTTATAACCATCCTCACCATGTACAACATGTATATATGCTTATGAATTTAAAAAATGGATATTAAAAAACAATGCTACCCAACCTTAACCAACTGAAAACAAACTGAAGAAAATGGGTGCACACATATATGCACACAACATGCTGGTAAAGGATTTTCTCTAATATTAATAACTAATTATTTCAATATCTAATCACTGATGTACACAGAGAAGTGCACATATGCTCTAAATCCACAACTAAAATACTGTAGATATACTTTTTAAATGTCTAATATTTTTTCCAATTTATTAATTTGCTCATTGTTCTAACTTTACTTTTCTTTTTTCTTTTTCTTTTGGTACCAGGGATTGAACTCAGAGGTACTTGACCACTAAGCCATATCCCCAGCCCTATTTTGTGTTTTATTTAGAGACAGAGTTTCACTGTTCTAACTTTTCAAATCAAGGTTATAATTTTCCCCAAACTAAATTTTTATCATATCACAGGAATGCAAATGTCAAGAAATATGGATTAACTATATACAGTGAGCAATTTAATCATTCTATTTTTTTGTTTTTCTCCAATATTCCACTTCTATTGCTTTTATAGTCTTTTGAGAGAATGGATCAAATTTATCTCCTTGCTCTTCTGAGAGTTAGTGATAATAGTAAAATATTTAAATAGAAAGTCTGTGAGGAAAGAAAGGTCTAACATGTGGGAAATATGAAGTGTATAATAAAAAAATCAGTCAGAAAATATTCCCCTAAATCTGCTATTTCTCTGTTAGATGTTAAGAATAAGGTGGCCTGAAATAAACTTCAGACCAGAGGAAGTAAAAACCACTAAACAGAATGCCACTGTGGCTCTGTGAGTGCTATGAGAGGGACTGGATCTATGCAATGCACAGTGGCCATCTGAGCTCTGAGAGGGAAGGACTAAAGCTAGGTTTTAGAAATAAAATTTAAGCCAAAAAATTAAAATGCAGAAACAACATATGCAAAGACTCTAAAATAAAACACATTATTGAAAATTTAATGAATTGGAAAGTGCTTAAGAATGAACTGCTCTGTGTGTGTGTGTGTGTGCGTGCGTGCGTGCGTGCGTGCGTGTGTGTAGAAAAGAATAAAATAGGAATGTTTAACATACAGGTGGGCGTTTATCAAGGATAAAACATCTGATAATCTAGATAAATATTGCAGGCATCTTTCTATCCATTTAGCTGAACTCACAAGAAAATGAAAGCAATCCACAGGACTGAAAAAAGAGAGAGGTTTTGGAAAACTACACGGTAGAGGAATGTGGAAGAGAAAGACTACCCTGAAGGCAGGTGTTAATCTGAGTGACCTAGAGTCTCAGATTTTGATGGCCCTCATGACAAACAGGAGACAAGGCCTTCAGGATTAACCATCATGACTAGAGGGAGCTAAGATCCCTCACAAAGCTGGGATCCTCCCTGGGTTATACCCTTGGTAAAATTAGAAGGACAAACAAACAACAAACAAAAAAGTACCTTTCAGCAAAACGAGTCAACAGGAAAACATGCCCCACTAAGTGTACACTCTGGCTAGATGAGGGGGGAGCTCTCTGGGGCATCAGCAGCCACAGCTTTCCCTTTGCCCAAATTTGTGATTTGAATTGATATTACAGATCCATACTATAATATTTAGCATCCTTAGAGCCATATATGTTTCACAATTCATGATTTTTCAGATTCAACAAAGGTATTATGGTAGATACACAATGTTAATATACCAGTATAATCTTCGCAGTGCACCATAATATGACAATACTTCTGCAGCTCAACATATGAACCTTTATGATAACTAATATAAATATTATATAAGGTCAACATTTGCTACCGAATGATTTACAAAAAGAATTTTGGTTTTTTGAGCTTTTTTGATTTTCAAATTATAGATAACAATTTTGGACCTGAACCTGGACTCGATGGGAAGCTCTAAGAGTGAGAATCAACTGCAGGTCCTCTCACTGGAGCAAATACAAAATCAAAGTGACCCTAGGGTTTCCAGGATTCTCACTGATGGAATTCTAGCCAACATGACCTCAGAGTCTCAAATTACAAAATATACAAGGAAACATCATGATCAAGGGTCAGACACAAACAACTATAGAAACAGAACTGCCTATGAGACACAGAATATAAAACTGGTTTTGTTAAAAATGGTCAAGAAGTAAGAGAAGAACTTAAAAATGTGAGCAAGAAACTGAAAAAATGGGCAAATTCAAAGAATTTCAAAATTTAAAAATCTAAATGAATAAATTAAAAACTAAGGATGTGTAAAAGCAGAGGAAACACAGCTAAAGAGAGAATTAGTATGCTGGAAGATTAATAATCTGAAAAAATATACAGAATACAAAAGAAAGCATTGGAACTTATGAAAGGTATATTTAGAGATATAAAAAATAAGTCTTACATATATTTAATCATATTTGAAGGACACTAAAAGAAAAAGAGTGGTTACAGACAACAATCAATGATAATTGAAAGGTGGAGAATTTTCCAGAACTGATGAAAGACATTAACTGTCAAATTCAGGAAATATAAGTTCCAAAAAGAATAAACAAAAAGAAAGGCACTTTTAGACATATATATATACTATGGAAAGACAAGACAAACAGAAACATTTAGAAGCAGCCATACAAACAAAGGTATTACCTAAAGGCAGGTAGACTGATCAACTAATTCTTTAAAAAAATTGTTTTTAGTTGCAGATGGATACAATACCTTCATTTTATTTATATATGGTGCTGAGGATTGAACTCAGTGCCCCACATGGGCTAGGCAAGTGCTCTACCACTGAGCTACAACCTAGCTTCTGATTAATTCTTAAGAACAACAAAGAAAGTCAAATGAGTGAAATATTATCTTCATAGAGAAAATAACTGCCATTCTAGAACTGTATATCCACATGTATTATCCTTCAAAATCATGAATAAAGGCTTATAAGACCAAAATTGTTTACCAGTAAAGGGCCTCACTGAAGAAGCTCCAGAAAGAAATAACCCAAGAAAATTTAGACGTGAGGAAGGAATGGTGAGCAAACTCAGTTACAAGACAGATGTACAAAAGTAAAGAGTGCATCTATCAAATAATAATAGCTAGCCTTAGAGGTTAATACTATGGTGGGACTAAAACATGGGACAATAACAGCACACAAACTAGAAGTAGATAATTAAAAGTTTCTAAACTTCTTTGGGAAGGGGAAAGAAATCACCGATCTGCTTTAAATTATGCATATTAAATTCTCAACGATAATCACTAAAAGAATGGAAATAGTACATATAGCTTCGAAACTACAGAAGATAAAAGTTAAAATTAAAGTAAAAATTGATATAATTAAAAGGAGGGGACATAAGGAAGCATGGAGAAGAAGGGGCCAAATACTAAGGATATGTGTGCAATTGTTACAGTGGTGGTAGTAGCGATAAGGGTACTGGTTCCAGCAACAGTAGAAACAGTGGCAGTTGTACTAGAAATAGTGAACAGTAGCAGCAGTGGTAATAACTCATTACTGCAGATTTGTGTGTCAAGCTCTGGGCTAGGCAGTTTATATGCATTATGCCATTGATTCCTCACCAAAAGTGAGATAGGTACTATTATTAATCTTCATTTTACAGATGAAGTTTATTACTGATGTATACTAAGGCAGAAGTGAGCTAAAGAAGATTTCAGAGAATTTTTTAAATAATTAATTGGTCATGAACTGGATTTGAGAGATAACTCCCGGGTGTGGCTTGGTCAATGGACTAGGCAATGTCTGCCCAACAGCAATGCTAATATTTCAAGCATGAATTAAGCCAGTCAGAAATGAGGAATATCCAAAGAGGTGTAGAAGCTGTGTGTATGTTTTCTTTTAAACAGATAGATCAGTTTGAAGAAGTTTGGTTGTGGAAGAAAAAAAAAAGAGAGAGAGTAAGGATGACACGTTGGTGCTGGAAGAGGTCACAGAATCCAGAGACACTTGTGTGTGGGTGGTTTTGCTTATTTATTTTAAATGGAGATACTTGAAAATACTTATGAGACAAAAAATGGGAGGTTAAAGATACAGATGACAGAGAATTTACTCATGTAGAAAAGAAGAGTTATAATTTAAAATAAAAGTGCTGACCCTGGGAGAATAATCAAATGAAAACAAAAACTACACAAGGCAGGCAAGGATCTAACTTTAACTTCTTTCTCTCCTGAGTAGCCAGGAACAACACATCACAAAATCCCTTAGAACACACCAGATCCTCCTTAAAGATGCCTAACAGAGACACCTGTACACAATGGGGAGGGGATTCTCACACACCTGGGACAAGTGAAGAGAAAGTACAACAGCTAAAGACAGATTGTGGGCTTCAAGGTACAATCCTTGCTCTGGTTTGTGCTTTCACCTAACTGCCCTGAGGGAGAGTCTATAATTTCTTTTTTATTAGTGAATTAAAGTTATATATAATATTGGGATTCATTTTGACATAATTACACAAGCATGGAATATAATTTGCTCCACTTCTTACCTTCCTACTTCCACTTCCCTCTCCTCCTCCGGTCCCCAGGTCCCTTTACTCTGCTGGTCTTCCTTCTATGTATTTATAGTTATTTTTTTTAATTAGTGCTTTGTAGAGGTACATGAACATGAAATTCACTATGGAATATTCATATGTGTACGTGGGATAGTTTTCTTACAGGTCATCAAATAATTTACACTAGGGTAACTCATGCAACTGTTCTTTACAAAAAAAGAGAAAAGAGCAACAGCTACATTATATAAATGCTTAAACAAACAAACAAACATTTCCCTTCACAAGCAAACATTTCCCTAAAAAGTCAAAGAAATTTACAAAAAAAGAGAACTGAACAATGAATATTTTAATGCCAATAAATGTGACTTTTAAAGTTATTTAAAGGTGGTGTAACTACATTTGAAGGCATTCCCTATAGATGCTGGCTCAAGCACTGAGTCACCAAAACACAGCTCTCTAAGGAAAGTATACTCAGCCCTCTGAGAATAGGGTCAGGTGTCTCTTCTGCCCTTCTTTATCAAGTTATTGAAACCAAGATAAGGCCAGAAGAACATTCTATCCCAGAATCAATCAAACTTAAGGGAAGAGGTAAATTTTTAAAAGGACATTTATAAAAAGCTAAGAGAATGGCCTATAGCAACTAAATGCACAGATTAAAGTACAAATAAATATTCAGAAGCTGTTTTATTAAACATTAAAACTAATGTGCCAATATACTAAACTCTAGATATTAATCTAAAATGCTGCAAGTTAATATTGCAAATTAGATATGAATTTACTAACCACACAATTATACACACATATACATACATTTGCTTTGAATCACTAAAGCAACATTTGAAAAATCAATTTTTTGAGGGCTGAGTGTAGTTTAGTGGTACAGTATATGCATAGCATACACAAGGCCTTGGGTTCAAGTCCCAGTAACAACAACAAAAAGTCAGTTTGAATTATTAATTTTCTACTGGTTTTAAGAAAGTATCTGTGAATCATATTGATTACAAAATGGGAAAAAAATCTAGACTGACATAAACATGTTTAACTTTATATACCAAAAAAGGTTCCTCTAAAGACAAGAAAATAAAACATCCATAAAACAATCCTTACTTTCTTAATAGCTGATAGATACCCTGTTTAATTTTTTTGTTTGCTTATTTGTTTTGGTACTGGGGATTGAAGCCAAGGGGTGCTTTACCACTGAGTTACATCCCCAGTCCTTTTTATGTTTTATTTTGAGATAGGGTCTTGCTACTACATTGCTGAGGCTGGTCTCAAACTAGCCATCCTCCTGCCTCAGCCTCCTTAGTTACTGGGATTACAGTATGCACCACTGGGCCCAGCCACCATGTTGAACTATTTTTAAGTAATTTTTAAAGTGTGCTTTCTCTTATTACCTAGTAATCTTTGCCACTCTTCTGCTTTCCCTTCTCCTACCAACCTCTGAATCTCTCACATGATCTCTTTTCTTCCCTCCTGGGATGCTGAGCATCATCCAAGAATATTGCAGAATCACACAAACTGGATTCCTTAAATATTTATAATATAAATGGTAGCCAGATTAAGTGAAGTGTATTTTTCCTCTCTCTCTCTCTAATCCAGAGACCAGCATGAGTGAGTAAAAGTAGGATTTATTCAAGTGTGCACAGAAACAGAACCCCCGTAGGACAAGAGGGGACATGACAGGGCTTGCCCTTCCATCTCTTCTTCTTTTTTAATACACTGTCCATTTTAAACCTGGCTTACATCTGTTTGAGTACATAAAGGCTTTATCACTGTTTCTCTTGGTAATATCATT
This sequence comes from Xerus rutilus, assembly GCA_028644305.1. Classification (NCBI taxonomy): domain Eukaryota; kingdom Metazoa; phylum Chordata; class Mammalia; order Rodentia; family Sciuridae; genus Xerus; species Xerus rutilus. The sequence continues at coordinate 66,930,227 of CM053406.1, read as the reverse complement.
TTTTGTATTTTCTTTGTAAAACTTTTTAACTATTGTCTGTTGCTTCTAATCTCACTTGAGTTAATTTGAGATAATAAGCCATCACAGATAGGATATAATGTTAATTTCAGTAAATAAAAGGGGCTACTATAAGATTGTATACGTTAAAGTACAACCCAGTACTTCCATCTCTTCTTGACTGCCTAAAAAACAGTATAGTCTGTTCTATACCATCTCCACAATTAGGTTAGATTTTCTGATGAAATCTAGAAAGAACAGAGTGTGTCCAGGTAGAGGAAAGTAAAAGGATGTGATTATACAATATCGAACAGTTACATGAGAACCACTGGAATCAAAGTAAAATAGATTCACAGGAAGTTAGTGCACTTCTCATATTGAAAGTTACTCTAGTGTTCTGCAAGTTTTATATGTTGTTTTACTTAATTTTATTCAATAAACCTTGCTTACTTTTGATCTTTCAGCACATAAAAAACGTATTATCCCAAATATAAACATATGATATCTATAAACATATGATATCTACTGAATTAGTTTGCAAATTTTATTTCTATAAATCAAATATATATTTAATATGTACAAGGCAAGTTTATGTAAGGAAATTAGTTTTCATGTTGAAATTTTCATTCTTTTACTGTCAAAATTTTTCAGATATTTTATGAATGAAATTGAAGCAGGAGGAACTAATATTGCCTTGAATCAAAAAATCCATATTTTTTACTACCTTTACCAGATATTCTTAGAAGAAATACAATCTTATTTTTTCTTAATTTGAGAGGAAAAAATTATTCCTAAAATTCTAGTACTTCAAACATGAGATTTGGAACTCATATCTCACTTGATTTTTATGTGGGATAAATACATTATTTAAAGACTACTAGGAAGTTGGATATGAGGAAAAATATGAATGTTGATAACCAAATCGACTTTCTATTAGGTTTGATTTGATGTTAATAGTGATATATAAGTTTGAATTTTTATGATCTTAAATAGGGTACTTTAACAATGTAGTATATACAGGAATCAACTGCAAGCACTATTAACTGAAATGAATCTTATGTCAGGATTGCCAACTTTCTAAATTTCCCCCTGCAGGTGTTACTTTGAGTAAACTTTTTTTTTTTTAATTTAACCTTGGAACAGTACTTGGGTAGGCCCTGGGTACTCTAGTGTAACTTTTTTACTTTATTATTTAACTGGAGCTATCCTTTAGATCATCTACCACAAACCAGAGCAGGAAAACCCACTGAAATGGAAAACAGTCATAAGCAAGAAGGTGAATATTTGGTGATACCTGGATGTTTTATGTGCCATCAGGGGTACACAACAAATTACAAGGAAAAGAAGGTGAGAATGTAAATACGGTCCCAGAAAAACTAATGTCAAACTAATATTGGTTAGGTCTTTAGTTTTCCTGTGCAAAGGGCAACATTATTATAGCAGTATAAAGTCTGGAATGAAGGTTTTGTGTAATCTCACAGTACTATAAACATATAATTTTTATGTAGATCATTAAAGTTTATCCTTTAAATTTAATATATAACTGCTGACTATGGTGATGGTTTCCTGAATCTTTTTTACCTTCAAAAAACATACTGTTATTGAAAAAAGAGAAAAATTGTGAGACAATCTGTATAGTTTCATTTTATATCCACCTCTTCACCATAAGCAATTCTTCCCCAAGATGTTAACAAATCATTTCTTTGAACATATAAATCACAAGCCATTAAGCATCATTTTATAAATCATCATAATTTACCCCAGTAATTTTCTTGGACTTTGAACCTAAAGTGAAAAAGATTATATTTTATTATTTAAATCAGTGCTTTAAATAATAAGTACCATTTCATAAAGATTTGGAGCCTAATTAATCAATCACTTAAAAAAAATCACAGAACCATAATGTATATTCTTATAATCTCTCAATCTAAATTCTAAACTAAAATGTATATATAAATCAAATTAATAATAAGCTAAATCATTACTATTTACATGAAACCAAACTTAATAGAAAGTCAATTTGGTGATCAAATTTTTCTTTTTCTTTTTCTTTTTTTCTTTTTTGGTACTGTGGATTGAACTCAGGGGCACTCGACCACTGAGCCACATCCCCAGCCCTATTTTGTGTTTTATGTAGAGACAGGGTCTCACTGAATTGCTTAGCACCTCGCCATTGCTGAGGCTGGCTTTGAACTCGTGATTCTCCTGTCTTAGCCTCCCTAAGTGCTGGGATTATAAGCTTAAGCCATGGCACCCGGCTCTAAATTTTTCTTATATTGAACTTATTGAGGCTTCTTACTAATGAGTTTATTCTACATCAAACCCGCAAAATCCATTATTTTGGACCCTTTTTCTTCCAACCAGTACTTAATATTTTCAAAACTAAAATACCAACTACTTAAGAATGCTTCAGTGCCTACAGACAAAACTTACTTATGCATTCACATGTCTTACATGGGCTCACATATATGATTCACTTTTATAACTGGTGTGTAAACTTAAAACCTGTACACAAATTACTGAAGTAGTCTACCACTTTGTCAA
>CM053406.1:66898601-66927586 GCA_028644305.1 Xerus rutilus | reverse complement strand
ATAGATCAGTATCTTGCAAATCCATAACCTCTACTTTTTCATTATGAGAATTTTCTAGATGACCTATACCAGTAAGTCATGAGTCATCCTTTCAGAGTTGGGGAAACTGATGGAAAAATGGCTAAATGATTCAGCATGCTGCAGCAAAATGAGCTGGTCATAAATTTATAATTCCCACTTCTGTGAGGTGCTCTGGCCCTGGTAGTCTCTCTGTTATCCTGTACTTCATGTATGACATGTGATATTGTAATCAATAAGTTTTGTTAAACATTCCCTCAGGAAAAGAGTAATGGTGTTCTTTTAGAAATGCTTCTAGAAAAATAAATTCAATGCTGTAGGACAACAGGTTCTAAAGACTGGACAACTCTTACAATGTCTAGTTTTAAGTCTCTTCAAGCTTTGCTTTTGCAGATGATAGGGCTAGAGTCAGTTCTAACGCTGATGCCATTTTCTCACTTGCAGAAGAGAAGAAGTGGGGGATGGTCTGAAGCAAAAGAAAACTAGCAAATGGGAAAATGAAGCCAGATGAGGAAATGGGCACGCTATACCTGGGTGTCTCATGCCAACACTAATCTTTATCAACAAACATCTAACAGGACAGAAGATTCTAAGCAGATCAAAAAGACTGATTAGAAATTGCAAAATACATTCTAATGTAGCCTTACTCAGGAGGAACTTTACTACCAAAGCAGGTGAAACTGTTTCTTTTTTTTTAAGTGTCCCTATTTACCCTTCAATAACAGAAGACTCACCATGTTAATCAAATGAAACCTTTCAGAAATAAATAGATCCCAAACCAGAATAAAGCCTTTTCCATTAAATAACTAACATGAAAAAATATGATGAATTAAGTGTTTTAACCCAAAATTGCACCATCCCAATGCCAAGAAAGTACATCCATTTTGTGATCACAGCATAGTCATTCCACCTAACATTTTCTGAGAATGGGACAGAGAAGTGTGCCAGGATGTGTAAAATGAAATCTCCATTATCTCTGAAGTGTCCTTTCCTCATTCAACAGCTTGAATTTATTTCAATTTGGTGTGGTGACATATGACACACACACACACACAAAACCTCAGTAGCAACGCTGGAAAAGATAAAAAGATAGTACTACTTTAGAACTATCCAAAATATATTTAGGAAACAATTAGAGGGACAAGTTTGACCTTCCATGAATTTATTTTTCCCCGTATTCTGACTGTGCAACGTATGATTTCTCTTAACCTGGAAAAGGGAGGCTGGTAGAGAAAGAAAAGGGAGATGAAAAGCATCTAACTTAAAATATATATATATATTCTCCCCTCCAAGAACTTGGAGGTCAACAAGAGGGACAAAGATCAAAAGACAAGGTTTCAGGGTTGACCCACGGGTACATCCCCACAGCTGGAGATTTCGAGTTCAGGGGCACCCGGCTGGGAGTCTCAAGGCTGCAGCATTCCTGACTGCTAAGCCAGGCCACGCAGCCGGCATCCCAGGCGCGTCCGCCGTGCGCATGTCCCACTTATATAAAGAGATGCTTACAGTCCAGGTGCTTTTTCTTGGGGCCCATCACTTCATGAGTGGTGGCTTTGCAGACTGCTCTCGCTACAGCAGAGCCTGTCACACTGTACTGAGCGGCGGCGATTCGATCCGTTAGCGTTTGGCCCGACATCTTCTCCAGCCGTGTCTACAGCCTCCTCTTCTGCAGGGAAGGAGAGATAGTCCCGCTTTAACCCGCACTCCCTACTCTCCAAGCACCCAGGCCTTGCCTCCTCCTTCCACACGGAGGCTCTCTTCTCCTCCAACCCCACCCTGGCAGCACCTCTCCCCGCCAGCAACGCGCCAAGCCCTGCTCATCCAACGCAGTACAGGGGGTGATAGCTTGAGTAGGGCCGTTACGGAACCCAAGCACGGGCTCCAGTCCAGCATCGTGACACCGTCCCCAATCTCCCCACCCCCTAATGAAGCCCGCCTTACTCCTTTGGTGCTCCTTTCTCAACCAGCGCTTTTCCTGCAACCTGATCCTCAGGTGCGGGACTAGCTCCGATGTGCTTTGGGGTTATTCCCTGGGCGCTGCGCCCACCGGGGGCCCCACATCCCACTCAGCCTCCGCAGCGTTTCCTCCTAACTGCTCGCAGGCTTCGGAGAATGAATCAAACATCCAAGCCCTGGCCACCTCCCTCCTCCTCTTCAAGCTGCTGCAGCAATGGGCTCGTCGTTCCTCGGTCGCGGTGGAGATTATCCTAGCGTTGCGCCATGTTATGCCCTCGTCTCCCCTTCCTTCCTCGCCTCTGCCTCCAAAGCCCCCCTTTTGCCCGGATCCCCTTTCCTCGCCCCGATATCCCGCCTCAGGGGCCGCCGGGGGCTCTGCGGAGTCACCAGAGTGTCTGAGCGCCCCATCCTTCTTGGCTATGTAGCAGAGCTGGGCTGACAGCCCAACCCCCCGCCTGCCCTCGAGCGCGCCGTGGAGCTGTCACCCGGCCGCTGCCCTTCTCTGCGCCCTAGGATTATCCTGTCCGGATCCCCGCGTAGCCCTGGTGAAGGAGGGGAGGGGGTCGAGTCGGGGCCATAGGTACTCACCCCGCCCCTGGAGCGGCGCCGCCCGCCGCAGGATGAGCGGAGCCTGGGCCGCAGAGGAAGGCTGCTCGGGGTGGGTGTGTGCGGACCCGGGGCCCCCGGGCGCGATGCCTTCAGCCCTGGCCCGGTAGCCGCCCTTAGCTCCGCGGTCCCTGCGCCCGCCGCCCTTAGCCCTAGGAACGAGTACGCGCCCGCCGCCGCCTCCTCCGCCAGCGCCGCCGCGTCTCTCTAGAGCTCCGCGCTGCGTCCCCATCCCCGCCCCCACCTCAGCTGTGGTTCCTCCGACGAGTCAGGTGACGGCGGCGGACAAACCCGCGCGAGCCCTCTGCGGTGTGCCTCACGGCCCCCTCCCATCTACTCACACACGTCGCCCCCCTGTGCCGTGAGCTTAAAGGCGAGGGGGACGGCGCACAAGCATCCCCGGCAAGAGCGACGAGAGAAGGTGGGGAGGCAGGGAGGCCCACACCCAGCCAGCAAGTCACCCTCCCCTCTTGGCGCCCAGCAACCCCTCCGCGCGCTGGCTGCGCACCCGAACTTACCGGGTGCCGGCGCACCGCACACACCTGCCGGACGATTGCCGGATGCACCCGGAGAGGCGCCGGGCGTTGGCTTAGTGGAGCTAATGGTCTGCTCCGGTTCTGCTCTGTGAAGGCCAAGGCAAGGGCGTCGTCGCGCGCTGCTTGGCAGAGCCCAGCCCCTTCTCCCCCACACTCTGTCTCTGACACACCCGCCTGTCAAAGGCAGCCGAGGCCCAGATAGGCAGGGCGATTTTAAATGTCAGATTCTGCCTGCCTGTCATGGCCATTACCTGTGTGCCCTCTGCTCTTTGGGGCTCCTCGACTTATCTCAGTTCCAACAGGGAGCTGGCCAGGTAATTCTAGCCACTTTAGTTCCAAACGGATACTGAGGTCTGCTGCAGGAACGAATAATTAAGAAAATCATTAATGGAGTCCTAGACTACATTCGACAGTGATCATTTGTACCCTTAAAAAGTTAATTCTGCCAGTTAAATACAGTGTTTGAACATCTTATGTCATTTTAATGTTGAGTGTGCATATTTGTATCGTACTCATGAATTTCCATACATTGGTTTGGACTCAGTTAATAACTTCGTGTATTTGACATTTTCAAAGGTCATTAAGTTAATCTATATTTTAAAAAAAATTCTCACAATGGAATCAAGTTCAGAACTTCATTTCTTAATTTTCCTGACATTTTCCCCAGCTACAGGTAACCTCTGTTCGGCCTCATGGCCGTATATGTCTACTCACAAATACCAAGATTTTTTTTGTTTAGGCCCCGCTTTCACCTGGTGAATTTTCAATATGCAGTCATGATTTGATAACTGTTGGGACTAATTCAAGCACTAATTAGAAGATTCATGACTAAAGAAAGATAACCCAAAACCACCACTGTTAGGTTTCCAATACTAGTATCACCATATGACCCAGCAATACCACACATTTCCATTCAAACACTTTTATTTAAATTTTGTAGCAGCTCATACAATGGCTTCCAGCTGAAGGAAAACCAAATGTTATTCTACTGGTAAGTGGATTTTAAAAATGTGGTATTCCACACAATGGAACTACTGAGAAGAAGCCCAATCCAAAACAATATTTACTGTTTTGATCTGTCTGTATGACATTCTGAAAAAGGCAACACTATAAAGAAAGAAAACATCAGTATCAGGATGGGGGAGGAATTGACTGCAAAGGGGCAGAAGAGAATTGTTTGAAGTGATGGAAATGTTTTATATCATGACTGGGATGGAACACAACTGCATGTATTTCTCAAAACTCATCAATTTCTATACATAAAATTGTTGAACTTTATGTAATTGATATCTCAATATACCTAATAAAAAGAACTGGCAATATTAGTATGAAAGTAAACTTCATAATAAGGAATATTAATAGGGATAAAAAGGCACTTTTCATAATGATAAAAATTAGTCAACAGTATATAGCAACCTTGCATGTTTATATATCTAGGAACAGAGCTTCAAAACAGGCCAATGGTAAAATGAAAGTATTAAAAGGAGAAACAGGTAAACCCACAATTATACCTGAGGATTTCAAATCTTTTTTCTGTAGTTGATAGGGCAGTAACCCATTAATGGTAAGATGACTTGAAATAACCTCCATTAACCAATTTAACCTAATCACATTTACAAAATACTGCACCTAGCAACAATGGAATACATTTTGTTCAATTGCACATAGAACACTCACCAGAATATATTATATTCTAAGCTATAAAGCTAGACTCAATACATTTAGAACAATTACAATCACACAAATCATTAATGGAGATCTGGAGATCTCTAAATAGTTGGCAACTAAACAACACATTCTAAATAAAACATGGATATAATTTTCTCATAAGGAAAATTAAAAATACTTTGAACTAAACAATAATGAAAATGCACAAATTTGTGGAATGCAGATAAAACAATGACTAGAGGGAAATTTATACCATTAAAATACTTCAAATAGAAATGAATGCTTAGATTCGAAATGAAGAAACACCTAAAAACATATGTTTAAATTTCAAACACAAGAAACTAGTAAAAGAACAAATTAAACTCAACATAAACAAAAAGAATGAAATCATAAAGTAAAAAATCAACGAAAGCGAAGAAAGTAAAATAATCAATGAAATCAATGCAACTAATGACCATTTCTTTTTGAAAAGATCAATGAAAGTCAATAAAACTCCTAGTGAGACTGATTAAAAAAGGAAAGAAATGACACAAATTTTCAATGTTTGTAACAAAAGGGAATAGATACTGTGAACATTAAAAGGATAATAGAATGTTATGAATAACATTATGTCAATAAGTTAGGCAATTTATGTAAAATAAAAAATACATTGTAACATAGTGGTTCTCCAACAGTTCATAGTGAAACTGTTGTATGTTGCTATTAATAGGTTTTGAGCAAGTAACATGTTTCTAATAATGATTAAAATAATATAATCTATGAATGATTTACTTTTAAAAAATAAATTGAAATAGCTTCAAAGTCAATCCTACAATTGTATGAAATACTATATAGTCCACAGAAGTATGTGGAGCCATAGGATTGATATGCTATGCATGTGTCTGGTGCCATGAATGGAAGAGTATCACCACACAATGTCCTGTCATGTGTGTTAGCAGATAAATGAAAATCCCTCAACTACAGAATTATTATATGCAAATTAAATTATGTCAACAGTGGTGCCAACATTTGAAATGTATGTTGCTTTGGAAGATCTAATGGAGCATTGAAAATAGTAGAATATTTCTAGTGGCAAAGATTAAAAGATGCCAGGGTCTTATAGTCACAAATCTAGAGTTACAATTATAAATACTAAGTTGAAAGAAAATTAACTAAATTAAAGAAATACATTGAGGCAAAGAAAAATCATTCCTCATCAACATATTCTTTTTGAAGCCACATAATAAATGATATTCAATAAATCTTAAGCAAGAATAAGAATTGATATTTGACGTTTTCACGAACTGGTAGATCTTCTGATCTCTCTCCATGGTCAGAAACAAGGTTACTTACAAAAGACACCCCCAATTTTTATAAATATATATATTCACCTTTTTCTGAGCAAACACATATGTATGCCATCATACAGATTTTTCTGTCTCTGATTGATACACGTTTTCTTCTGAGTATCTGATTCAATTCAGAAAAACCAAACCAATAATAATTACACATGAACCAACAATTTATATCAACGTATAAGGGCACATGTCTTCAAGTTCTTTGTTTCAGTTTATTTGTAAGAAACAACAGGTGTATGAGAAATAGAAATAAAGCTGAAGGCAATCTAATCACCCCAGACAACAACCTTAGGTAAAGCTGGAAAATTCATATCCTTCTCCCAAAACCATATCATTCTTAAAGCAGAAGTATAGAAGAATTTCATCCAGGGGTGCTTTTCTGTCCAAGTAGAAAAAATATGAGGTCCAAAATAATCACATTGGAATATATTCAGTCCCCTCGTACAAATAAGACATCTCTAACCAAACTCAAAAGCAATTTATGCTCTCTGTATGGTGGCACACTCCTGCAATCCCAGTAACTCAGGAGACTGAAGCAGGAAGATTTACAAATTCAAGGTCAGCCTCACAACTCAGTGAGGCTCAAAGCAAGTTGGTGAGACCCTATCTCAAAATTTTAAAAGTAAAGAAAAAAGGGATAGGGATGTGGCTCAGTGGTTAAGCACCCCTGAGTTCAATCCCTGGTACCAAAAAAAACAAAAACAAAAACAAAAGCTATTGACAACAAAAAGCAAAATTTGATATGCTGAATGCACTTGGCACTTGTATAGAGAGAGGAAATGATTGCTTCTCTTTTATAAGGAGATAAATGAAAGAGATCAGAAAATAGACGAACATTTTAATGTGGCAAGAAAATTGTAGGTCACATAAAGTTTGATAATTCAAACAATGAAATCATCTTTGGAAGTATAACACTACATCCATGAAACTATTCAAGTTATTTAAGAATCAGAGTTAATGAAGTATATATATTCCAAGCCAGGACAAACATGTTCTGCCAAACATGCAGGTTAGAAATGAACTCACTATGACAACTGGCATATTCAAAGGAATATGTACATTTTATATGCATTATGTGAAAATAGTTCAAATATAATATTTTCATTTTCCTTCCCTGTTTTAACTCTAGTGTGACTATTTTGTATCTATTGTTATATAGCAAACTTTTTGGCTTAAACAATAATTTTTTACTTTTCTCACAAACCTGTAAGCTAACAATGTTCTGTTCTGTTAGGTAGTTCTCCTTTAAAATGTTTTATGTGGTAGCAATCAGGTGACAGCTGGGGCTATAGTCATCAGAGGCAGGGCTGTGTAAAATGGCTTATTCACTCCCACATCTGACAGTTAAAATTGGCCATTGCCTGGAAGCTCAGCTAGGGTTTAAACAGGAGCACCTCCACCTGTGGTTGGGCTATTCATGGTGGAGTGGTCCAGGGGAGTCTCATTTCTTACATGGTGGTTGGCTTCCATGAGGAAAAGTCCCAAGGTGGAATGTTTTGGTAACCTAGGTGGAAACTAAAGTTTATTACGATCTAACCACCAAGCATTGGTCTTATGTAGTTAATTATTCAAAGGATCAAGCAGAGCACATATATAGACATGCAGATAGTTGTTGGAAGAGCAGTTCTGTTGTGCACAGCTGTAGTTTTTATTTTTTTCTATTTTAAAGAGATAATTGCAGGCTGGGGTTGTAGCTCAGTGGTAGAGCGCTTGCCTCGCATGCGTGAGGCCCTGGGTTCGATCCTTAGCACCACATACAAAGCAATAAAGCAAAGACATTGTGTCCATATACAACTAAAAAAATATTTTAAAAAAAAGAGATAATTGCAAGGGAATTCTTGGAATGAGTTTTTCTTTATGATTAATTATTTTTCTTTATCATTAGTCAGCATGTCTGAAGAATGAGATTTCCCTGTTTTTTGTTTTCCTTCCCTGGAACTAAGGATTGAAACCAGGGCTTCAGGCATAGCTAGGCTAGCACTCTACCACTGAGCTATACCTAAGCCAGTTCCCAAGTAAACTTTTAACTCAAGAATATGTGAGAGCTGAAGTGGTGTGTCTCACCTCAACTGTGAATCTCTTGATACTTTCCTCTCATTATTTTACTTTGTCCTCTATTTTCTGTTGTTGCTTGTATTTGTCTGCAGTTTGATTTACATTCTGTGTTGCTTAGGGAGTGACTCTTGACTTCACTGGATACTTCATTGCATAGGTATTACAAAAGACACAGGCTTTTGTCTTTGTACAACTCCAGCATACAGTAGTGGGGTGGGAGAAGAGCATACTCCTTCGAATAGTATAACTCGAACATACATACATTACTGGTCAGCTCAGAAAGTCTTCATGCAAGAGATAAGTGTATGTGTGTGTCCGTGTGCAAAACACACATCTCTTACCCATCAACCATTTGGTTTTCCAGTAAAGCGAATATTAAAGAGAAACAGAAACCCTAGGCTATTTAATGTTCTGTTTAACTAGATGAGAATGAATAGCTGTGTTACTGTTTGAACTAACTGGTTGGGATAAGTATGGCCTCACTCCTTCTAGAAACAGTATCGAATTCATTTTCTACTTGCTTCCAGTGCTTTCCTTTGTCCTATGCTTCAGACATTTAGGAGTCATGCATAGGACAGAGCACTGTTGAGGGAGCCTCACCAAATTAGCAGACTCTAAGTTTACAGCTTATTCAAACACTTCTGCCAGTCTCATGTCAGAGTTTCCAAACTAACTCTTCCTGAAGCATAATGAAATAAAATATATAATTTTCTCTCTTTTAAAATATTAGTTTGGAGAACTAAGTTTTCAGCTGAGGATCACATTTCCCCTTGTAAGTTGGAAAATAGATTAAAATAGTGCTGAGTGCCAATGATTACCTGCAGAGAAACAAGCCAGTTGATTTTTGTACTTCTAATTTAGGACTCAACTAATAGACATCCTAGTCTTAAAATTTTGTCTTTTCAACATAAAACAATTCATTCTGTTGTCATTGTGCATGCTTTTTAAATATATTCATATAAACAACAAAATTCAAGAAATGCTCTAGCTTGGTCATGTCTGCACGTGGATTATGTCTGTATCAGCTGCTTCTAGATGGGCCTTATCAGAGATGTGCATTTGGTTTAATGACACCTGTGCTAATGTTAATGGTTCATCTCTTATATCTGATAGATGCAGAGAGACAGCCAATTTGTTTCCATTGCTACTGATATCATTCCACAGTCTCTGTCAGGTTCACTCAGATTTCACTGATAAGACAGAATGAACATTGGCGTTACAAGAAAATCCTAGTTTCCCTTTCATGGGCAAAGTAATGAAATATGGATCAAATAAGCAAGTTGATAAATACACAATGTTTCCTGGAAACATCAAAGTATTTTTCATTAGTAGTACACAAACTTTTGAAGATGCATATGTGTCTGTACTAACAAATACGATTATTTGTGTCTTTGAAATTTTGTTGAGGATTTTAACCTTTAGCCTAACATTATTCAACAAGGAACATCATTTGGCAACTGCATGATTTATTGCTGGTTGCTGTACTTTGCATTTGGGGATTTTATTGATTGTCACTATCACATATTCCCTATTAAGATAAGGAGCCATAGCTCATTCGAAACTGTGTGCATAAATACTTTTGATTGATTTCTAAGTACAGTAAGGGTCTATGTGGCTACCTATGTTTGAGACCTGCCTGACCCACACAATCTCTTGCTTATAAAACCTTAATGGTGATTACATCTGCTTAAGTACATCAAGTTTCAGTGAGCTATAATCCCCCAGTAGCCTTGCCACTTCTGGACATTAGTAAGCCCTTAAAATATCTCTTGTGTGCTTTTTCTAGTTGCAGTTGTCTTAACCTTAGCTAGCCATCATGGAGGCACTTCTATATCCTTGACCTCATCTGCTTCATACTATGTACTATATGTGTGAGAAATCATTTTCATAACAGGGGACTGGCCTCAGTTAAGTAAGTCATTGCTAAAGGGTCTCTGTTGCTTCCTTTTTTCTCCATAGAGAACGTATCAAAGCCTGGAAATGACATACTAAGTGACATAGTTTTAAGTGTCACTGTCATCTGGAAGATTGCACATATACCTCTGGAGCTTGATACCTAACTGACTCTAAACTTTTGCCAGTTTTATCTTGGCCTCCTTCATTCAAGAAACCAAAGTGCCTAGCATCAAACCACACTCTATGGCTTTTAATCCCACATAGTACATGAAAGGCCCTGATTGTGGATGGGCTAGCTAACAGAGGGTAATCTGAATTCAGATCAGTAGAGATGTACTCATTCCATGATGAGCAAAATTTTTCCCACATGTAAGTTTCCAGAAGAACAACAAACAAGAAGAATTAATTGTAAATTAAGTAACACAAGGATATCTTGCATTACTAGATTTTCTTCCACATGTAGAATATGGAAGATTCTAGTATAATCCATGACTATTTTTATAACTATGAGTAAGTTTATGTAGAATAGATTGCTTAAACTGCATCTAAAAGCAAGTACTTGGACACTTCATTTAGGTGGGTCCATTGATAGATGGAAAAAGGTGGGAGTGTGAACCTCAGTATATATCTAGGGTTTAGGGTACAGGTAACTTAAGCCAAAATTGCATACAAAGGGTAATATTAAACATGCCAACTTGGTATTCATTGGCCACAGCAGCAGAAGAGCAGGCAGGAAGCATTTGGTTATCTAGGCAAATCTTTCATAAAGAGGCACAGCCCAGGGAGCAATCTAGTGGCAAGAGTAGCACTCCAAATTTGATAGGAGTGCTGGTAGGAAAAAATTTAGAACCATGATTAAAAGTCATTATTTTATTTATTTATTTATTTTTTATTTCAGGGGTACTCGACCACTGAGCCACATCCCCAGCCCTATTTTTTGTGTTTTACTTAGAGACAGGGTCTCACTGAGTTGCTTAGCGCCTTGCTGTTGCTGAGGCTGGATTTGAACTCACAATTCTCCTGACTCACCTTTCCAAAGTTGGAAGTCATTCTTAAGTATGGTTCTGATCTGGAATAGCATTATTTTAGCAAATATGAATAAGGTTATCCCATTTATAAGACAGGGTGCAGGGGCATGAAATCAAGGTTAGCATGAACATGGCCTTATTTAGTTTGTTATCTTGCACTATAGTGTCACATGTAAGCTGTCTTTACATTACGTAGAAATTGAACTATTAATAACATGCAAACATGTTTCCTTATAGTGATGAACATATAATAAAAATAATACAGTTACTTCTTTGGTGACAATTTTGATGTAATGCATCTATATATATTTAATACAAAGATGATTTTCTATCATAATCCCATGTTTTTGTTTGCTTACAGCAAAAATAACTTTTAAAATTGCTCATTGGGTTGGGTATGGCAGTGCACACTGACAAACCCACAGACTCAGGAGACAGGAGAATTGCAAATTTGAGGCCAGCCTCAACAATTTAGTGAGGCCCTCAGCAACTTAGTAAGACCCTGTCTTTGTTTACATCCCCAAAGTAAATAGATTTGGGGATGTAGCTCAGTGGTAAAGCACACCTGGGTAATTCTAGTAGGAAAAAAAAATGAGGCTAAGTATGTTTCTTTTTATTTAAATCAATTTTTTCTTAAGCCCTTTCGTTCTTTAATAGATAAACTAATTTCCTGACTATGCAACTATCTGATTGGATTTTGCCTCTTAAAATCTGTCTCTCTTCAGTATAGATAAATAAATGTTTGATGAGGGAACCAACAAATAAATGGATCGATATCTAGCACAGTACCTAAAACATAGTAGATACCTAATAAATGAGTTTAATGGGAAATGATGGGTAGTAACATTGGCAGTGGAAATAAATTTTTCTGGAAATTTTAATTTCTGAAATAAACTGGAACCACTGATTATGTGAGGTCGAATGCACAGAGAAATTAAAGAAGATGGCCTGGTACGTTTTACAAGGTGAATGGCTCTTCTCCAAGGAATTCTAGACATTGTTTCAACCTATAATTTGCCAACTTCAGATGAATTCTTAAAACACTTTCTAGTAAGTCTACAATAATTGTTCAAAAGTAGTCTTAAAGGGTTAATCACTACTGTTTTGTGAAATACTATAATTTTGTTAACATAGCAGTACATTTTTATGGGTATGTTACAACTACAAAAAACTACAATGTCACTGTGACTCATGATTCCTGACCAAATTTTACTTTCTTTTCTTCCCAAAATATGTTCAAAGGTTTGATGTTTTATCAACTAAAAACATTTTCCCATAAGCTTTAATAAGCAGATGGGTGCTTTCTTTTTCTTCTCCTTTCTGCTGCAGGAGCAATTTTTATATTTTAGAATTAAATCACAGGGTATTCTTTACCTAGGGGCCACAAGATTGGGAAACAATTATTTTAAAGTAGGTATATTAAATCATAAACAGTCACATATATAGCTTTTTATAATAAGCTTTAAATAATAATGTGATATGCCATTTAATTAAACAAATATTTGTTGAACACCCATGAGCCAAGCACTTTCTAGGGAAAGAAGTCCTTGCTGTAGTGGAGTTTACATTCTGCTTAGCAAGAGAAGACAGACAATAAACAAGCAAGTAAATTATCTAAAATGTTAAAAAACGGGATCTAAAAGCTGGTGAGGGAGGTGAGGATGTCATTTCAGAAAAGGAGGTTAAAGGTGGGCTCTCGTGATGGAGGTACATTTGAGTAAATTCTTGAAGAAGGTGAAGGAGTGAGCCACCCTTGTGTACAACACATTGTAATTAATCTCGTAAATTTCCTTTTTAACAGCATGCATGTGCCTGTGGATGATGTCATTCGCCTGCCTAAAGCTCTCCAATGACTTCCTATAACTTTTAGCTTAATGTGTTAATGCCTTAATTTGTTGTATGATGTCTCTGTGTTCTCACCTCTGACTCAGTCTCCAGCTCTCTGTTTCTTTCTCTCGATTACTGTGTCAGTCATACTGGATTTTTTTTTTTGTACCAATGGTTTTCCCACCTTTGGATCTTGCCATAAGCATTTCTCTCTGCCTACAGTCCTCGGACTTTTACCTGACCAACTCCCAACTCACTGATTACTCCACTGTGTGTGCCCTATTCTTCCATTCTCATTGCACAACCTAGTCACCACCCCCCAGTCTTTATTACAATCATAATAATGTGTTTTGTAATTATCTGTTTAGTTTCTACTTTTGCTGATAGACTGTAAGCTCCCTGATGATAGAGACATTGTTTGAGGTTTGTCTTTTTAATTATTATATTTCAATGCCTGGTACATGGTAGATGCTTGTAGATACTCAATATTTGTTGAATGAATGAAGCATGCTTCAAATGGGGTGGAAATCCTGTTGCTGGGTTGGCATGGAGTTTTCAGTTACTTGTGAAGGATACAGTTAGTGACGAATAAAGCTTCATTTTAGGCCCTGAAACTTTGGGTGCTTTCTTTTTGCAGAATAATCTAGTCTATCCTAACTGACAGAGAGAGAGGAGGTTCTGAGTGTCATTTGTACAAAGAAATTTTCAGGTGGCTAGTACTGAAATGGAAAACTGAACTCATTGTCTCTTCTCCAAAAGGGGTGTCTCCATAAGCCCACTGACCAGAAGGAAACCAGTTGTCCAAAGCAGAGCAGCTGATTCTATTCTGGACTCCTTCCCCTCCCTTGTTCCCCACAGGCAATCTACCATCTCCCAAATGCCTCCCAAATACTTGCCCTTCTGTATCATTTCACTTTCCACCTGTCTCTGTCTTGGGCTCTCCCTGTTTCTCTCTTGGACTGTCTCTTAACTCATCTTCCTGTTTCCTCTTTCACTCTTCTCTAATCCTTCTGCTGCACTGTTGCTAAAGTGAATTTTCTTAAAAAAGAACTCTGATCACACTCTTTTGTTAAAAACAGAGAATTTTCATGAATTTCAGGATTGAATGCAAATTCTCAGGAGGATACATACAAGCAAGACATTTGTGACCCTTAGCCACTGCACTATCCCTTCATAAGCTCAAGGGATGTCCATCCTCCATATTCCCATATCTTGCTCATGTCCCTATATTAGTGCTTCTCACATTATCCCACAGCAGCCTCTTGTAAGCCCTGTAGCAGTAAACATGGACTGCAAGATTGTAGTCCCACTCCATGGTGGCACCCCATCACCCAATGGGTCACAACTGACCTCATGAATAAGAGACTTATACTATACTTTTTTTTTGGTACTGGGGATTGAACTCAGGGATACTCGACCACTGAGCCACATCCCCAGCCCTATTTTGTGTTTTATGTAGAGACAGGGTCTCACTGAGTTGCTTAGCACCTCGCCATTGCTGAGGCTGGCTTTGAACTTACGATTCTCCTGTCTCAGCCTCCCAAAGTGCTGGGATTACAAGTGTGCACCACTGAGCCCGGCTTATACTATACTTAATATAGAAATCATCAGGTATATATTTCTGTTCTCTAATTCATTTTATTTTCCCACTTTTTCTTTAACAAGATATAAAGATTTGTATTTTTTACTTGTATTGGACATTTTCAATCTTAAAATGTTAATCTTCTTAATGTATGTTTTCTATATATGAATCACAAGTCCCTTTTCCTAGCTTTTAACAAATGGATATTGCCTTTCTTGGGGAATTTATTGCTATAGGAGCCTGAACAAAATAAAAATTTAAGTATAAACTTGTGTTCAAAATATGTCCACACGTTTAAGTCCTATTGAGTTTAGAATAACTTTTTTAAAATGAGGTAACTTTTTTATAGATTTATTTTATTCATTTATTTTTTATGTGGTGCTGAGGATTGAATCCAGGGTCTCACATGTGCTAGGCAAATGCTCTACCATTGAGCCACAACTCCAGCCCTATAATAACTTTTAAAAGGAGACAGTGGCAACCAACACTGTCAGTTTTAGATATCAAAGGCCTTTGCACCATACTCGGAGAAGCCGAACCTCCATGTGTTCCTTTTCCAAATGGAATAAATTATTGACTTAAATGTACTTAAATATCACCAAAGCTTGGAAATGGAATTAGAAATGCACATTTTTGCATTATCGAAAAATAAAGAAGTAAGTTAATTATGTAGTTTGAAACATCAAGACCACATGAATAGGAAGATTATGTAAGGATGAAGGACTATAGAGTCAAAGGGTTGAAGGATTAACTAGTACCTCCTCTTGCCTTGGACAGTAATTCATTTAGGTTATTCTGTACTGGTGAAAATCTCTCCTTTTGTGACGACTTGAGAAATGAATTCCACATGTTGTCTTGATTCTTCCTTTCGCTGGGATCCCTTGCTAATCTCAGAGTGTCTCAACATTTTAACTGCTTTCTAATTTCCTTGTCTAAGATTTTGGCCTACCTTTTCAATGTAATCAAAAGTAATCTGCCACAATAATTCTTATTGCACAGCTATCTTTTGTTAAGGGCAAATTTTAGCTTGCATGTATTTAGGTAAATTTTTTTTAAAAAACCACATTGTTTTTTGTCCTGAAGAAAAAGTGACACAAAAATTAGGCATATGTAATCAAATTATCTATTCATATTATCTTAATGATATAGATCATATTTGAAAAATTATTTGACAACTAAATTTTCACTTTTAGTTAATAAGATTTTAATTTTTCAAAAGGAAAGGATTCCTTTTCAGCTTAAAACATATTTTGTAAGACAGTATTAATTTAGCTGTTGCACAATGTATACATATTATGAAATATCATGTTGTCCACAATAAATATATGCAATTCTTTGTCAATTAAAAAGCAATAAAAACAATTTAAAGGGACCTGTACATTAAATGAATGATTAATTTTAAATATATGAGAAATGTTGACAATAACCATAGTTATAGTTTCTTTCAAAAAACAATATCAACAAAAGATGAAAAGACCATTTTCTTATTTATAGCCAGCATTATAAATCAACTATTTTATTTTATCCAGTGAATTTTTTTCAAAGCTCTTTTGCTTAGGTTACCTCCTAGAGATCCTGTTTTTATGATCTGAGTTTCACCTTGGAATTAGGGCAAAGACATTGGATAGCTGTCTTCTTAAAACACCATCCAGGTGAATCCATAAGACCAAAAAGAAGAGAGAATGCTCTGAAGAAACTCATTTACTCTTGTATAATACCAAAAATATATACTTATTTCTGTTAGGGAGCATTCATCCTTAAAAACATGGAGAACCTAGCCTTGAATGAATGAGATAGGAAGGACATTGTTGGTCAAGGTGTTTCTGAGGCAGCCACCTTTGTGTTCTGTAGGAGGAAGTGCTAGTTTCCTGCAGTGTGCCTGGGTGAGAAGGGACTCCCACAAAGCCCTGACAGTCCCACACATCCACGAACCACCACACACTTGAATAATTTGTGTCGAGTACAGTCCCGCATTTTTAAAGATTTGCTGGTGAAGTGATCCAAGCCATGGGTTTGTTGCACACTCATACACAATCGGCCCTCTTGCAATTACCCCTCACTGTTCTCCTCTCTCCCCTCATCCACTCTGCCCTTCCATTGACCATCAAGTTCAACCCAGGGCTGATTTCCACTCTCTCAACTTGGATTTGGAATTCCCTGATGTTAAGCTGCTAAGAGGTCATTGGCTCTGTGTGGCTTGCAGAGCCCTGGAAAACTCCATTGGTGAACTGCATTCTGATAGCTGGGAGACCAAACTTCACCTTAAAGGGTTGGACTAGATATCCTTTGTGAGGGAGACTATGGTCCCTGGGGTAAAAAGAAAGGGGAGAATAGAAGATTCCTATAGACCTAAGATGACCCCTCTCTTACCCTCAAAAACCTGAGCAAAAAAGTAACTTCCTTGTATGCCACCCATGTCCAACCAAAATAAAAATAATACCAGCACTTTTAGAGTTCTCCAGACTGTTGCTGTTCCCCACCTGACAAGTGATAAAAAGGAATGGCATGGATTGAAGAGGTCTGTGGGAGGATCGTGAATGGTCCCTACCTCTGCTCTCCAAGAAGAAAAGCCAATCTGGTCAAACAACGTAAAGAGGAAATCTGGATGCTCCTGCTGGCTTAGTGGCTCTTAGACACTTGTCATTACTTACCTCTGGCTCTACCTCAGAGTCACACTTTCCCAGAGCTGGGAACTAGGGTTGCAGGTGATCTCAGTGAAATCATGTGGTGGGAGCCATAAGGCTTATGGAGGAAAGAAGTGGTTAAAGCCCCTTTCCCAGTCTCCTTAGAAGAATGCTGAGTCTATTCACAGGATTTTGATGATTTGTGGACTCCTCCTGCAGCCCATCAGGACTGTAAGGTTGATTTATTCTATCTTACTATTTGAAATGACTTAATGTGTACTTTGAAGCAGTGGGCACAATTCTCTTCTTATAATAAAAGAGGAGAGGAAGGTTAGTGTGGAGAAGAGGATTGTATAAGAAAGAACTTTCTAACAATAAGAGACTTACAGGAATGAAACTGTAATCTCTTAGTGGAGTCAGACAAAAAAAAGTATCAGGAATTAGGTAGAGTTGAAAGCACACTATGGAAGACTTTTTTTCTTTTTCTTTTTCTTTTTTCTTTTTGTGAAGTGCTTTCTAAACACATTTTAACAGCTTAAACTGAGAAATGGAAGTGGGCCATCTGATTGTCTTTGTCTCAAATTCTGTGTTTGAATGTATTGTAAAGATAAGGTTATATATGCATAGGCTCCAGACCCTCTTCTCTAGCTTGAGTCTTTTACTGTTTAATCCATAATGAGGGGCTGGGGTTATGGCGCAGTGGTAGCGTGCTCGCCTAGCACGCGTGAGGCACTGGGTTCGATCCTCAGCACCACATAAAAATAAAATAAAGATATTCTGTCTGCCTACAACTAAAAAATAAATATTTAAAAAAAAAAAACCATAATGATCGGTGACTTCTACTTGCCCAGAGTGTTTAATATGAAATATCTTTTCTAAGACGTCTCTCCTCAAGGTTTCCTGCGAATGACTGGGGAATGCTTCCATATCCTCTAACCCATTCTGATAGCCACTCTGCAGTCTAGAACTCTAAGTCACCTGTGGCCATTCCTAGTGAAATCTGACCTATTCATTCATGCTGGACTGATTTGCTCTAAGAATAGACACACTCCTTTCTCTTTACCATGTCCCCTACCCCCCAGTCTCAGCAATGCCAAGGACAATGATGCTTTATTGCATATGTGGAAGGTGCAGTGTCTCTGTGATTTACCTTGGACACTTGAATCCAGTGCTGGGGTTCCAGCCTAGCTCTCTGAAGATTCTCCTTTGTCTGGAGGCTAGTCCACTGCTCCAGCCAAGGAGAAATCTCCATGTTCTTTCACTTTAGGACTCCTGAAAAGATGCCCTCCTTCTTCCAGGCTCAGGCCCACCCCTTCTAATCCACCCTATCTAACTAGGTATAGTTGGATATTGGAAATGCCTGGTCCTTCAGCAAAAGAAGTGTGGTATGGGCTGACAGTCAAGGCTCAGACAGAACAACCCCAATAGTAAAAGTTTATTCCCCAAATTTGGAGTAATTCCATCTGAATATGTGATGGGGACTGACATATGGCATACATCCCTATTCTGAGAAAACAGTTCTCTAACTTTACAAGATACAGTCTACCCAAAATACAGCCATTTACATTTCCCAACAGAACAAGGATTTGTTCTGTAGCTACTACATTCAGAATTGTGGAGACATTACAATGTTCTCCAGGAACAATGGTAGGTATTTTTATGTAACTGAAAGTTCCATCCTGGTGAATTTCTCAAAAAAAGGAAATTTGTTCCAAAATTAATTAATATTTCCAATTCCAGGAACTAAAACATTTAGCAACCTCAACTGATAGTTTCTTTTCTAAAAATAATAATAAAAGCATTTTTTATGATTCTTCCCAGGGATTCTCACTAGTTATACTTAATATCCAACATGAATTCAGGTTAACATGGGGAAACGTAGAAAAATGATGAGATATTTGCTTCCCTTTAGTATAAAAAGGAGAAATGGATTTATAGTTCTAAGTGTATGTTCATTTGTGTGTGTATGTGTGTTTATGTGTGTAGACAAGTTCTAGTATAGGCTCCAAAATTTGAAAACACCACATAAACAGAATTTTTCTCTAATTTTAGTCACTTGTGAAAGTATGGACCTTAAGGTGCAAAAGTTATTTGAGTAATTATCTAAAAATAAAATAAGTGAAAAATGACTAGTGATTTTACAACATTTTAATCATGACAGTGTTAAAATGGCACAAATAGCTGCTTATTATTTTTAAAAACCTAAGATATGGGAAAGTAGAAATGGTAGCTGTTTATTATAAAAACAATTGTGGCTGGGGGTGTATTTTAGTGGCTGAGCATGTGTTTAGCATGCATGAGATACTGCATTAATCCCAGCACCAAAAAAAAAAAAAAAAGAAAGCACAATGTGGGAAAGAAATGAGAAAATATCCATAATAGTTTTAACCACTCAGAGACTATCAGTGGTTATGTTGCTATCTTTCCTTTTAGTGTATTAATAATTCCAAAATGGTCATGACCATATGCTGTCCTAATTTTCCCTTGTTATTTGGAATAAAAGTATTTTCTGTATCATTACAATTTTATTTATAAATGTAAATGTGATTAGAAAATAGTATTTTTGTTGAATTTGGCTCATGATAACATTTTTAGTTTCTGAGGTGAAATTTGAGATGAACCCTTGAGTTATCCCTTTTTAGGCCAGTAAAAATTCTCGTGAGTCCTAGAAGAGCCTCTGATGATGGCAGAACGGAGTGGTCCAATTGTCACTGCAACTGATTATGCAATCTGGTTTCTCTAGTAGATATAAACCCAAAGCCTTTCTTAATATCATTCTATGTATCTGATTCTGTCCTAGATGTTGCACATATACTAACTAAGTAGATATGCTCCTGTCCTCACAGTACTTATAGCCTAACTTGACCTTGCTAACCAGAATTTATTTAGGAGTTTCTGTGCAGTGTTATACACTCAGAGTGAGTCTTACCTATCAATAACATGTAATATAATGGTCTAGATTGTAAAGTGATATTCTAATTCCTCAAAATGAAACGAAGACATGTCTATTTGATTATCTGGCATATGCCATTTCTCAAATCTTGCAAAATAAAGAATACCTTTTATTATGGGCTAGAGAAAATAAAAGTGTGCAGTCATCCTATTTCAAGAGCAGATGATGAGCCTCAGGGGTCAATAAGTAACTTATCAAACAGCCTGCACAAAATGTGTCTTTCATAGAGCTGTTAATCAGAAGATTGTGTACTAGGCAATAAATTGTATATTCAAAATAATTAAATACATGGAGTTCTTTCTTATAAAAGAAAAAGCTACCTATTTTAGAATAGATAATTCCTCCATATTAAAAGAATTATTCTAGATAGATTTCATAGCCACACAAAATGACAATGTAAACTTGTTATTGTAATCTAAAGAACATGGTAGTTACTTCAGGTAACTTGTTCTTGAATAAGCAATAAGATTGGAGGCTTGAAAAAAGAAGAGTAACACAGAAGGGGAAACAGAGAGGCCAAATGCACAGTTCTGGATGTGTATTTATATATATTTTGGATATATATATTTTGGATATATTTATATATCCAACACCTGCTGCTGAGAAATATTGAAGATCTTATTCCAGACATGCTATACCAAAGGCAACCATTTCATCCCCTGTGCATTTGAATTGTTGGTGCATTAGATAATATCCCACTGTCCACATGTTTTTTATACTCTAAGATTCCTGAGAGTATACAGTGTCACTAATTGTGATATAAGGATGTATGATAATTCTGTTAGCATACATCCAAGGGCAAATTTCTTTTATTAAGCTATTTATATTGTCACAGAAAAATTTACTCATTACTACAATGTAGGGATTTAACCTTTTCCATTGTACTTACCACTCTGTAAAATATATTTAAGTGCAAACATTAACCTTTCCTAAAAAGTCCACAGGTATATTTTTTCACTATATGCTATTTTATCTCTTTGCTTGATGCCTGCATTAAAATAAAGCAAATTATCACAAAGAAAGATGGTTGACTTTCACAATTAAACTGGATCTTTAGCTAAGTGTGCAAAAATGTTAACTGCCAATTTATAAGCATAAATGACCTGAAATTGAATGTATGTGACTGCAGAGGTAGTCATTTATGTTGTAGTTTTATTTTTATAAGTCTATTTTAAAGGAAAATGGCCCAGATTTCACAGAATACATGTACAAAATAGTATTTGATGATTAAAACTGAGAATGTAGGTATTGGACATTTTGCTCTTCATGATGTGCTAAAGTGAAAGAATGCCTTTCATACCAGTAAACAGTTGTTCCCTTGGTGTTGCAATGAATTACTGAAACAGCACTGCGTATAAGGAACCAAACACAGTGCCAGCTTTCTCATTTTATGCTTTCTAGTATTCAATGGGGCTAGTTACTGAATTTCTTAATTACAAAGTGGTTATTCTTTTCAGTCTTGCTCACAGGAATGAGAGATTTCTGGACTAATAAGATGAACATTGCCCTAAAGGTACATAAACTTAAAATAGAGATTTGTATTGTTTTCTGTTTTCTGAATAGTAAAGGGTAAACTATCAGTTTCAGCTATGTAACCCTAGAGAAAAATATACTGAGAACTTGCTAACGAGAAAAATGAATTTAAAGTCATCTGTATGTGTTCAGCTAAGAAATGCCCATGGTTCTGGGACATGTCAAGAATTTCACAGGGAGGTGAGAGAGTTTCATTTCGGTTATACTCCCTGCTGTTACAGTTAATGTTGGACAGTGTGGAATTTTTTTATATGCATTCATTTCGAGACTTTTTAATTCTGAGTTGTAAGATCATGGCTGTGAGACTATTTCATTAAATCTGAACTACTGACAATTTATTTTGTAATACAAAGCAATACCTGAGGCAGAAGTTGAATTCTATGAGTGATTAGATCACTGAACTTTAGTTAAATGTACCTGAAACTTGTGTTTCCAGCTTCACCTGAAATTGCTTTTGAACAGGTCAATGAAACTGTGGGAGAAAAGTGGAGTTTTTCCCCTTGGGAAGGCAGAGATTCCCCTGGAGTAGAGTGGAAAGAGATTTATAAGCAACTGAAATAGCTTGATTGTGAAGGCAACAAAATTATTTGTTATGAAAACAAGTCTTCACTGTATTTTTTTAAAGGTTGACTTTTTAATCATAACTTTATTTTTATTTATTAATTTGTATGTGGTTCTGAGGATCAAACCCAGTGCCTCACCCGCACTAGGTGAGCACTCTACCGCTGAGCCACAACCCCAGCCCCTTCACTGTATTTTTCTCAAGAGAATTCCAATGGAGCAAATTATATTCCATGCATATATGATTATGCTAAAATAAACTCCACTCTTAAGTACAACTATAATGCTCTAATAAAAAGATTTAAAAATAAGAAATACAAATAAAAAATCCAAGTATTCCTTGATGACTGTAAAAGAAGTAGACCTACTTATACTACAATTCTTATAGAAAAGTTATTTTTATGCAAATCTAGTGATCAAGAAACTTTCCATTAGTCCAAAAACATAACAATCAATTTTACCTTTGGAAATATTAATGGTTCTCCTGATTAAGCTGACCAACTCAGATGAACTTGGAGAAACTATAAAACTTGGGACCTGGGTAGGAGATAGTCTTATATCTCAAACATATAGGGACTATTGTGGTGGAATGAAAATCAATAGCCATTTAGGAATATCCAACATCATATTTACAACTTCTGAATGTGGGAGGGAAATACAATTAAGATAACAATAAAAATTATATATCACAAAATCCCTAGGGACATTTTTTAACTTCCTTAAAGTTAAAAAAATATATGATTAGGCAAAGTTGTATAAACAAGCCCCCTGGATTTCAGGAATGCATTTTCTAGTCTTTTTATGGTAACATAGTGGATGAGAGAGAAATGTAGACTGGATTATAGTACAGCTGAATGAATCCCTAAGTGTTTAAATAGGAAAGACTCAGAATATTAGCAATCATGTATTTGACAATAATTTTGAGTCAGTAAATTGAATGAAATTTCAATAAACATTCTTCTCAAGTTTTAAATGGTAAATTTGCTGATGTGAATAAACTGAGGAACAAAATTCATGTTCAGACAAATCATAAAAGGTGGATTAATGAGTCAAAGCTAATGAGATTAGACTTTAAAGTAAGAGTGTGACATTTGCTTTCCTATCTCAATGTCTTCCCCAAACTGGACAACTTTGTAAACTTTGAAAGAAAAAAACAAATTATAAAGAAAAAGATTAACAGGTTCTCTCAGTGCTGCAAGGCAGACTAAGGTCCTTATAGAGAAGAAGTGGCCAGTGGAAAATAACCTAAGTGACAGAGGATGCAAAGCTGGGGGCTTAGGTTTATATTTATGCTGTGCTTTGGAGGGTGGGGGACTACATAACACTTTAAGGGGCACCACGATCTCTGTGGGTGTAACAGCAGTTTAAGACCATGACATTCGAAAGGTGAGGAGAGTTCAGGCTCACAGGCAACCTTTTGTTATGGCTAAGAGTGCTGTCTGTTAGTTGGGGCAAGGCAGTGGAAGATTTTCAGGAAAAGGTACATTCTACCTCGCAGTTTCTGGGAGGCCTGGCTGAGATGAGCAGGCCATGTAGCTGGTATAGCAGCACACTCTCCAACATTGGTGGCTGTCAGAAGCTATGAGGAAAGCCCTATAGATAAAACGAGTCTCAGTCCTAGCAGGAAAAGAGAAACAGATAAATTTTTTAAAGTCAGGATTGCAGGGGGAATTGGGGAATAAAGGAATGTGAGAATGCTTGGAGCCCACTTTGGAGAGTCAGACACCAGGTTGGGCTAATCAATATGAAAAAACAACCACCTATTGAGAAAGGAGGGTTCTGAGGACCATAATCTATCTTTGACCTGGATTGTTCTAGACACTGAAATTATTTGAAAATTTTAACACAATTAATATTAAACTATAAAATAAAAATACTATAAAAAAGAAAACAACAGACTAGTTGATTGGCTACAGCAAATATTATCAAAATTAGTATTAAAATGGATAAAATAGGAATAGCATAGAATAGGGATTAGGAGAAATGGATTCTGAAGTCTCTAGATTCATATCTTGGCTCTAATATTTATTAATTCTGTAACTTCATAAAAACTACTTAATATCTCTGCTTCTACCTCACAGAGCACTTGTCTCAAGAAGCTTTTGTGAAGATTGATTTAATATTTGTAAAGTACTTAAAATAACACTTGGTAAATAATAAGTGCTACATAGTCGGCCCTCTATATCTATGGTTTTTGAATCCATAGATTTGATAAATGGCGAATTGAACATATTTTTTAAAATTCTAGAAAATTCCAAAAAGGAAAACTTGAATTTACTGTGTGTAGAGCACTATACTGAATCCTCACAAATGAAGTGACATGTAGGCATATCCTTCTGTGGTCCACCTCTATTTCAGATCCTCAGTTGCTTTTCAGCACAGGTTGCTTGGGCATTGTTCACCTTATCTTGTCCATGGACTATGTAGTGAAGCCTACACTGGTTGCCTCTGTACTGGACATGTGTAGAATTTTTTCTTGATATTATTCTTTAAACAATATAGTTTAGCAACTATTTACATAGCATTGCATTGGATTAGGCATTATACATAATCAAGATATGATTTAAAGTGTATGGAATGATATGCATATATTATCTACAAATACTACATCATTTCATATAAGAGACTTGAGCATCTGCTGGTTTTGTTGTCTGTGGGGAGTTCTGGTAGCAGTCCTCCACAAATATCTAGGGCTGACAATGACACCATAGCTTCTTTTCAAGCTTAACAATAATTGATGGAATGCATCTTAAAATAATAAGGTAACATTGTAATTGCAGTACCACTGTAGACAAGAATGAATGAGTATATTTATTTCTTCATAAAACCCTCCCTCTTTATGTTAGGTACACTTGTAGACACTGGTGATAGAGAAATGAGGACCACATTCTTCCCTTGAAAACCTCATAGTTTAGGTGAGGGACAAACTTGTAGACAATGATCATAAAACAATATTCTATGTTGTTTGTTTTACCTATGATCTTTTACTCATGCACTTATACGGAAGAATATTGGAACACACAGGTTGAAGTTATTCATTCTGCCCGGAGGAACAGAGGAGAGTAGGAGGAAATTATCTATAAAAGGTCAAATTATCTATTCAAGGTCAAATTGTAACAGATGCTTGCATAGTCCAGCTAGATGCTTGGCATAAAGTAGAGATTTATCATAATTTCTCTTCATTTTCTAAATGAAGAAGTTAAATCCAATATTTGTAAAATCATGCCTTGACCTTAGGGAAACAAAGATGTCCTTAAATGCTTAGAGGGTAGTCCATGGAATCATCATTCCTAAAGAGGTAAGCAAAACTTAGCACAAGCACCTCCTTCCATTTTGGAAGCACTTTGGTAACAGTACTGTAGATTCCTGAAGAGACTCATTTAACCTTATAATTCTGGGAGTTTATTACAAAGAAGTAAATAAGATTATTCACAATAATAAAAACTAGGAACACTTAAACTGTGGTATATTAACTTGATGGAAAATTTCACATAAGATTTTAAAAGGTTGAAAAATTTGGAATCCATGTAGAAGTATGAAAACATACATAATATGAAATGAAATAATTTGAAACAGCATCTATGCTATGATTATTACTAAGCATGTGGGAAAGACTTTAAAAGAATATTTTAATAATTGGGGCTGGGATTGTAGCTCAGCGGTAGAGCGCTTGCCTCACATGTGTGAGGCCCTGGGTTCGATCCTCAGCACCACATACAAAGCAAAAAAATAAAGACATTGTGTCCATCTACAACTAAAAAAAATTTTTTAAGAAGAATATTTTAATAATTGTTCTGACATGCCTACATTAGTAGAATTTAAGTATTTTTTCTCATTTTATTTTTGACAATTAAATTCAGGGCCCAAGGAAGCAAAGAAAATTTTTTCACATAAGTTCATAAAGATAAACAGTGTATTAAGGAGACTAGCTTGACAACATATCAGATAAAAAAGCCCAGGGATTTTTATCAACTATGAACAATTTTACATCACTATGAATAAAGCAAATTCCATATTAAGGACCAAAACATAAGAACATAATTTGCAATAGGGAAGTCTTAGCCCAATTTCAGTTTTCATTGGTCAGATTCCATCTACAGCTTATTTTGTTCTGGAAGCCACATTTTAAGAGGGATATAGGCAAAACTGAGTACATTTAAAGAAAGGGAAGGGAATGAAATTGAAGAATATGCCCAAATTTAACATGGAAAGGGAAAGGCAACAAGAATATGGGTAGATATCATAGTTATCTTCAAATGTTCTAAGTACTATCTTGGAGAAGACAGAAGAAATTTTCTTTATGTGAATACAGGAGTCCCACTTGGTGGACATTACATGAAGGCAGACCTAGGATTGTAGAATTAAAGCCATTTAAAATACATTTTAATATTATTCAAAATAAATGGCCTATTATGAAAAATAAGCAAATTTCTTGGAGTTGGACTAGTTTGGCCAGATGCTATATGAAATATGTTGGGGACATTGGTATAGGGGGTAAGAGTTTGGAACAAAGGTTGTTAACCTCTATCCCATTCTGAATCTCAGTAATGCAAAATGCCCTTTCTAGAAACCCATGACTTGGCACACATGCTTTGCTGAGCCTGTAGAACATACTCATTACTTCCTTTTTGTGTTGTGCTTAGATTAACTGGGCTGCTGTGATTAGTAATGACAGAGTTGAGTTAGAAGTAAGAATGACAGCTGAAATGAAGAAAGTTGATATTTAAGATACTTAAGAATTTAAGAACTCAAGGGATAACTTGAAGAAGGTGCTACTATCAAATCCTTTAGTAATGAGCAGTTGGATGAGGAACAGAAAGCTCATGTTATAGTAACTATTCCAATAATTGACATTTTGGAATAAGAAGTTTTATTAAATTTAATTCTAATAAAAATTAAATCCATTTTAATCCTCAGAAGGAATGTTGAAGGAACATTGTGGAACCTGGAGAAATAGCTTTGGCTCACATAGTTTCTAAACTTTGAGAATGAAAGATATACTTAATTTTTAAATACATCTGGATTCTTTTTATTTGCAGAAAGCGAATTTCTAGCCTAGGAATTTTCTGTAATTATTAAAAGAACTGTCTCTCCAGTGTTTCCAATTCAATGGCACATTTATTGCTTCCTGCTCCAAAAATTTACACAGGATAACACTCTTTACTTTGGAGCAATAGTATAAACAGAGTTAAACACTCAAGGTATTATTATAATTATTCACGAGTTTTTATTGTAATTGAATGATCTGTGGCAAACGGCAAGGACTCAATTCAGCCAAAGGGATGATCTGAATCTCTGGTTCGTCTTCTTGTGAACTTTGAAGGGTTGTAGCGTAATTGCTGAGAAGTAACTAACATTTCCGAAGTTTCTTCGTGTAATAACTCGCTTTAATCTATTCGACCTTAGAACTTTTGTTTTAATGTAGAATTTAAGAATAATTATTGCTATCTATTTTTAATTTTATCCCTTCCTTTCCCTTCCCTTCGCTTCCCTTTCCTCTCTCTCTCTTTTTCTCTCCCACCCCTGTCTTTCTTTTTATCACGGATGGAATCCAGGGGCACTTACCCACTAAGCCACATTCCCAGCCCCCCCTTTTTTTTTTGAGACAAGGTCTCTCTACGTTATTTAAGGCCTCACTAAGTTGCTGCGACTGGCTTTGAACTTGTGATCCTCCTGCCTCAGCCTCTCGAGCTGCTGGTATTGCAGGTGTGTGCTACTGTGCCCAGCTATTTTTAATTTTAAGAAATATCTATAAATACTGTGTTTTTTTCTTTAAGTAGAGTAATGGGGTGCTATAGTAAACAAGTTTAATTCAAAATGTTTGATTAAAAATATTTTATTTTATGGCAAATTGATTTTGTGGCTTCAAAAGAAATGACCCATGCAGTATGCATTTTATGATCATTTGGCTACATGCTTCCTGCCTAATGAGATTTTGTATTATTTTGTTTTGGTGTTAGTTGTTACTGTAGCATCAGGAATTTTTGTTGACCTTGAAACTTGGATTCAATTTAAACTTTATGATCTCTGTTTGAGAAAAAATGTATGTATAAATATATATCCATGTACATACATATATGTATGTATATGTTATTTATCATTTCAAGACACAGTTCAAAAATTTTTGCATTTTGCAAGCATTTTCTTTGGCAATCTTAGAACAAATATTTATATTTAAATGTTATTTTTCCTTAGTGATCAGTAGGTCAAGTGACATTTCTTTTGAAAATAGCAGATAGAAGTAAATTAAAATCAACAGAGTTAATTAGGTTTCAAGCATATAACATGCTGATAGCTATAAACATTTGAAAGTTCCCACTGCTGAATAAACACAGAGCCAAATAAAACTGGGTTACAGTTCTACAGGTTCCTGCCTTTATCAAATTAAGCTTTAATTCTCATATTTGGAATAAATTTTTAAATAGATTAAATGTGATCATAATGGAATATTTATTCATTAGATTGCTATAGTTCCCCTTCTCAAACAATTAGCATTCAGAACAGATACTTTGTAATGGACAAAATTCAAGGTAGGGGAAATAGAGCTTAAAAATTACAAGAAAAGATTCCTTTATCCAAAGTCTGATAAGCAGGTGTTTTTAGCATGCACTAATTTACATGAACACACATGTGCACATGCTCTCCATCAGCTACTGCCACTGCTCTACCCTTTAGACCAATTCTGTTTTTGGACTGTGGCCATATGTTTCTGGCCTTGGGCCTTGCAGTGCCCTTAAAAAAGGAAACCGATGACTGAAGGAAACTGGTCCAAGAAGATGTAGATCTAAATTATCAAAATAGCAAG